>QRFJ01002465.1:274145-475094 GCA_006176705.1 Cocos nucifera | reverse complement strand
TGAAGGGAAATCCTGATTTCCCGGATCCAGGTTCGTTCAGATCTGATCAGATCAAGAGATATATTTCAAAAATTTTTCTCTTTGATCCAAATCAGATCTTGATATTTTAGATCTGAATTCTTATTATTTTAATAAATAAAATAAAATAAGATAAATTAAATCAAATTTAATTTACCTTGATTTGGGTAATCCTATTACCCTGTGATGATCCTGATAAGCAGCGGAAGGTTCTGGATCTAGCCACGCAAGCGCCTGGCCTCTACCGGTATCCACTCAGGGCTGGATCTGGAGATCCTCTTCTTCTCTATCACATCTCCAAAAATCAGATCTGGATCTGATCTGGAGGATCTTCAAAACTCTTTTGAAGATCAGCAGTCGTCCTTTGCAGCAGCGCAGCCTTCTAGCTTTTGATCGCCTTTCTCTTGATCTGGAATCGCACCAACCAAGTCCAAAACTACTTTTGGACGTGGAGAGGAGAGGGAGAAGATGGGCTTGGCATGGAGGAAGGAGGGGAGAGGCAGCCTTGGGGCATGGGAATTTTTCAATTCTTTGAGTTGGGCGCAGGGTCTTATTTATAGACTATGCGTGATCCAACTCCTCTTCTTCCCAACCAATCACAACCCTTTGTGAAATCAGATCTAAATCTGATTGGTGGAAATAGAGTCCCCTGGATTCCTCCTTAGAGGGTGCCTAAGACCAGTCAAAGTTGGTTCTTAGGAGAACTCTAATTGGAATCCAAAAAGGAGATGGAGTCCCTTGTCCAACAAGGACTCCTAGGCGCCTCCAACTTGGGCACACGCCAAGGGTGGCGTGCGCCCTCCTCCTTGCCAGGTTCTGGCAGGGGGACAAGGCCCCCACCAGCTCTCCAATAGGTGCATGACATGTGGTCAAAAGTCAAAGTGTCAATGGTCAACATTTGACCAGTCAAAGGTAGACTTTTGACCAAAGTCAAAGAACAAGAAATGGCAGGTGACCAAAAATGGCAGGTAATGTCTTACAAAATAAGACAACCTTTTCTGACTTGGACAACCTCCAGTCAGACCATATGAAGGCCTCTGATTGAGCACAAACTCCTTTGGCTCAGTCAGGACAACTTATTTATGATAGTAAAAGAAGAACGTTAGGTTCAATCGAGTGCTAGCACGATTTTCCTTGAACCTAATTGAATCTCATTCAGATCAATTGAACTAGATCAGTTCAATTGATGATCACCAGATTCAAACCCTTGTTTGTGTGACCCAGTTAGGTTCAGTTCTGTATGGTAATGGGATATGTCATGATCTCTATCATCGACATCATCGAAACTCCTTTCGATGGATCAGAACTCTTCTGATTCGAACAGCTAGAATGATCGATCATCTAAATCATTCTAATTGCTCCCAAAATCCACCAGTGACACCTAGCAGTATATGGTGGCAACCCATCAGAGCTGAATGCGAACCTCTTGGTGCAGCTACCTGTGTGATTAAGTTCTTCTATCTTGAGCCCCGATCAGATTAGGGTTAAGGTGAACTCGTCAAACCCTAGTCTCTGTCATATGATGTAATCATTCGATTCAAGTCCAATGTGAAAATCTAAATAGAAACTCTTTCTATTATTTCACTCTGCCATGGCCATGGGCTTCTGGACTTGATTCTCATGATCATCATAGGGCTGCTCCTCTACCACCGAGGTAGATAGATTCCATCTTGATGCAATCCAGTTCCTACAATGAACATGCTATAGCCAACATACACCTCAGGGTTCCATATGGCTAGGAGACCGAGTAATGGTGTAGTCAAACTATAACACCCTCAAGGTGAACTGCCGATGCACCTCAGGTCAAAGAACCAGACACACTACTGCAGCATCGAGTCAGTCATTGACGAGAAGGTAGACTTCCCTAATGACTACTCGAGGTGGTCACGCTCAGTGCCCTCGTTCTCTAACGAGTACCTGTACTCTCGCTCCGGTGTCTCCACACCGTAGACTCAAGACTCATCTACTAAAGAGAAGCGATTGTACACCAACCTTCCGGATCAATCACCATCCTCGTGATGATCCTATGGTCGGGAGCATTTTATGAGTTAATAATGATTATTCATGTCTTAAATTTTCAACTCTTGAAAATATGAATTATCATTACCATTAACTCAAAGGATGTATCACAGACACTAAATACACATATGTGATAGAAAATAACCCATTTTATTGATTATAGTCAAAATTATAATTTTGCCCCTAGAAGTGTATTACAAGTGTCAGCCAATTCTGGCTTCTAGGGCACATATATCTAACAATCTCCCACTTGTCCTAAAGCCAATTGGCTACAAGTCTAAGTCCCATCTTCTCAAGGTGGGCTTCGATCTTCTGCTGGCCCAACGGCTTTGTAAGTGGGTCTGCCACATTATCTGTGGAGTTGACTCTCTTGACCTCGACGTAACCCTTCTCGAGGTAATCGCGGATGAGGTGGTATCGCCGCTCAATGTGCTTGGATTTCTGGTGAGACCTCGGCTCCTTAGCAAGGGCTATGGCGCCATTGTTGTCGCAGTATAGAGGAATGGCATCTGATGGCATTACTCCAATTTCTGCAGCAAACTTCTTGTACCAGAATGCTTCCTTCGCAGCCTCTGATGCAGCGATATATTCTGCTTCCATGGTGGAATCTGCTATCACGGTTTGCTTGGAACTCTTCCAGCTGACAGCACCACCATTGCACACAAACAGACTCCCAGATGTCGACTTTCGATCATCTATATCGGACATGAAATCCGAGTCTGTGTATCCCTGGACTTGGAGTTCTCCATTACCAAAGACCAACATCATATCCTTAGTTCTTCTCAAGTACTTAAGGATACATTTCACAGAAGTCCAGTGTTCTTCACCTGGATTTGACTGATATCTGCTTGTGACACTCACAGCATGGGCTATATCAGGTCGTGTACATAGCATGGCATACATGAGGCTCCTATTGCAGAAGCATAAGGGATCTTGCTCATGCGTTCTATTTCCTCAGGTGTGCTAGGGCACATCTTCTTGGAAAGATGAATACCATGTCTGAAGGGTATTAATCCCCTCTTAGAGTTTTCCATACTAAACCTCTTTAGTACTTTCCTCTATGTACATCTTCTGTGAAAGTCCTAGCATCCTATTCGGTCTATCCCTATAGACCTTAATTCCTAGAATAAAGGATGCTTCACCTAGGTCTTTCATGGAGAATTCCTTGGACAACCATATTTTGACTGTGTCAACATGGGAATATCATTCCCAATAAGGAGGATGTCATCCACGTACAATACGAGGAAGACAACAGCGCTCCCACTGACCTTTTTGAAAACACATGGTTCCTCTTCATTTTTGATGAAACCAAACTTTTTGATCACATCATTGAAATGAGTGTTCCAGCTCCGAGATGCTTGCTTAAGTCCATATATGGACCTTTGCAGCTTGCAAACCTTGTGATCAGTATCACTGGATGTGAAACCTAGCGGCTGTTCCATATAGATATCTTCCTCAAGATATCCATTTAAGAATGCCGTTTTCACGTCCATTTGCCATATTTCATAATCGAAATAGGCTGCAACGGCAAGCAATGTGCGGATGGATTTTAGCATAGCCACTGGGGAAAAGGTATCCTGATAGTCAATGCCTTCGCGTTGACTATAACCTTTTGCCACTAGTCTAGCCTTGAATGTCTCCACATTCCCATCTGCACCAATCTTTCTCTTGAAGATCCATTTACACCCAATAGGTACTATACCTTCTGGTGGATCTACCAAGGTCCAGACTTGGTTTGAGTGCATCGAGTCAATTTCTGACTGCATTGCCTCTAGCCATTTCTCGGAGTCGATATCTGATATCGCCTCGTTGTAGGTTTTGGGATCATCACCATGAGCACCATTACCTACGAGGAACATTTTCTCTACTTCCTCTGAAATAATACCTAAGTATCTCTCAGGGGGATGGAAAACTCTTTCCGATCTACGAGGTGGAGGAGGTAGTGTTCTTATTGGCTCAACCTGATTTGGTTCCAATTGGTCCTTAGCTCGTTGTACTTGTGAGACTTTCTCATCAAGCTTAATCTGCTTTCCAATGCCGCTATCTTGAATAAACTATTTTTCAAGAAAGATGGCATGTCGACTCACAATCACATTGTGGTCTTCTGGAATGTAGAAATAGTATCCTAATGACTCTTTAGGATATCCTATGAATCGAGCTCTGAAAGGACCTAAACTCTAACTTGTCCGCTTGTTGTCTTTTGACATGAGCCGGACAACCCCAAATTCTGAGATGACTCAGACTTGGTTTCTTACCGTGCCATATCTCATACGGTGTGGTAGGAACGGTTTTAGAGGGAACCCTATTCAGTAGATAAATTGAAGTTAACAATGAGTGTCCCCAAAGAAAATCAGGGAGGTCTGTGAAGCTCATCATGGATCGAACCATATCCAATAGAGTCCGATTTCTCCATTCTGAAACCCCGTTGAGTTGAGGTGTTCCTGGTGGAGTCCATTGAGAGACTATGCCATTTTTCCTTGAGATAGTCTAGGAATTCCGGCTAAGGTATTCACCTCCTCGATCTGATCGAAGAACCTTAATGGGTTTTTCAGTTTGTTTTTCTACTTCATGTCTGAATTCTTTGAACTTTTCAAAAGCTTCAGACTTGTGTCTCATAAGATACACATACCCATACCTAGACAGATCATCGGTAAAGGTAATGAAGTAGACAAAATTGCCTCTAGCCGGCACATCAAATGGGCCGCACACATCAGTATGTACTAGGGCAAGGAGATCTGTGGCCCTTTCCCCATGTCCAACAAAAGGGAGTTTAGTCATTTTGCCTTGAAGACAAGATTCACAAGTTGGATATGACTCGAAAGTCAATGGACTCAATAGCCCATTTTTCTCCAATTTGTTGATCCTATCTTCTGCTATATGACCTAATCTCAGGTGCCATAGATATCTATCGTTTGGACTATCCCTAGGTCGTTTGGCATTCACGTTTTGCTCGATAGTTAGAACAGGTACATCAATATGTAGCTGATAAAGACCATTAATAAGGAAACCATTTGCAATTTTATTTCTTTCATAAAGAATGTTACAATGGTCCTTAAAGAAGGTAATCACATAGCCTTCTTGTGCTAAGCATGAAACAGAAATCAAATTCCTGCTAGCTGCAGGCACATAATAACAGTCTTTCAAAACTAAGTCTAAACCAGATGGTAATCGAAGAGGGTATGTTCCCACGGCTACTGCAGCAACTCTTGCTCCATTACCGATGCGTAGGATCATGTCTCCATCCCTCAGCCTCCTGCTATCCTCAAGACCCTGCATGGAAGTGCACAGATGAGCACTAGAACCAGAGTCAAGCACCCAACTGGATGCAGAAGAAATCCGTAAGGTTAGACTCAATAACGAGCATACCTCCAGAAGGACCTTCCTTCTTGTTCTTCAGGGTGGCCAGGTAAGTAGGGCAGTTCCGCTTCCAATGGCCGTCGCTGTTGCAATGGAAACACTTTCCTTTGACATCGGCCTTCTTCTTCGGCTCTGCCTTCTTCTTCTTTGATCCTTCCACCTTCTTGCTTTTTCACAGACTTCTTTTTCTTTCCATAAGACTTTCTTTTGGAAGAAGTCCATTCCATAGCAAGAACTGAGCCTTTAGAACCTTTCATAGAAAGCTCAGCGGTGAACCAGCATATTCATTAATTCGGCCAAGGAATTTTGAAGTTTATGCATGTGGTAATTCATGATGAATTGCCCATATGCATCAGTCAAGGATTGCAGAATAATATCGTTCTGCAGATCCAAGTCTAACTTCACACCGAGCTTCTCAAGCTCTTCCATGTCCTTGATCATCATCAGACAGTGATCTTGGACTGACTGCCCATCACGCATCTTAGCCTTAAAAAGTCATTTCGTGACTTGATACTTTGGCTGCGCGACTCTGTTCACCAAACATCTCCTGCAGGTGAGCCAACATTTGGCGAGCAGTCCCGATATCTTCATGTTGGCGCTGGAGCTCATCAGACATCGAGCCCAACATGTAATATCTGGCCTTATTATCTTCGTCTATCCATTTTTCCAGAGACGCTCTCTGTTCAGTGGATGGACGGGCTGGTAAGGTGGGAGGGTCCTGGTCCAATACATGGGTTAACTTCTCGAAACCCAAAATAATTTTGTAGTTCCTGAGCCAATCTTTATAATTGGGTCCAGGTCAGTCTATGTGTGTCCAGGATACGTGCCAATGGGTTGGACGCAGACATTTTTCTGTAGAGAGTCAAAGATTCTAGTTAGATACTGTAATTATGACTTGACCAATTTATTTAGGGAATTTTATTTTTAAATAAATTAGCTCCCACTATTTTCTCGGATCCCTACACTCCCTCTGTAGAGATGCGAAAAATCTCCATGATTAATGATTTCTAGTGGGTGGTGCGGTCTCACCAACTGACTCATCACCTCACCTAACAGTTATTGGTGATGGGTTAGCCAATGAGTGAACAACTCTTGTTCAATGATTCTCTAATCATGGTGCACCCAAACTTGGTCTCTAATTCATGAATCTCACCGTATCCAAAATATTGATCCACTCCTTAGTTAAGTCAGACCCACCATTTGCATAGACTGGATTCCTAATTGAGTCTCTCACCGTATCCAAAATATTGAGCCCAACTCATCCTCCAGCCCATAGCATCCAATGCCTAATAGACATGGTTGCATCTTTTCCGGTGCAACTGAGCCACTGTATCCAGTCCGAGAACAATCAACCCCGGGAAGGGCCCGCACATCTACAATGGTGGAAGACCTCAGACTTAATCTTTTCTTAGGGAGAATTGATTCAGGTCTCATTAAACTAGACTTGTCATAGTCATAACAATTATGACTAACCTAGTGGCATGGGTTAGCTCGGATTATTGACCACCTCAGATCAGAACTGTGTCAACAGATATGGCCAGGTAAGTGAGATCCGGTGGAAGGAATATGCCATTAACTCGTACAAGAATGCATTCAGGTCGAGTAGCTTCCAATTAAAAATCCAGTCGGTCGTATGTGCCAAACTTACCTTAGACACCAAATTGTTGAGTCCAGAACCAATTGGGTTAGCCTACAATCCAGACTCTAACCTCTGAGCCTAATTAGGTCTTGCTTGATCGTGACTCGATCTTGACCCAGACTTAATCCTATTAGGCTGGTCAATTTAAGCATTGTTGATCCCATCTAACCAACTCTTGATTCGGTTTGATCAACCGCTTAGACCTAATTGAGCTACCCAAGCCCGAACCCAGTATTATGAATATGTCTTAGATCTGAAAATTCTCAATTTTAGACCTAATTAATATTTCATAATCTTAATTCTTTAATTAAGTAGGGTTCATAAATAAAATATGCACAATAAATCCTAGGGTTTCAGGATCTAGGGTTTTGCAGAAAGTAAGTTTTGGATTTCTGATTAAGGACGAATGCACAGCACCCCTACACATCATAAGAACACCCCATCGGAATGGGAAGGAGAGGGCCTTTAAACCCTTCTTCATTCTTATGACCGGACGGCCAAGAGGAACGCCTTAATCAGGAACATGCAATACTACAAAATAGTTTTAGATCTATATCATATATCTCATATACAAATTAGATCTAATCATGGCATATTTTGCATACATCTCATGTATCGAATCATGCATATTTTTAGATCTAAATTATCTCATAATAATCTAAAAAATTAGATTTAAATTGATCTAATCAAAATAAATTCTAATCTAGATAATTATGTAGAACTATTCTACAACTAGTCTAGACATGCATCAATCATATCTCATATGATGTTTAAAATTAAATAATTTTTATTTACTATTTTTTAGATATTATTATAATAATTATAATATCAAAAAATAGTAAATAAATAGATCTAAAATATGATTTAATCAAATTAAATTAAAAACATGCAAGACTATTCTATAGAACTATTCTATTTTAGAACTAGTCATGCATATTTTCTAATCTTAGATCCAAATCATTTAATTTTAATTTTTTCTGATTTCAGATCTGATCACATCTCATGTGACATCTAAAATCACTTATTTTTTAATTAAAATAAATTTAAAATTAGATCTAAATACTTTTAGAACCTTGGCTCTGATACCAGTTGAAGGGAAAATCCTGATTTTTCGGACCAGGTTCGTTCAGATCTGATCAGATCAAGAGATATATTTCAAAATTTTTTTTTTGATCTAAATCAGATCTAAAATATTTTAGATCTAATTTTTATTATTTTAATAATTAAAATAAAATATAGATAAATTAAATCAAATTTAATTTACCTTGATGTAGGGTAATCCTATTACCCGTTGATGATCCTGTAAGCAGCGGAAGGTTCTGGATCTAGCCACGCAAGTGCCTGGCCTCTACCGATATCCACTCAGGCTGGATCTAGAGATCCTCTTCTTCTCTATCACATCTCCAAAAATTAGATCTGGATCTGATCTGGAGGATCTTCAAAACTCCTTTCGAAGATCAGCAGTTGTCCTTTGCAGCAGCGCAGCCTTCTAGCTTTCTGTCGCCTTTCTCTTGATCTGGATTGCACCAACCAAGTCCCAAAACTCTTTGGGCATGGAGAGGAGAGGGAGAAGATGGGCTTGGCATGGAGGAGGGGAGAGAGGCAGCCTTGGGGCATGGGAATTGTGATTCATTCTTTGAGTTGGGCGTAGGGTCTTATTTATAGACTATGCGTGATCCAACTCCTCTTCTTCCCAACCAATCACAACCCTTTGTGAAATCAGATCTAAATTTGATTGGTGGGAATAGAGTCCCCTGGATTCCTCCTTAGATGGGCACCTAAGACCAGTCAAAGTTGGTTCTTAGGAGAAGTCTAATCGGAATCCAAAAAGGAGATGGAGTCCCTATCCAACAGGGACTCCTGGGCGCCTCCTACTTGGGCATGCCACCCTCCTCCTTGCCAGGTTCTGGCAAGGGGACAAGCCCCCACCAGCTCTCCAATAGGTGCATGACACATGGACAGAAGTCAAAGTATCAATGGTCAATATTTGACCAGTCAAAGGTCAACTTTTGACCAAAGTCAAAGGACGAAGAAATGGCAGGTGACCAAAAATGGCAGGTATTGTCTTACAAAATAAGACAACCTTTTTTGATCCTGGACAAGCTCCAGTCAGATCCAGGTGAAGGCCTCTGATCGAGCACAAACTTCTTTGGCTCAGTCAGGACAACTATTTATGATAGTAAAAGAAGAACGTTAGGTTCAATCGAGTGCTAGCACGATTTTCTTGAACCTAATTGAATCTCATTCAGATCAATTGAACTAGATCAGTTCAATTGATGATCACCAGATTCAAACCCTTATTTGTGTGATCCCAGTTAGGTTCAGTTCTATATGGTAATGGGATATGTCATGATCTCTATCATTAACATCATCGAAACTCCTTTCGATGGATCAGAACTCTTCTGATTCGAATAGCTAGAATGATCGATCATCTAAATCATTCTAATTGCTCCCAAAATCCACCAGTGACACCTAGCAGTATATGGTGGCAACCCATCAGAGCTGAATGTGAACCTCTTGGTGCAGCTACCTGTGTGATTAAGTTCTTCTATCTTGAGCCCCGATCAGATTAGGGTTAAGGTGAACTCGTCAAACCCTAGTTTCTGTCATATGATGTAATCATTCGATTCAAGTCCGATGTGAAAACCTAAATAGAAACTCTTTCTATTATTTCACTCTACCATGGCCATGGGCTTCTGGACTTGATTCTCATGATCATCATAGGGCTGCTCCTCTACCACCGAGGTAGATAGATTCCATCTTGATGCAATCCAGTTCCTACAATGAACATGCTATAGCCAACATACACCTCAGGGTTTTGAATGGCTAGGAGATCGAGTTATGGTGTAGTCAAACTATAACACCCTCAAGGTGAACTACCGATGCACCTCAAATCAAAGAATCAGATACACCACTGCAGCATCGAGTCAGTCATTGACGAGAAGGTAGACTTCCTAATGACTACTCGAGGTGGTCACGCTCAGTGCCCTCATTCTCTAACGAGTACATATACTCTCGCTCTGGTGTCTCCACACCGTAGACTCAAGACTCATCTACTAAAGAGAAGCGATTGTACACCAACCTTCTGGATCAATCACCATCCTTGTGATGATCCTATGGTCGGGAGCATTTTATGAGTTAATAATGATTATTCATGTCTTAAATTTTCAACTCTTGAAAATATGAATTATCATTACCATTAACTCAAAGGATGTATCACAGATACTAAATACACATATGTGATAGAAAATAATCCATTTTATTGATTATAGTCAAAATTATAATTTTTCCCATAGAAGTGTATTACAAGTGTCGGCCAATTCTGACTTCTAGGGCACATATATCTAACATCAAGTACATGGATCAACCTAAAGGCTTGCCTCTATAGGGCATGCGAAGCTTTACTATAAAAGAAAAAATAGGTACAAGAGCAGAATATCCACTCTCAACTCACCGTACACAAATCTCTCTCAACTAGAAGCTATCCTTATAAAAGCTCTCTCAAAATCCTAAGGAGATCCACAGAAGCTACAAGATGCTCTACCCTCACAGCCTCCTTGTCGGATGCTATGCATCTATTGCTTCTCTCTCTCATAGGCTGCACATACTCGGTGCTCTGTCAAGCTCCTCACAGTGGCTGTCTGAGCCTCTCTATGTGCCTCTCATGCCATACACGCCATCTACTTTTGCTCCACAACATCTCAGTCCTTTAAATAGGATGAGAATCCTCTTCTTAGTAGTTCACAGGAGTCCTAACAAGGCTCATTCTCCTAATATGAGTCAAACATATTGTTGATAGAGTTTTGGAATATTTTCTGATCTTCAAATCATGACCGCAACCCTCCATGGATGCTAGATCCTATGGTCCATGTGCAACTCCTGTAGACCCCTTGGATTAATCACAATCCAAGTCCAAATAAAAAAAACCCCACCATGTTCTGTTCGCCTTCGTCGAGTCGACTCGATCAGGGATCGAGCTGGCTCGATTGCGTCTCATCCAGACTCCTACTATCTATCTGCCTGAGAGAGTCGGCTTAATTATGGTTCGAGCTAGCTTGATCTCAATTCGAGCTGGCTCGACTGTGTATTAGAGTCAGCCTGATTGCTGTGCTGAAAATTGATTCTCTTCTTGCTATGGATCAAATTCGAGACGTCAAATTCTAACAAGATGTACATAAAGGAGGTGCTGAAGAGGTTCAGTATGAAAAACTCCAAGAGGGGATTAGTATCCTTCAGACATATCATTCATCTCTCTAAGAAGATATGTTCCAACACACCTAAAAAGATTGAATGCATGAGCAAGATTCCTTATGCTTCGATAATAGGGAGTCTCATGTATGCCATGCTATATACACGACCTAATATTGTGCATGCTGTGAGTGTCATGAGTAGATATCAGTCGAATCTAGGTAAAGAGCATTGGACTTTAGTGAAATATATCTTTAAGTACTTAAGAAGGACTAAGGATATGTTTATAGTATTTGAAAATGAAGAACTCTAAGTACAAGGATATACAGACTCAAATTTTATGTCTGACATAGATGATCAAAAGTTGACATTTGAAAGTCTTCATATGTAATGGTGGTGTTGTGAGCTAGAAGAGTTCCAAACAGACCATGATCGTAGACTCCATCATGGAAGTTGAGTACATCGCTGCATCGAAAGCTATGAAAGAGGCATTCTGGTATAAGAAGTTTGCCGCAAAGCTCGAAGTGATGCCATCAGATGCCGTCCCTCTATACTACAACAATAATGGTGCCATAGCCCTAGCTAAGAAGTTGAGGTCTCATCAAAAGTCGAAGCATATCGAGTGGCGATATCACCTCATCTGTGATTATCTTGAGAAGGATTACATCAAGGTGAAGAGAGTCGACACTGTAGATAATATGGCTGACCTATTGATGAAGCCAATATTGAGCCAGCAAAAGATCGAAGCCCATCTTAAGATAATGAAACTTAGATTTGTAGTCAATTAGCTTTAGGTCAAGCGAGAGTTTGATAGATGTGTGCCCTAAAAATCAGATTGGCTGACACTTGTAGTACACCTTCTAAGGATATTTTTATAATTTTGATTATAAATTAATAAAAAAATTATTTTCTATCATATTGTATATTTAAAGTATCTGTAATATATCCTTTGAGTTAATGGAATGCTATATATATTTTTAAGAGTTAAAAATTTAAGACATGTATTTTCATAATTAACTCATAAACAGCTTCCGACCATAGGATCATCATGAGGATGGTGATCAATCTAGAAGATTGGTGTACGTCGCTTTCTTAGGATAGATGAGTTTTGAGTCTACCATATAGAGATATTGAAGCAAGAGTACAGATACTCATTAAAGAATAAAGGCATAGAGCATGACCACCTCGAGCAGTCATAAGGGAATCTACCTTCTTATTGATGACTATCTCGATGTTGCAGTGATGTGTCTAGTTCTTTGACCTGAGATGCATTGACAGTTTATCTTGAGGGTATTATAGTTTGACTATACCATAACTCGATCTTCTAGCCATTCAGAATCTTAAGGTATACGTTGGCTATAGCATGTTCATTGTAGGAATTGGATTGCACCAATAAGGGATCTATCTACACCGATAGATGAGGAGTAGCCCTATGATAATCATGAGATCGAGTCCATAAGCCCATAGCCATGGCAGTGTGATATAATAAAAAAGAGTTTTCTATTAGGGTTTCACATTGAACTCGAATTGAATGATTAATTCATATGATAGGGTGTTGGGTTTGACGAGTTCACCTTAATCCTAATCCTATCGAGGCCCATGATTAAAGAACTTAATCACATAGATAGCTGCACTAACAGGTTCACATTTGATTTTGATGGTTTACCACCATATACTGCTAGGTGTCACTAGTGGATTTTGGAAGCAATTAGAATGATCTTGATGATCGATCATTCTAATTGTGTGAATTGAAAATATTTTGGTGCATTGAAAGATGTTTTGATAATATCGATGATAGAGATCGTGACATATCTCATCACCATATAGAACTAAACCAAATTGGATCACACAAATAATGGTTTGGGTCTGGATGTGATCAATTGGGCTAATCCTATTCGATTGATGTAGATAAGATCCAATTAGGTTCAAGAAAATCATGCTAGCACATGATTGAGCCTAACATTCTTCTTTTGTAGTCTTTCTAGTTCATCTTGGTTGAGCTAAATTGGTTTGGGCTTATCTGAAAATCTTTTATAGATTTGTCCTAGTCTAACTAGAGTTTGTCTAGGTTAAAAAAGGATTGTTTTAATCCATTAGATGAAAATAAGACAATACCTGCCAATTCCTGACACAACATATCAATTTTGGTTTCATCAGGACATTGATCCGATTTTTGCGAGAAGGAAAAGAGGGGAGGCATGCACTTGCTATTTTAATCTAGGGTGCATGTCTCAAGGAGAATTCTCATGAGAAAAATTAAGGGGTTGGCCCTTATGGCGTGCGCACATGGAAAAAAAGGAGAGAGTCCCATATGAATTGGACTCTAGGGTTTTTGATTGGATCAAACACCCAGGTGCCCACCCTTTTGATTTTATCTAAACTCGGCGCCATCTAAGGATAATTTTTAGGATCTCTAATTTGATTGGATCAGATGATATCATGTGGCCAATCAGATTAAGATTTGATTAAATCAACAAATGTGATTCGTTGATGCTGTATGGCACTGCATGGCGCATAAGGATTTATTTAAACCCCTTCTGCACCTAGGGTTGGTGATCTTTGATCTCCCAAGCCCCTAGGCTGCTGCACCATCTATTTTCCATGCCTCCCTCTAATCCTCTCTTCCTTCTCCACTCCCATACCAGGTTGGGTGTAGGATAAACAGTCAAAGGTTGATAGAAGCTGAAGCAAAGATCGTGATAGGGTGTTCTACATCAAGAGATTGGGTGCAACCTTCAGAGTTTTAGATTTGATCTAAATTTTTGGCATTAGATCTAGAAGAAGAGTGCATCTAGATCTAATCTAAGTGGATACCGATAGAGATCAGATGCGTGCATGGCTTGATCTAGAACTTCGAGTGCAGCAGATCATCAGTAGGATAAGTAGTTTACCCTAATCAGGTACAAAAGTTGTTCCTAATTTTGTTTTAGTTTAGCTTTTAATATCAGATTATTAGGATCAGATCCGAGAACTCTCTAATCTAATTAGGACTTATAGAAAAAAATTTAGAAATTTTTACTACAGATCAAATTAGATCATATCGATTCTACGATGAAAAAACTAGTTTTCCTTCATATATTTATATATATTATTATATAAATATATAAGATATAAATATATATTAGATATATTTTTTATATAAAAATATTATAAAGAATAAAAATATATAATGATATATATAAAAGATGTAACCTTAATATAAGTAAATCTATCATGTATTTTAGATTTACTAAATTTTTTATTAGTTATATAATATATATTAATCTAATCAAATATATATAAATGATATGTTTTTTTATATATAAATTATTTACATATATTATTAAATACATGTTTAAAAATAATATTTATTTAATATTATTAAATATATATTAATTTGTATCACAAAATAATATATATATAGTATATAAATATATTAAACTTATATATATTTACATATATTTACATATAAAATACATAAATATTATAATACAATATATAGTATATTATTCGATATTATATTTTTTTTTATTTTTATTTATATATTTATATATGTTATATGTAAATAAATATAAATAATATATATTTATATTCATATATTTAAATATTTAAATGTGATTATATATAATATATACATATTTATATATTATATATATTATTTTATATATAAATATATATTTATATAGTGTTATAAATAAAATTATATATAAATATATATTTATATATATATTTATATTTTTGTGTATAAGTAATATATAAATATATAAAGACACACACACATGCACAAACACACACACACACACACACACATATATATATATAATTTTTGTTTCTCACCAAAAGAAGAAGGGCAATGCTACTTGGGATATTTTGAAAATTTGATTTCATATTGCTAATAAACTTATTATCATACCAAATATGTCAATCAAGATTTTTAGTTATTTTGCTATAATATTATCTGCATGTACCAAACATAGTAATCAACATTATTAATAATTTGATGGTAGCAATCTATCTTGAAGGTAATCCATATTATCTTTCAAGATTGCCTAATGATGCACTCAACGTTACCTTAAGATTTTTTTGTTTTCTTTTCTATTTTATTTTTGAATTTTTTAAACTTTTCAAAGGCTTTAGACTTGTATCTCATGAGAAATACATAACCATACCATGAGAAGTCATCGATAAAGTTGATGAGGTAGTGTTTACCACCTCTAGCTTGCACATCAAATGGCCCATAAATGTCAGTGTATATCAGGACAAGTATCTCAGTGGTCCTTTCCCCATATCTTACAAAGAATAACTTTATCATTTTTTCTTGAAGGTAGGATTTACAAACTGGATATGACTCAAAATTCAATAAGCTAAGGATACCATCCTTTTCTAGTTTATTTATCCTGTCCTCTCTAATATGACTAAGCCTAAAATACCACATATACTTATGATTAATGTCATCTCTAGATCTTTTATGACCTACAACACTCACTATTTGCTTTTTTACATTCATATATGCATCAACATGCAAGTGATAGAGACTATCAATTAATAGACCACGTGCAATCAATTTATTTTAAAAATAAACCAAACAAAAGTCTTTATTAAAATTGAAATCATATTCATCATGTGCTAGTATAGATATGGAAATTGAATTTTAGCTAGCTATCACAATCTTTTCTCTATTGCTGACCTGAAGGATCATCTCACCATGCCTTAATCCTCTATTTTCTACTAGACCCTACATAGAAGTACATATATGAGCACTTGAACTAGAGTCTAATATCCAACTAGAAGTAGAGGAAACCATTTGGTTAGATTCTATAATGAGCATACCTTCTGAAGGTGTGTCTTCCTTCTTGGTCTTCAGTCTTTCTAGGTATAGGAGATAATTCCTCTTTCAATGACCACCAGTGTTGCACCTTCTTCGGAGTGTCCTTTTTGGGCTTGTTCTCCTCTTTCTACTTTATAAGCTTATTCTTCTTCTTCCAAGTAGACTTTCTTTTAGAGAAAGATGCCTACTCCATAGCAAGAGTAGAAATCCTTGAACTCTTCAAGGTCCCATAGTAGTCACCAACATGTTGAGCAATTTGGGCAAGGTGTAGTCTAACTTGTTCATATGGTAATTTATAATAAATTGACCATATGAATAGGTAAGGGATTGCAAGATTCAAGTCCACCTATAATTCCTGTTAGATGTATGATCTGGAAAGCCAATTATTGGTTGATGCATTATATTTTTCTATATCATATTTTTGTACTTGATCTATTAAAATTAATAAAATAGATATTTTTCTTATCCATTCATATATAATGTATCTATGAATCATCCAAAATATTAATGGATAATGACACATATTTTTAAGAGTTGAAAATTTGAGAGATATGTTAATATAGATTAACTCCTAAATTGCTCTCAATCATTAGATCATCATGGGGATGGTGACTGATCTATCAAGATCGGTGCATGGATTACTTTTCTTTCAGATCCATAGATTTTGAGTCTATAGTATAGGAATTGTTGCGGCCAACCCACCTATGCCTGTGAATTAATATCGAAAAATCTGCAAGATAAGTCCATACTGATCGAAGTTGGCTCCGATGGAGATCCTCTGATGCTTAAGTTAGTAGGATGGACTGATCAAATAGAAAGCTAAGAGCAAAGTGATAGAGATTGCTCTAAAAGTATTGGATGTATCCTACCAAACTGACCAGGTTACCTTCCTTTTATAGATGTCAGAGTGATAACCGTTGAGTACGTGGGTTCCTCTTTTTTTGGTGTAGTATGATCATGGGTAAGTAATTAAAACTATCCACTAATCACCATTGTCCACTCTTCTCAAAGATGGTTTTGTAGGATCGATCGAAAGTTGGATAGGTTGTTTGGAGAGCTCCCGTTGGTCAGTCATTTGATTTGAGTTCGATCGATCATCGATCGATCAGCTGATTTTGTATCGATGGATCATCAGTCGACTGATGTTGTGCCGATGGGTCATCGATCGACTGACTTTGTGTTGATCAATCATCGATTAGTTGATTTTGTATTAATGGATCATCGATCGGCTGATGTTGCACCGATCGATCATTAATCAGTCAAAGGACTTTAAGTTGATTATTGCTTTGATGATTCTCGATCGATGATTAGTCGATCAAAAGAAGCAATCATCGATTGTCGCTTGTTAGTCCGATTATCTATCGGATGGTCATATGCTGGTGCTCCCATCAATGTGTCGATGGGACAGTTGATGGATCGATGAGTGTTGACTTTTCAAACAGCCTTCTTAGTGGTGATGATCAATCAAATGTTAATTACCATCCTTCAACTAATTGATCAACAATTGGTTGGGTTAGTGAAATGTTGATCATCGAGTCGATCAGTTGGTGGATCGTCGAGTAACTCATCAACCATCCATCGTCGATCGTCAGTCAACGAACATCCATCGATGTTCGATGGTCTGTTAGCTACGTTAGTGAGTCAGATGGTAGATTGACAGCCCCCAATAGTTGCCCCCACTTCTAAGTTCAGTGTAATGATTTTGTACTTCGCACTGAATGTAGGGAGTCAACATGTGGCATTGCTTCGAGCTTCATTCTACCATCTGCCATTAATAATTATCCATCGTTCAGTAGTCAAATCTGAACTAACATCATCCGTCAGCTTTGAATTCATCTTTGCCAAATGAGTTGAGTCATCTTCCTAATTTAGTCTAGATGAACGAAGTTCATCTATAAAAATTTTGATTGATTGATCGTCAGTTGATCATTAGTTAGTTTCATGTAACTAATCATCGGCTAGTTTTTAATCAACTTAAAGTTAGTTTTCTAGTTAGCCAATACTTAGTTGTTTGTTGAGATATTCATAGGTCGGGGATAAGACAATCTTGTGTTGGTTTCTAATCAACTTTTAGTCGATTTTTTATCAACAATACTTGATCAATTTGTTGAGGTATTTATTGATCAGGTGTTAAGCCAATCCTTGGTTGATTTCTAACCAACTTTTAGTTAATTTTTTTCAACCAATGTTTGATCAATTTGCTGAAGTATTTATCGATCGGGTGTAAGCCGACCTTCGATCAATTTCTAACCAACTTTTAATTGATTTTTTATCAAACAATATTTGATCAATTTACTAAAGTATTTGTTGATCAGGTGTAAGTCGATCTTCGATTGATTGCTAACCAACTTTTAGTCAATTTTTTATTAACCAATGTTTGATCAATTTGCTGAAGTATTTGTTGATCGAGTGAAAGCCGACCTTCGATCGATTTCTAACCAACTTTTATTTGATTTTTTACCAACCAATATTTGATCAATTTGCTGAAGTATTTGTCGATCGGGTGTAAGCCAACCTTTCATCAATTTCTAACCAACTTTTAGTCAATTTTTTATCAACCAATATTTGATCATGATGATTGGGTGTAAGCCAACCATCCCTCGATTCGGTCATAGCCAAATCGATATAGATTGCATTCTTTACTAGTCAGGATAAACCAACTAGTTCACAATCAGTAGATTAATGCTTTTCTTCTTTTATTATTTTGTAAAGAAGTTATGCATCGACATTGCTTGTTAGATGTCAAATCATCTCTTTTTAGTTGATTCATCTTTGGATGTTGCCCCCCATCTCTTGGTTGCCTAGAGATCTTGTTGATCACCCCGGTTGTCAGTTGGTTTTGATGAATGTCCTCCGACATCGGTGGTTGATTGGCTTGTGGCTTGATCGGGCGATTGAGCTGAAACTTGGCAAAAAATCTCCATCGGATGAGTGCTTCGATCTCATTCTTCAATTGGAAGAACTGCTCGGTGTCATGATCGTAGTCATGATGAAATTGACAGTACTTTCTTTGGTCCTTGCTTGGACGTTTCATTGATGGGGTCAGCAAAGGTACTTCTTTCCTTCAATCTCTATCAAGATCTACGCCCGTGGAGTGGAGAGGAAAGTATAGTTATTGTACTAAACCTTCAAATGAGTCGGTATTAGGCTCAGTCAGGAGGACATTGCTTTCTTGTTTGAAATGGGTCGGTTGGATCCGACCGAAGCATCGTTCTTTCATTATTTCTTCTTTTGATCCTTTTCATTTTGTTGGCACCGGTCAGAAGTGCCTTCTTCTATACAAATATATTTATCCATGTATTCCAAAAGTTTGGCATAAGTCTGGGGGGTTCTTATCCAATGAGTAGGTAAATTGGGAGCCTCGCAGACCATCTCATGGTCGAAACAGCCACTTCTTCATTGAGATTTTGGACCTCAAGCATAGCAGTATTAAATCACGCTATAAAGGCTCGAAGAATCTCTCCCTCATTCTGCTTGATTAAGAAGAGACTGCCAAAAGTTCGTGACTTCCTTCTACTGGTACTAAAGTGCACAACGGAGTCTTCGAGTTGCTCGAAGGAGTCGATGCTTCTCGACTGAAGCCCAAAGTATCAGGCTCGAGCAGCTTTTCAAAGGATGGTCGGGAAGCCAATGCACATGAGTGTGTCATTCGCCTCCTAGATCATCATGAGAGTCTTATAGCTCTAGAGATGATCGATTGGATTAGTAGAGCCATCATATGGCTCCACTTGCAGCATCTTGAATCGTGATAGAATTGGTTCATTCAAGATGCACGAAGAGAAAGGAGGAGTAGTCCAGACATAAAGATCGTCGGAGGATCCTCCTGTTGCATCCTCCTAGGTTCGGGCTAGCCGATGGTTGATTTCTTTGAGCTTTTGCTCATAGTCATTGAACCATCGTCGGTGAGATGTCCCAAACATCGATCCTCCTAAAGAACTAGTGGAGAAGGAGGTGGTTGAGTTCTGAGGTCGTTTCTCCTTGTGTTGACTCCAATTAGAGGATGGAGAAATGAAGTATCGTGATCGATGGGTGTCTCTTCATGAACGGCGAGGAGATGGGGTTTCCATTCGATAGGAACGTCGAGATGATCGTTCCAATAAGGGGGTGGTAGAGCACTTGGAGATGCGATGGCTGTGCCTAGATGGTATAGCTTGCATCGTTGGCCTTCCACCACCACATGCGATTACTGTTGGAGGCTGTGAATAGCTTCCATCAGCATTCGGACCTACTGCATCAACATAGCCAATTGCTGGGCTTGTGCATCCACCATAACTACTGGACGTGAAGAACTTGGTTCCACCACTGATGATAATGGAGGGGAAGTACTTTTCATCGAGATGACTGGCCGATGGAGCTAGATGAGTTTCGAGCATGAGTCTTTGCCATTTATAATATTTGATCCCTGATTTGCCTGCCCTTTCCTGCCATGCTAATCTATTGCAGTCAATCCACTTGTGCCTGCGATTGAATGTCGAAAAATCTACAAGATAAAGTCTGCATTGATCGGAGTTAGCTTCGACGAAAATCCTCTGATGCTTAAGTTAGTAGGGTGGACTGATCGAATAGGAATTTGAGAGCAAAGTGATAGAGATTGCTCTAAAAGTATTAGATACGTCCTACCAAACTGACTAGGTTACCTTGCTTTTGTTGATGTCAGAGTGATAATCATTGAGTACGTGGGTTTCTTTTTTTCTAATGTTGTATGATCGTGGATAAGTAACTAAAACTATCTACTAATCACCGTTGCCTGCTCTTCTCGAGGATAGTTTTGTAGGATCGATTGGAAACCAGATAGGTTATTTGGAGAGCTCCCATCGGTCAGTCATCTAATTTAGGATCAATCGATCATCGATCGATCAATTGATTTTATACCGATGGGTCATCAGTCGGTTGATGTTGTGCCGATGGGTCATTGGTCGGCTGACTTTATACCGACCAATCATTGATCCATTGATTTTATGTTGATGGATTATCGATCAGCTGATGTTGCATCGATCGATCATCGATCGGTCGAATGGCTTTAAGCTGATTGTTGCCTTGATAATTTTTTATCGATAGTTAGTCGGTCAGAAGAAGCAATCATCGATTGTTGCTTGTTAGTTCGATTATTTGTTGGATGGTCATATGTCAGTGCTCCCATCAATATGTCGGTGGGATAGTTGATGGATTGATGAGTGTTGACCTTTTGGGCAGCCTTCTCAATGGCAATGATCGATCGAATGTTAATTTCTATCCTTTAACTAATTGATCAACAATCGATTGGGTTAGTGGAATGTTGATCATCGGATCGATCGATTGGTGGATCATCAAGTAACTCATCGACCATCCATCATCGATCGTCAGTCAGTGAATATCCATCGATGTTCAATGGTCTGTTGGCTGGGTTGGTGAGTCGGACGATAGATTGATAGCCTCCAACAGAGATACTAGAGCAAAAGTGCAAGTAATTATTAGAGAATAATAGTATTAAGCATGACCAAGAATAAGAAGTCACTTGGATGTCTACTCACTCATTAGAGACTATCTCGATGCTATAGTTGTGTGGGTGGTTCTTTGACCTACAATGGCTCGACTACTCATAGTAAAGTTGTTGTAGTTTGACAATACATAAACATAGTCTCTAGCCATTCGAGAACTTGCGGTGTTCATTAATTGCGGTAGGTTCGCTATAAGAGTATGGTGTGCACTTATAGGGGATCTATCGGTCTTAATAGTTGAGTAGTGCTATGCAATCTAAGAGGCTAAATTTTTAAGTCTGTGGCCATAACAGTATGATAATGGAAAGAAATTTTCATGGGATTTATGATTGAACTCATGCTAATTATGTCTAGTATATGATGGATGCTTAGGATTGATGAGTTTTCATGACCTATATTCTGTTGGAACTCTTGATAGAAGAACTTGATCACATGGTAACTATATCTAGAGGTTCAACTTTTTTTGTTCTGTTGGGTTGCCACTACATATTGCTAGGCATCACCGGTGGATTATAAGAACTCACTAGGATTGGTTTTGGATCAACGATCCTTTTTGGGTTTAGTTGGAATCATTCCAGTCTATCAAAAAGAGTTTCGATGATATTATGATGGAGATCATGGTATGTCTCACTATCAGACAGAATAGAACCTGAGGGATCACATACAAAAGAAGCTTGACCTGATCAATAGCTTGAATTATAATCAAATTATCAATTGGATTGATGATTTGAATTAATTTATAAAAGTTACAAATTTAGTAACTACTAATTATTAGCTTGAGGAACTTAATTACAAGTGTCATAATGCAATTTGGCCTAATTAAATTATAGACCAAGTTCTAATTAATTTAAATTTAATTTAATTTAATTAGGTTTGACTTAATTTAATGCTAATTGGATTTAATTATCTAAGTTAGACTTGGATTTCAATCCTAATTAGATTAGATTTGATAGTCATTTCGAATTTAATTCAAATTGGATTTGAATTGAATCCAATATGAAACCAAATTAAAATAGGATACCCTAGACTTTAATTCCTTGGGATTCTCTCTCCATTTGGCCAGCCAAGTGGAGATAGGGTGTAACATCCAAGTCTAATAAGCAGTAATTTAAGAAACTAGTATTTTTATTTAGTATATATCTAATGTTTGTCATAGTATTTTATCTATAATATGACTGAGCATTTAAGTATAAGTTTGATAATAGTAATAAAGCATAAGATTGATGGTTAAATTAGAAAGAAAAATGAATTAAGAGTTTGATTAATAATTGAGTTATTGTAGTTTAAATTTGGGTGCTAAAAAGAGGCAATGGATGAGTGAGTGTATTGAATCTTCAAATTCTAGAAGTTAGATTGATAATAGTAGTATTAAAGTTAAATTTTGGTAATTATTGGAGTGATATTTTAAAGGATATTTAGAGGAATATTTGTATGTGTGACAAGTGGATAGCAAGTATTTACCCAATTTAAATTAAAGGTGATCCGAGTCTTATGCTGTAGAAATTAGTGTTCTATTTTTTTGAGAGAGCCAGCATGATTTCTGAGAGAGCTGACCTAAGTGACATTTGAGTTGACCCGATTTGGGGCTGAGCTAGCTCAGTCAGTGGGAACAAAAAAGTGGTGCTAGCTATAAGGCTTTAAAAGTTGAATTTTTAAATTAATTTTTGAGAAGTAATTTAATAGGTGACTTCCTTGGGTTGTGCCATATAATTATAAGAGAGAAGAAAAGGTGTGTTGGCTTTCCAGAGGGATGACACCTAGTAAATCTTCTCTCTACTTTATTCTTTTTTCAAAACAAAAGCCACCAGCTACTCTTTTGTTATTCCAAGGTTCTTTAGTTAACCGAAAAGGGTAGAGAAGGAAAGAGAGTTGGAGAAGGCCTATTTTCAATTAGAAATCAAAGAAAAATTAGTTAGAAAGAGGTGTTTGGTGAAGAATTGGATTGAAAGAGACAAGTAGCTTGTTTGGAGGAGAAGAAAAATCTATGTTGGCAGCAGTAGAATTCTAGTTGTTAAGGTAAGAATTTTTATTTCTAAATTAAATTTAAATTGAGTTTTCAATTTTTGTTATTAGATTTGAGGGTTTTAGTAAGTTAGGTTTTATAATTTAAATTAAGTTCAAAGATGAATTGAATTATTTATGATGCTCAAATTATATAAATGGTTTAGCTATGTGTTGAAATGGTATTAGTTGAATCTGAAACCAATTGTGAGAATAGAAACATAGTTTAAATGTCTAAAATTCCTAAGTTAGGTTGAAGTTTAGTTAAACCTAAGCTAAGGCAAGCAAGATAAAGTAGAATTAAATAGTTGAAAGATCAAGAAAAGAGTATGAAAGCAAAGTAGGTGCAGTTCTAGTTTTGAATCACATGGTATGAATTTAATCAATATTTATTGGTGTTATAGGGATAGAAAAGAATTAGAAAAAGTGCTTGAGCTAGCCAATTAGCTATTGGCCAGTTGAGGTGATTAGTTTTCATATCTAGCTTTGGTGTTTTCTTATTATACTTTGTTTTGAAAAAGACTAATTTTTGAAAGAAGTTAACTTTAGTTATTCTCAACTTATATGTATACTCATGTAAGCATGAAAATGGAAAAGGAATTTGGTTGATATGTCACTTAAAGATATGGATATATGTGTAATATCTAATTAGAAATGAGATTTCATGTTTATTGGAAATATTCTAATTCTACTTTTTAGCCTTTGGAACTTAGATTCTCAATGTTTGAGAAGTTGTTCAATATTTATTTTGAAAGGATTATCCATAGGAATGATCAACCTATCGGTATATCCTAGCATTAGCATCAGCATGGCATGAGCATGCATCATAGATGTGGAAATTTTAGTGTGCCCCTGGGGGCTTATTCATATCAGTTGGCATCATTATATGATTATCTATTGCCTTTAAAAGTAATGCTCTAGGGTGTAGCTAGTAAGAACCAATAAGCAGCATACATGAGCATAGTATGATTATTACAAAGCATTGTTTAGGTTTGGCACATTGTAGTTTATAATTTTGCAAATTTCTTTTATTTGATTCACCTCTAAAGTTATATGAAATTTTAAAGCTAAAGATTTTTGTTTTCTCCATTATTAGATAGTTTATTCACTCACCGAGACATTCCAAATCTCACCCCTTATTCTTTCTCATTTGTAGATTTGAAGTATCATAGCTTAGATGTATGTTTCAGGATATATATTAGCAGTATCTTTTAAGAGGAAGTTGACCATATATAATAGAGAAAGAGATAGTTGATGTGTTTGAGTTGTATTATATAGTTAAAGTTGTTTAGATCAGAAATAGTTATATGTATATGTTTTAGTTGTTTTGAAATGATATGTATTAAAAGAGTTGTTTTATGAAGGAAATGAATGTGCAAAGTATGATTTCATAAATATAGTGTTGAGTTTGTGGTTGTGAGGTGATGAGTTAAATTAGAGTATTTATTTTAGCAAGTTAAGAAGCTTAAATTGAAATGCTTGTGCTATAGAATAAAGGTTTGATCAGCTTACATGAAAGTAGGTTGTTAAAGGAAGGTAAGTTCAGTTTAGTTATAGTTTAGGAATTCCCTTCGCCCAGTTTAGGGTTGGGGTGCGGCACCATCACCTAATTTTAGTTAGAGGTGGAGTGTTATATGTTTGGTATCATAGCAAAGATTTGTAATTAATGGAGATGAATAAGGGTTTATGATCTATAAAGGTGAGCAAAGATTTATAATCATTAGGTAGGAGAAATGGTTTATGGTTAATAGATATGAGCAAAGGATTATGATTAGTAAGGATGGGCTTATGTATATCATAACCAGTTCACTTGGATTGTTTGGTAAATATTATAGAGTGGGTTGAGTGATTTTGGAGACAATCTGATGGATTGATGAATCAACTTAATGTTTTTTTTTAAAAAAATCCTTTCAATAGCATTTATTTGTAAATGTATGTTTCAATTTGGGATGTTTTCTTTTGAGATTTATTTATCAGTGAGATTATCTTAGAGGTTGATAAAGTTGATTATATCAATTGTGTTTTATAGGAAGATGGTCTGGAGAAGGTCAGAATTGGGTGAAGATCAATTACTGGTAAGAGATAGTAGCCGAGGATGAATCTAAGATAGGATTTAAGATTGAGGTCAGGGTAGAGCAAGAGGAGTTGATAGTGAAGGCCAATATCATAGAAAATTATCCAGTGCTTCTGCCCTAAGGAGGGAAAGAGAAACTTCATAGTTACAGGAGGATGTTCAAGAGCCTTTATATAATGCCCCAGCATCAGCACCTTTATTTCAAGTGCAAGTACCTACTATTGGATTACAGAAATTTATAGGTATAGTTACTTAGGCAGTTACTACTACAGTAGCTTATGCTTTTGACTTTCAATCTCAAGGTACAAATATAGAAAGAAGTCATAAGAAGGCAAGAAAATTTGGGGCAATAGAAATTTTGAGTTATTGGTGCAGAAAATGGTTGGACATTGGAGTTCGTTGGAGCTGGAGGAGATGACATCACCAATAAGACTTGCAAGATGTAGTTTAGACCAAAGATGGGTTTCTCTTGTAGGACCCTCCGACAGTCAAGTTTGTTTCTTGGCCAACAAATAATGGAGTACTTAGGAGAATAAGGCAGAGAGGAGAGCCTAGAGAGAAAGACGTATCTGAAGGATCCCTTTTATAAGCGGAGCTCGTAATAGAATGACAGTGACAACCATAATAGAATTTTAGTAGGCCATTCACACCACTAAGAATTTATTATGGAGAGTGGGCTATCATTTATCGCAACTTGTAGGCAGTTGAATTTCATTTATTGTAGTTCGGACAAGAGGTCGAAGGCTTTTGTGCTTGGTTAGCAAGTTACCCATGTTGGAGATGGAGAACTCGAAGTTGGACTAGCTAAACTTGAAGGTCGGCTTCCAAATGGTTAATGGCGGGCTTGCGATTGGATTCTACTAGGGTTGCCTTTGATAGCTTTCGGAAGCTCGGCCACCTTCAAGGTCGATCAAGAGTGGATGTGGTTATTCAGACTAGAGGCCAGAGAGGGGATGGTAGGATCTTCAATAAAGATTATGATCAGGCTTTCTTAGAGGAGTTCGATCAGTATAGTACAAATTCGAGATCGACTAGAAGTTGAGATGGGTGAGTGCTAAGACCTATAGCTTCTTGCTGGTACTGCTCTAACTACTCTCAAAAATTTGGCCACCCTCAAGGTCGGCTGAAGGTGAATATCAACATTATTCCGGAGGATTGAAGGTTGGAAAGGATGATAGATTCTTTGATTAAGACCATGGTCATGCCCTTTGGAGGGAAGTTCGCACTCATGCATGTTGATAGCGAAGTCCTTTTGCTATCTCGAGTTCGTCCGATTGAGATCCTTGGTACAGGAGTGCCAAGATCTACTATTCATAAGGTGGAGTAAAGAAATTCGGCTATAGAGGAATTTGGCTAGCCAAGGTTCCTAATATGAAATTGACGAAATTTGCCATCTATGGTGAAGGAATTCGGCCACCTTCAAGATCGGCCACCAGACAAGTTCAGGCTGTATTGGGATTTGCTACTTGATGGAGTCATGCTGTCTATCTTGAGCCAAAGATCAAAATCAGGTGAGTGGCAACTCTTTTCACTATTCAAGTTCATCAGGTCATAGTTCATCATGCCTTTGACAAGTTCTACAATCATTAGAAGAGGGCTAATGACTGTCGTTGAGAAGATCGTCTGACATACATGGGCTGGAGGTCATCCTTCCAGAATTCGATTAGAACAGAAAAGCAGTTTAGCTGAAGCTTTTGACCTAAACACCACTATTCTAAATAGCACCATAAATAGGTCGGGCAATCCATCAGACTTCGATTGGGGCTATTTTACCCTCAATACTTATTTTCCTACTCCCAAGTTCGAAGTTTGAATGAAGGGAGTACAAAAACTACGACCATCGAAGTCCTTTTTAGGCTTCCCACTCTTGAAAGATGAAAAGTTTTGGCTCTTCTGGATTGGCACTAAAGTTTCTTTAATGTCGAATGACTCAGAAAGACTTATATTTTTGAAATTCTCCCAAGCATGGAGCTCCATGTATGGTGACATAAATATTCTGTCAGACATCTACCATAGTCATGATGAGTGGGTGATGCAGGATAGATATGTGGATGAAGATGCAACTAATTTTTTTATATTTTTTTATTTATTTTTAGTAATTAAAATGATAAATAGAAGTAAATCTAACAAGATCTAAATTTTCAATGAAGAAAAGTATTGATTAAAATAAGTAGATCTTCCTAGCATGTATAGCTGTCACTTTCAAATTTTTAAGAATGTAGGATCGAAGGCGATTAAGAAATCTCCTTAATTAGGCTTCATAATTCAGATTTAGATCTAAAAAAATTTAAGAAAATAAATTTTATTTACCAACAATAATGATTTCCTCTATAGATTTATGAAGAATCCACTTAGATGATCGCTCGATTCGATCTTAGAGAAGTTAGGTTGTTGTAGGCGGTTACAATCCCAATCCATGGAAGAACTTCACGAATTCAGAATCAAGGCACCTTCAGGCGTTACTCTAGATCGATATCTCGGATAGTGGATAGCATGTGGAGGGGTGGTGGTTTT
The DNA here is from genome assembly GCA_006176705.1 of Cocos nucifera. Taxonomy (NCBI): domain Eukaryota; kingdom Viridiplantae; phylum Streptophyta; class Magnoliopsida; order Arecales; family Arecaceae; genus Cocos; species Cocos nucifera. Next base: position 447,000 of record QRFJ01002465.1, on the reverse strand, counting down.
GATCTTGGTGCATGGTTGAGTTCTGGTGCAGAGAGAAAAAACTAAGGAGAATAGAAGAAGAGAGGAAGAAACCAAGAGGGAGAAGAGGATCTCTAGATTGGAGAAGAAAAGCAACAGCTTTAGTTTTTTCATTCATTTTTCCATTAAGAGTTCTAATACAAGATATTTATAAATAAAATAATAAGAGTCTAAAATAATTCAAATACTAATAGTTTAAAATAAATCAAACTCTAACAAGCTAATCCTATAGGTGGTGCCATCTTGTGATAAACTTGGACCATGTCTCGCACCAATCAATAGTTGCCGTGTGGATTCTTTGGGCTGATCTTTTAGGACTTTTTCATGGCATAGGCTAGGAAATTGAGACTCTCCTTTAGGTGGCATCAGGGGTCTATCAAGACTCCAACTCGAGCGATGATGCGGTTAGATCTGACTTAATCAAGACAGATGATGGCTTGTGAACTGGTGTCCGCATCAATTGTCCTGGGATTGGAAAAACTCGGCTCTAATGAGTACAATCCACTGTAGTTGTAGAATTATTCAAGCTAATCTAGATCGATCTATTGCAGCTCATCTTGGGTGATCCATGTATTCTAGGATTCAGGTCAGCCTTACCATCAGACTAGATATCGCTGATATCCATGCCTTCTAGTTGACACAACCTGCTATCTAAAATCTTATTGATGCGATCATGTTTTCTTGGAATAGTGGGTGGTGGACACTAAGGATGAGGTTCACTCTCAAGAAAATGATCAGGCTTAAATGGATCACTAGGTATCATTATTGGCTCCTTGTATTTTATTAGATCTGATACATTGAATATTGAGCTTATGCCATAATCAGATGGTAAATCTACAACATAGGCATTTGATCCTAGTTTCTTTAAGATCTTAAAAGATCCAGCTCCACGTGCATGGAGTCTCTTGATGGTTCTTGATGAAAATTATTTTGGGCTTACTCGAATCATAACATAATCTCCCTCAGTAAAGTTATAAGATCTATGATGTGAATCTGCAAGCTGCTTATACATTTGATTGTTGACATTAATTTTGTTTTTAATGTGTTCATGTAGATCCTTAAGATGCTGTGCAAATGATTCTGCATCTTCTGATGATCTAGCATGACATGGTAATGGGATTAAGTCCACTGGTTTATGGGGATAATAATCATATACAACTTCAAATGGTATCTTACCAATAGACCTATTGACAGAATCATTGTAAGCAAATTTGGCTCAAGATAGGATTAAATCCTAATTATTGACATGTTCTCCTACTAGACTCCTAAGAAGGTTGCCTAAACTCTCGTTAACTACTTCAGTCTGGCCATCAGTCTGTGGATGATATGTAGATGAGAAATTAAGTTTCATTCCTAGCAAATGCCATAAAGTTTTCTAGAAATAACTCAAGAATTCGACGTCACGATCTGAAATAATGGACTTAGGTAGATCATGCAATCTCACAACCTCATCAAAGTATAAGCGAGCTACTCTGGATGCATATGAAACTTTAGGACATGATAAAAGGTAGGCCATTTTCGAAAACCTATCCACTACAATACAAATAGAGTCATTCTTATGGATGGTTCAGGGCAAGCCTAGGACAAAGTCGATACTAATATTTTGCCATGGATGGTCGGGGATAGGCAATGGCATATACAGACCAATATTTTATTTAGGATGTTTTGCTATGGCACATGTATGACACTAGGCTATGATTCTCGCAACATCTCTCTTCAAACTGGGCCAGTAGAACTAATTTTCCATAGCTTCAATTGTCTTATTCCATTCAAAATGTCTAGTCAGTCCTTCCGCATGTAATTCTCACACTAAAAAATCTCTTATGAATGTTCGTGGGATACACAGTCTATTATTTCTAAACAAGAATCCATCTTGAAAAACATACTCACTAAGGTTTCTAGACGGTCCTTGTTGTAGGGTAGCATAAATCTATTTAAAGTCAGGGCAGTCAGAATAATTTTTCTTTAACTTTTCAAATCTCATAACTTTAATGCTAATGGCAGACAAAAGAGAGACTCTATGACTTAGAGCATCCACAACTTGATTTATAGATGCAGCTTTATGTTTCAGTACAAATGTATAGGATTGAAGAAATTCAACCCACTTGGCATGTCTATGGTTCAGTTTCTTTTGTGAATTTAAAAACCTAAGGGCTTCATGATCCGAGTACAAGACAAACTTGAAAGGAAATAGGTAATGCCTCCAAAACCTCAAAGTTTGTACTATCGCATAAAATTCTTTATCATATATAGAATATTTTTATTTAGCCTCATTCAATTTCTTGCTGAAGTATGCGATAGGATGGCGCTCTTGAATCGAAACTCCTATTTCTACACCTGATGCGTCACATTCAACCTCAAAAACTTTATTAAAATCAGATAGTCGTAGGACAGGGATTTGAGTCATTTTATCCTTAATCTCCTAAAAAGCTCTATCACTCGATTTTGTCCACTTAAATAATTTCTTACGGATATAGTCTATGATAGGAGCCATAATTGAACTAAATCCTCAAATAAATCGATGGTAAAAGGTGGCTAAATCATGAAAACTTCAAACATCGTGAATACTCTTAGGTACTGGCCACTCTACTATAGCTTGAATCTTTTCAGGGTCTATAGTTATTTCCTCAGATGTTACAACAAATCCTAGGAATACAATCCTATTGGTCATGAAAGCACATTTTTTAACATTCACATATAAACTCTCGATCCCTCTCCTAGAATACTTTTACCATTTTCTTCTTTCCTTGTCGGTGGATTAGGGGTTGGATTTTGGGGTCTCCAAGTAGGTGTCTAACTTGGTCCTGGTCTAGGTCCTAAGAGTATTGATCGAACAGACTCAGTCCTCCGAACTATTGGATGATGGTACCTCTCAGCATCCTAGGCTATCTGATATGCATGATCTAAAGTCATAACTTCACACAAATAAAGCTCATGCTGCAGTTCCTTACGTAGCCCAGTTCTAAATCTAAAAAGAGTCACAGTCTATCCTCATTAACACCACACCGTATCTGAAATTCATCGAATTTGGCTATATATTCTGATATGGGTCGGTTACCTTGGGTTAGTCATTGCCATTGGTCCTTCAGTCGCTACTTATAAAATACAGGTAGGTACTTCTCTCGTAGTTTCTCCTTCATTTCTACCCAAATCTCTATAGGTTTATGCCTATGGTGTTCAATCAAGACTTAAACATTATACCAATATAGCTTGGCCTGACCTAACAATTTCATCTTAGCATATCGAATCTTCCTACCTTCAATCATATCGTACCACTCAAAAAAGTGGTCCATACCTGCTTTCCAGTCTAAATATTCTTTTGGATCTAAATGTCCATCAAAGCTAGGTGCATCAATTTTTGCACTCCTTAATATTCGATCATCTAGGTCAATAGGTTCACGCTGAGGTCGACCTTCTAGACATTGACCTACTTGTAGACCTAACCTTAAACCTTAAGGTGGGGTCTGCTTAGTCTAGACCTAAGGCACTGGCGGGGTCTCTAAGTTTAATTCTACAGTCCAATTCCTTTGAGCATCCTCTAAGTCTTCTATTCTTTGGCCATAATTCTACACCAGATGGGTCAAGTTGTCTAGTCTCTCTAGAATGGCCTCCATCATAGGGTTACTGCTTGGACTTAGTTGATTCGACATGGATGGGTACTTAGTTCTAGCTTGGGTATGCATGCAATACAATAAATCTAAGGGTTGCCTAGACCTAAAGTTCGATGCGCAATGAATCGAACAAAGCATGAACTGAATCTATTGTCTAATTCTGTCAACCAGCCAGGTAAGGGGTGTAGTCGTGGGAGGCTCTCCTTTCTCTTGCAAGGACCTAATTAAAGAACCACGAGCTAGCTTCGACGTTTAACTCTTTACTACTTGCCTTAGACACCGGTTTCGAGAGTGGATTGCAGACTTAACTCACACTAAGTCTCAACAAATCACATGAACTGACTCAGTCGAATCTTAGGACTGACGTCTAATTAGTTTTAAATTAAAGTTTAGGTTCTAAGATGCAAGTTGGTGGTTTATGGGCTATGGAAGGGTGATGAAATCTCCACCTTATCTTATAAAAATGGGTATGTCCTTAATTAAGTTATGAATAATGTAATGTAGCACAACCAGAATTTCAGTAGAATAAGTTCAGATTTATGGGTCAAATTCACAAATGATCTTAATCTTAACCTAGGATCAAATAATTAGGATTTGAATCTCTATGAATCTAGTTTCCAGCAAAACAAGTTTTATGATTTTTGAGTTCTTATATAATAAATTATGAATTTTCTTCTGCTGCCTATATAGAACAGAATCCTGTACGTGAACAATAGGGTTTTTAGGTAGTTTCGGAAAACAAAATGATAGAATTTTGAAGAGAAATTTCAAAAGCAGATTCCTTATCAAATAAGGTTTTTAAAATAATAAAAATTATTTTTTTTATTTTCTTATGATTAAAAATAAATTTTTCAAGGACTGTTGTGCGAAACAAAAAATAGTGCAGAATGCAAAATCTAATCAAAACCTACTGCTCTGATATCAAATCTGATGCTGGACGAATATGCGAATGAAGATGCAACTAATTTTTTATATATTTTTATTTATTTTTAGCAATCAAAATGATAAACAAAAGTAAATCTAATAAGATCTAAACTTTCAAGGAAGAAAAGTATTGATTAAAGCAAGTAGATCTTCCTAGCATGTATAGCTGTCCCTTTCATATTTTTAAGAATGTAGGATCGAAGGTGATTGAGAAATTCTCTTCTTGATTAGGATTTGCAATTCAAATTTAGATCTAAAAAAATTTAAAAAATAAATTTTACTTACCAATAATAATGATCTCCTCAATAGATCTATGAAGAATCCACTCAGATGATCGCTCGATTCGATCTTAGAGAAGTTAGGTTGTTGTAGGTGGTTGCGATCCCAATCCATGGAAGAACTTCACGAATTCAAAATCAAGGCACCTTCAAGCATTACTCCAGATCGATATCTCGGATAGTGGATGGTGTGTGGAGGGTTGGTGGTTTTGATCTTGGTGCATGGATGAGTTCAGGTGTAGAGAGAAAAAACTGAGAAGAGAAGAAGAGAGGAAGAAACCAAGAGGGAGAAGAGGATCTCTAGATTGGAGAAGAAAAGCAACAGCTTTATTTTTTTCATTTATTTTTCATTAAGAGTTCTAATACAAGATATTTATAGATAAAATAATAAGAGTCTAAAATAATTTAAATACTAATAGTTTAAAATAAATCAAACTCTAACAAGCTAATCCTGTAGGTGGCGCCATCTTGTGATAAACTTGGACCATGTCTCGCACCAATCAACAGTTGCCATGTGGATTCTTTGGGCTGATCTTTTAGGACTTCTTCATGGCACAAGCTAGGGAATTGAGACTCTCCTTTATATAGCATCAAGGATCTATCAATTCTCCAACTCGAGTGATGATATAGTTAGATCTAGCTTAGTCAAGCCAGATGGTGGCTTGCGAACTGGTATCCACACCAGTGGGACATGTGGCGAATGAGGTTTGGATGGTGGGGATTTGCAATCGTAACTACCTCAGGACCTTTTTGACTATTTAGGCATCATCATCTCTCCGATTTCCTACCTTTGCCTGGTTCTTTTCTTCCTTGCATTCTTCCCAAGCCTTCATCTTCTTTGCGCTTAAGTGTCCGATTCCATAGTTCCTTCTATGATTCTACTGGTCCTTGAAGCCTTCTCCATCTATCTTCTACCCTTTCGACCGTGTTTCTGAACTCTCCGACCGATTTAGGTTAGTCTTCTAACCTTCTCCCCACATTTTTCTGCTTTTCTTTCACTTTCAACATTCAGTTGCATTTTGGGAAAGTCTTTTGTTCTTCCTTAAAATTTCTTTTGATATTAGAAAGTTTTCTTGATTTAGTTTGATCCAAAAATATCCTCCGAAGTATCTTAGTCCATTGATTCTAGAAGCCCATTCAGCCTGAACTCCCGAAACCCTAACCTTAGGATAGAAATCAAACTTGGAAATGCACCTTGTCCAACCTTTGTTCATGAGACCATCCCATGCTTCCTTTTCGCTGAAGACCTTTTCCTTAATAGAATCCAGTATGGGGTTCCTTCTAAATATGAACTAGAGCTTTTCGGGCTGGGTGATCGAGCTTTTGCCCCTCCCCCAAGTTGCTTTTGTCTATATTCTGAAGCCCTTCATACTGTCTGAGGCTTTCCCTTCCTCCTTTTATTATCACCCTTTTCTATTTCTTAGATATATCTCTGGCATCCATCATCCCGAACTCCTTCAAATTTATTACAGGATTTTTTGTTTTATCTTTTAGCCAAAGTCTATCCCACTATTTTTTTATTTTGAAATTACTTCATCCCTAAGCATCATCTTTTTGCTAAGGACTGATAGTATTTATCTTTCCAGTTTGACAAGAAGGGGTTGCTTAAGGATGCCCCTTTCTCCATTCATAATTAGAAGAAAAAGTTCTTTTTCATGTCCTATCCTTCAGTAAAATTAGGACTTCCTCCCTGGGGATGATTGAGAGACTCAGTCCACCAAGCTCCAAGATTAGAAAGGGAAGATCTTGATTTTGTTAACAAATTGAAAGTCTATAAAGCTCCTTCTTTATCCGAACTTGTTGATAATCAGATTTTTTACAATCTTAGTTTAAGCCCACTCAATTCCAAAGGTATACATTTTCATCCTTTTTTGTTCCTTTTACCCTTCTTCTAACCTCGACTTAGTTGTTATTGTAGAAATGACTCCCAAAAAAGTAGAAAAGCTATCAAAAGAACTTTGGACCCAGAAGAGAAAGAAGAATACCTCGAGGGAGGCATCTAAGTAGGCAATGGTCGGAGGCCCAAGTTCGACCGCTCTGGTGGAAGGACACCCTGCCCTTAAGATTACAGTGCCACTAACAACCATAAGCCCACTTGCCGAGGTCTCTACTCCAACACCTCCCTCTAAAGAAGAGATGAAAAAGAAGAAGAAGAAGGCAGTTGCTAGGAGAGCTCAGCCTCAACGAAATTTGAGGGAGTCCAGTGATAATAGTATTGACTGGGACAATGCCTCCTTCGATGATTGGAAAGTCGTTAAGGCTCTAATTAATGGATGCATCCTTCCAAACATTATCGACAGGATCGTCCACACCGACCTTGACTAGCAGGTTAAGGATTCCCTTGGAGCTTATCTTAAGGTAGTAATCTCTTTCTCTTTTCTAATTTCTACTATGGGTTCTTCAATGGCATAACTAATTTCGTCATTTATAGGTCAGTCACCAATTAAACACCAACATATTGACCCTAGGTATGATTTTAATGAATAACAAAATATTTGAGTCTATTTTTGGTATTAATAATTTGGTTGGAGTGTTTAAGATGAAGTTTAGGAGGATAGGAACCCATATGAATAATGCTCCATATTTTTAATTGAAAGAACCAAGAAAGAAAAACAAAAAAGATCAAGCCAAATATTTCTCAAAGAGTACTGGATCAAGAAAGAACTCAAGAGAAGTTTAAAGTTAAATCCGGCACAGTTTTAGCACTTGTCATAAATTAGGAGTCGACTTATGAAAAGCAGGAGCTGACTCACATCTCAATAGGGGCATCAGTCCAAGAACAAAATGCTGAATATTTCACCCTGCAACTAGAGTCGACTCACGAAGTCCAGGAGTTAGAGCCGACTCCGGCATATAGAACTGGCATGGATAGAAAATATAGATAGTTGGATTTTTTGCTCTACAACTGGAATCAGCTCAACACTCTGAGGAGTCGACTTCCGAGCTTCTGACATCCCAAATGGTTAGTTTCCATAACTGCCCAGATTTCATTTTGGATGCTTTAAATGGCTTTTTTCGATATTCCAATTGCTACAAACCTACTTTTGGACTTCTTAACTTGGATTAGAAGGCTTCTAAGATCAGATTAAGGCTTGAAAACTCAAGATATAAAAGCAAGATGGAAACATCAACATTTTTTTTTTCAAAAAAAGAAAAGCCTTTATTGCTGTTCAACCACTTAACCAGCTAATAAAATCAAGGCATTCTCAAGTGAAGAAAGAAAGTATTCATTGCTAAAGCCCTCCAACAACTCATCTTATACATTAAAGCATCAAATTAGCTCTTTAAGGAGTTTGTTTCTCTTTAAATTTTTGTATTTCAAAATTTTAGTATTTCAAGTTTTAAAAGGATTGAAACTTAAGGGATAGGCTCATCCAAGCCTTGAATTAGATTTTTACAAGCCTAGGAGTGGCTTGAGGATAGATTTTGATTGGTTAGCCTGCAAAATTAATTTGATTTAGATTGTGAACCTAGAAGAAAAATAATCTTGCTGTAATCTTGAAAAATATAGTGAAATTCTCAAGTTGAGTACTTGAAGAGTGGATGTAGGTGTTGGGTTTGACACCGAACCACTATAAAAATTTTGTGGCTTTGTATATGTGATTTACTTCATCAGCTATCATTATTTTCTGCTCATTTGATCACTGTATTTTCAGTATAGTAGTATTCTAATTTTATACATACACTTAGTAATCTAAAAATTTTTGAAAAATTTAATTCACCCCCCCTTGGGTTGTTCTTCTGGGAAATAAGTGGTATCAAAGCAGGTGCTCCTATATTATTTGTTATTCATTTGATTTAGAGTAGTCGATCAGAATAACAATCCAATTGAATATTTTCCTAATCAAAGGGTAGTCCACAAATAGGCCTCCTTTATTTAATAGTTCAAAATACACATATTGGAAGACATGCATGCGTATATTCATTTAAATACTTGATTATGATCTATGGAGGGTCATAATCAATGGACCACACACACCTATAATTAGCATTGAAGGTAATGTAATTCCTAAACTCAAAAGAGATTGGGATGAAAATGATAAGAAGTTGGTTCAATTGAATGCTAAAGCAATGAATATTATTTATTGCTCACTTGATGCTAATGAATTTGATCAAATTTTTACTTATATTTCAGCCAAAGAAATATGGGATATACTTGAGGTTACCCATGAGGGTACCAATCAAGTTAAAAAATGCAAAATAAATATGTTAGTACATAAGTATTAAATTTTTAAAATGAAATCAATTGAAAGCATTATCAAAATATTTATATGATTTATTGATATTATAAATGGACTCAAAAGCTTAGAAAAATTATATACTAATAGTGAACTTGTGAGAAAAATTCTTAGGTATGTTCTTCGAACTTGGGAGGTGAAGGTGATGGCTATACAAGAAGCTAAGAATCTTAATATCTTGGCCCTTGAAGAGCTTCTTGGTTCTCTCATGACACATGAGTTAACCATAAAGCAAAACCTGAAAGATGAAGTCAAGAAAAAGAAGACCATGGCCCTCAAGTCCATAGCAAAAAAATAAGATGAATAAAGTGAAGATTCAGAGGAAGGAGATGGTGATGAAGAAATAGCTCTCATAATTAGAAAATTTAGAAGATTTATAAGAAAGAAAAGATCAAACTTCAAGAGAAGACCCTTCTCCAAAGGCAAAGCTAGAAAAGATCAAGAGAAAGACAAAGATAAGGAACAACCTACTTGTTTTGAATGCAAGAAACCAAATTATTTCAATGTAGATTGCTCCCTATTGAAGAAACCCTCCAAGAATGTAAAGAAGAAAGTAATGATGGCAACATGGAGTGATAGTAAAGATTTAAGTTTAGATGAAGAGGGATAAGAAATAGTCAATTTGTAACTCATGGCTCAAGAGGATGAGGTAATAGTTGACACTCAACCTAAATTTTCATTTGATGAATTGCAAAAAGTATTTTATGAATTGTATGATGATCTAAAAAAGTTAATCTTGAAAAATAAGACCTTGAAATCAATCAATCAAAATCTAATCAAGAAAGAGAAGAAAATATTGAGAAAAAAAAGATTATTTCTATAAAAAATCAAAACCTAAAGAAAGAACTTGAAAAATATAAATCTATAGTTAATAAGTTTACATTAAGTTTTGAAAAATTATAATTATTACTCAACAATCAAAAAGCTATCTTTGACAAAGCTGGAATTGGTTTTAGAACTCAAAAGAAATAGAAATTTCTAAAGAATTTCTTCATAAATGATCCATCTTCAACTTTAGAAAAATCAATCTATTTTTGCTATGAAAAATCTAGACACAAATCTTATGTTTGCAATTTAAAAAAAATAAAAGATAGTCTAAATAATAAGAAGGTATGGGTTCTTAAAGGAACCATGGTTACTAACCCCAAAGGATCTAAGATGACTTGGGTACCTAAAACCTCCACTTGATTTTTGATTGCAGTGTGTCTTGTAAGAAAAAAAAATGGTATCTAGATTGTAGCTGCTCAAGGCACATGATGGGTGAAAAGAAATATTTCATCATCCTTGAAGCTAAAGAAGGAGGAATTGTGACCTTTGGTGATAATGGCAAAGGACACATCATCAGTAGTGGTAAAATATATATCACTCCTCCAACATTCATAGATAATGTACTCTTAGTAGATGGCCTAAAGCATAATTATTAAGTATTAGTCAACTTTGTGATAAAAGATTTAAAATTATCTTTGAATCATTTTTATGCATAGTTACTAGCCCTATTGATAATAGCATTGCTCTTATTGGACATAAACAAGGGAATGTAAACTTAGTAGACTTGGATGACTCTTTCATAAAAAAAAGCTAATGTTTAGTTGTAATGAATGCTAAGATCAATGAAGATAGTTGGCTATGACATCATCGGCTAGAACATGCTAGCATGGATTTGATATCTAAATTAATCAAAAGGGATGTTGTGAAAGATTTGCCAAAACTTAATTTTAAGAAAAATAAAATATGTGATGCATGTTAATTAGGAAAACAAACTAGAAACTCTTTTAAATCAAAAAATATTATTTCAACTTCTAGATCCCTTGAACTACTTCACATGGACTTATTTGGACCAACTAGGACCACAAGCCAAGGTGGTAAGAAATATAGACTTATAATTATAGATAATTATTTAAGATTTACTTGAATTTTATTTTTAGCACAAATGGATGAAGCATTTTCTACATTTATTAAGTTTTTCAAGAAAGTTTCAAATAAAAAGAATCTCTCTATTGTCTGTATTAGAAGTGATTATGGAACGGAGTTTGAAAATCAATATTTTGAAACCTTTTACAACAAAATGGAGATTGAACATAATATTTCTGTTCCTAGAATACCTCAACAAAATGGGATTGTTAAAAGAAAAAATAGAATCCTAGAGAAAATGGCTCGAACCATATTATATGAAAGCCATCTACCAAGATATTTTTAGGTTGAAGCTATCAATATAGCATGTTATGATCTAAATAGAGCATTAATAAAGCTGATATTAAAGAAAACTTCTTATGAACTTTGGAAAAATAAAAAACCAAATATTATCTACTTTCATGTTTTTTGTTGCAAATGCTTTGTTCTAAATAATGGCAAAGATAACTTAGACAAATTCAATGCAAAATCTGATGAAGGCATCTTCTTAGGATATTCTACCTCTAGTAAAGCACATAGGATCTTTAACAAATGTACATTAGTCATTGAAGAGATTATACATGTGGTATTTGATGAAACTAATAACTTATCTTCTAGAAAAGAGGATATGGCTAATGATGATGTAGGAATCATTGAAAAAGGAGTGAAGAAAATTACACTCAAGGAATCAACAACTCAAGATAACAAAAAAGAGAAGGAAGATGATACTCAAATTCAAAGTCTACCAAAAGAATGGAGGTATGCACTTGGCCACCCCAAAGATTAAATTATTGGTGATCCATCACAAGGGATAAAAACTTGGGCATACCTAAAAAATATCAATAATTATTTAACCTTTGTATCTCAAATTGAATCAAAAACTATAAAAGAAGTTGAAAATGATCCAAACTGGATAAATGCAATGCATCAAGAATTAAATCAATTTGAAAGAAATAGAGTTTGGAGCCTAGTTGATAGGCCAAGTGACCATCCAATAATTAAAATCAAATGGACATTTAGAAATAAGCTAGATAAAAATAGAATAATTATCAAAAAATAAAGCTAGATTAGTAGCTAAAGAATACAATCAAGAAGAAGGTATTGATTTTGATGAAATATTTATCCCAATAGCTAGATTAGAAGCAATTAGGCTACAACTTGTATTTGCATGCTTTATAAATTTTAAATTATACCAAATGGACGTCAAGAGTGCATTTTTAAATGGGTACATAGCCAAGAAAGTATATGTTGACAACCATCCGGATTTGAAAGTCATACATATTCTAATCATGTTTATAAATTACATAAGGTATTTTATGATTTAAAACAAGCTCCTAGAGTATGGTATGAAAGACTAAGCAAATTTCTAATTAATAATAAATTCTTTAAAGAAAATATTGATAAAACTCTATTTTTATAGAAAAGAAATAAGGACTTATTAGTAGTATAAATTTATGTAGATAACATTATTTTTGGTGCTAGTAATGAGAATCTTTGCCAAAAGTTTGCCAAGCTTATGCAGAGAGAGTTCGAGATGAGAATGATGGATGAACTGAACTTCTTTCTTGGACTCTAGATCAAGTAAAGTGAAGAGGTGATCTTCATCAACCAAATAAAGTACACAAGAAAAATCTTGAAAAAGTTTGGAATGGAGAACATAAAATCAATTGGCACACTTATGAGCCCCTCTTACAAGTTTGATAAGAATGAAATGAATAAGAAAGTTGATACTAAATTATATAAAGGTACTATAAGTAGACCTGATATTATGTTTAGTGCTTGTATGTGTGCTAGATATTAATCTGATCCTAGAGAATCTCATGCTTTAGCTATTAAAAGAATATTTAAATATTTATCTAGAATACTTAATGCTGGACTTTGGTGTGATAAATTATCATCTTTAGAATTAATTGAATATATTGATTTTGATTTTGCTGGATGTAAGTTAGATAGGAAAAGCACTGGTAGCACTTGTCAATTTCTTAGAGTTAATCTAATTTTATGGTTTAGCAAGAAACAACACATAGTGACATTATCTACAGTAGAAGCTGAATATGTTGCTGCTGAAAGTTGTTGTACTCAAATCCTATGGATTAAACAATAACTTGAAGATTTTGACATAAAACTTAATAAAATTTTAATAAGATATGATAATACTAGTGCAATTAATTTAACTAAAAATTTAATTCAACACTCAAGATCCAAACATATTAAATATGACATCATTTCATAAAAGATCATGTGAAAAATAATGATGTGATACTTGAGTTTATTATTATAGATAAGCAATTAGTATATATCTTCACTAAACCCCTTAATGAAGAGAGATTTAGTATAATTAGGAGAGAACTAGGAATGTGCTATCATTCAGATTAAGCTCAAATTCAGGTTCTCTTGATCCAATAGCTCTCATATGACTTAGAAGTTACTTTATTTCTCTCTAAGAATTCTATCTAGTGAATTTACTGATTGATTTAAAATCATGTCCTCTCTCTAAACTTTCACACAGATCTCATATTTCATAAGTCTATCAATCTATTAGACTCAATTCTCAACTATCTCTCAATCAAATGTACCTATTCTTCTTTTATAAAAAAATCAAAATTTCATACTACTTAACCTGGAGTCGACTCATGATTGACTTCCACTGGAGGCGACTCTCGAACACCTGGAGTTGACTCCTGGTTGGAAACCTAGTTTTTAAAGTTGAGTCCTTTCCTCCTCATCTTATGATCGCTGTCATAGGCGGTCAAAAATAAAACTCAACTTACTATTATATAGATAAGATGAGTTGAGATCGTATCCATAGGAATCGTGTTAATTATATTTAAATAATAAATTAAAAATAACATTAAGATTAATTAAAAATTGATTAATTAAAAGACTACTTAAATTGGTTAAGAAAGCAAATAAATAGCAAATTAATTAAAAGAAGAGTTGCAAGTATGGAGATGGATTCTTAGGATTTTGATTGATCACTTATCTAATAGTTTGTATTCTTTTTAATATGCTTTAATTGATATCTAATCAATAAAGATATAACCTATCTTAGAGAGCATGGCATATATCCTTAGATCACAGCCCATCTCAAAAAATTATAGGCTAGTCTAAATTGATTTAGATATAATACCAAGAATTAATCTAAATATAATCTATCCCAAGAGCACAAACCATACTCGTAGATCATAGCTCGTTCCAAGGATAATAAACTATTTTAGATTAATTATAAAAAAATAAAGACATAAAAATATTATAACTAAAAATAATTTTTATTATAAATTAAAAAGTAATACAAAAGATGAAAAATAGAAAACACCGTCAGAATAAGATCATAATGATCTCCTGAGAAAGAGAGGATCAGCCAGACATCGGAGAGCTTCTCACTAAAATCTTCATCCTTGGAGCCTTGTAGAAGAATCTAGGCAGCAGCCGGTGACAAAAATTCAGAACAGAAGAAAAGTTTTGGTGGAGATGTAGGCTTAGATTTTGATGTGTTGGAAGAGAGAAAGGAGAAGAAAGAAGGAAGAAAGCTTGAGAAGAGAGAAATAGGGGGGGAGAGAGAGAGAGAGAGAGCTTTTAGAGAGGCTATGGCATGAAGAAGAGCATTAGAGAGGCTAATTCCCCAAGAGGTGAGGGTTATGTCTCATTGGTTTAGTTTAGGAGGATTTTTGTAGAGAGAAAAAGGAGAGAAATAGAGTTTGAAAGGGAAAAAAATCAAAAAAATTGAGTCCAAATTGGATTCTGCTCTTTGGAATAATTTTCTACCATCAGATTGGGTTCAAATGGTCTAAATTTGATCAAAATTGATCACTTATAGCTTAAACAGGGTTCAAATTAATTTTCAACCATCCGATCGAGCTTAGGACTGAATTTAGACCGTCGGATGGTGCTGGATCTTCCTTAATCAAGTCGGAGATGAATTCTGGCTATTGGATCTTCACCAGCGTTGATTTGGATTGTTGGATTGCTCAAAACACTGTTGGATGCCTTCGAATCAAATCGGGATTTGATGTTGACTGCTGGATGTAAGGTGGGATGAATGGCCGCCATCTGATCGTGCAATACTATAGCTGTAGACCATCGCGAACTAGGTGCATGGAAGACCTAGGCCAATCACCATGCATTATGCCATTGAAAATGACCTTTCTGCCCCGATGAGCCGCAATGGATTTTTGGTGAACCCCTTAAGGATCTATGTTTGCCATGCACCACTCCTTGATTCACCACGCCTACTGAGCTGGCCGGTCCACACAGTATTTGTGGACTAGCTGGTTGGTCTACCATGCACCGACAGGTCTAACGGACCAAATTTTTGGGCTTTTTATATTTTTTCTTTATTTTTCCTTCGAAACTCCATTCTAGGTCCAATTTAGGTTCGATTCGCTTCAAATTTATTTCGTTGCGATCCATAAATCGAGCTCCTTTTAATCATAATCTTTTTTCTACAAAAGATAAAACAAAAATATTAATTCTTAGGAATAAAGATAAATTAATTTAATAAATTAATATTTTTATAAATATATTTTATATGTTTATCATCTCATGTCACTCCTTCACTTCTCAATCCTAAACTTGTTCCAAGGCCGTGAGGGACCCCCTTTTGACCTCTCCACCTATCATCTTCTTGGATTTCCTTGGATCCTTCCTTCAGTATGTGCAATGGGGCCTAGAAGAAAGTGCGTTGTCTGAACGAGACTAAATCCAATAAAGCAGCATGAATCTTCAAGTAAAGGAGATTCCGACTATAATGAAGGTAACCCCATTCCCCAGTCGCCCACTCCTCCTTCTCCCTCACTCCTAAACTGACAAGTAACCACCAGGAGAAATGTAGATTTTCATTTTTTTGATCGACAGGGGTTGAGGATTAGCACATGGATCCGATCCCAGTAGTGGGAGACATTTTCTTCAATCAATCAGCCCACCTATCCATGATTAGTCCAAGAGTTTTATAGATGCATGTCTAGAAGAGAGGGTGATTTGAAATGCACAGTAAAAGGAGTCACCTTTCACCTTACCCCTAACAGACTCAGATAGATTTAGGGACTACCCACTGAGGGTTTTGCACCATAGTGCCCATCTGATCATGATTTTGCCCTTAGGTTGATTACCGGGCTTAGCAACATAGAAGGAATCACAAAATTAGAGACAAATAGCTTGTCTATTAAAATGAGAGTGCTTAGCCACATAGTTGCACGAATTATGTTTTCCAAGATCGATCGATTTGACCTAGTTCTTGATAGAGTAATTGGCATCATGGACTATATTGTCCGAGAGGAGTAGCTTAACCTCCCATTATTGATCTTTAGATAGATGAGGGATGGAATAGGTAGGGCTAAAGCATGTCTTCCCTATGGTATGGCCCTGACCTCTATCTTCAAAGAGGTTGGGATAGACTTTGATGGAGAGCATTCTATTCAATTGAGACATACAGATATCTATGGGGAGAAGAAACTTACTTGGATGGGTTATTGAAAGCTAGATGATAGATAGATCAAGAGAGTATCTAAATGGGAGCAGCCACAACTTGAGATGGAGCCGGATTGAGTCAGCCTACAGATATTCCTCCTACATAGCCTCCAATTGAGTTAGTTGCAGACCCATTCACCACTCCCTCAGATCGATCTGCTAGAGTTTATCCCCCACCAGATTAGATTGATGATGATCAGGCAGATCGGATCATCCAATCCATTTTAGATGGATTGAGACCATAGATGGAGGGAATCCAGACTGAGATAGCTAGGCTAGCATCTGAGGTTGGACATCTGACTCAACTTATGGAGCAGAGAGAGAGGTCCAGTATGTTTCTAGATATGATCACATCACTCTTAGCTTCTATAGGACAGCTGGTGGATATTCTGAGGACCCATGCTCCACCATGATCGATAGCAGCAATGACCATAGTAGCAGCTTCAATAGTGATAGAGGTAGTAGCAGCAGTGGCTAAGGTAGTAGTATCGGCAGCAATCGCTGAGATAGTTGAGGTAGAGCTAAATAGTTTTTTTATTCTGCTTCTAGTTTTTAAGCCTCCCCTTGTGCACTCGATTAGCCTCCTACCACACAGCCTCCTCCTAGATCCCTTAGGACATATTCCCAAGCTGGTGGACCATCCACTCGCACCAGGAGTAGGAGGGTGACTAGAGCTAGCTCCTCTACCACTCTTGAGATTCCATCTGACTTATCCACTAGGACTTAGGCTCTTTTATATAGGGATTAGTCTATGTCTATATGATGTTTTAGGACCTAGCCATATCATCTTGTTATTGGATGATGATACTTTATCTTAGGACCTTGTTTATGTTGTATGGAAGTGCTTGTACTGCTTGAGTATTTTTTTTGTATGCAGTATATACTCCTATGAACGATGTATTTCTTTTCATATATGTATGCATGTTTATCTTTATATCTTTTTCTTATCAATAATTCTTTGATGATGACAAAAAGAAGGAGAAAAAGATAAGCATAAAGAAAGTGGGAGGATACAAATAAAAGCACTTAAGAAAAATAAAACAAGTACAACAAGTGACTCATATTTTAAAAATTTCGAAAAATGAGACACATACTTTAACATTCTAAAAATTTGGTACAAAATGGCACATTAATGACACACTAATGGCATATTAATAGCACATATCGTAAAATTCTGAAATTTCTTAATTGATGGCATATTTTACTTTTAGCAAATAGAAAGAAGGAGAATCATTGTAATTAAAATGATAAATTACCAAAAAGAATGGATGAACTTGTGTATAATCTGAATTTGCATTGGTCACCTTAAGTTACAAATATGGAATGCTGCTTTCTTCACCTTGAATGCCTTTTTGAATTTCCAAATGTTATGCATGAACTCAAAGATTTTGTCATCATCAAAAAGAAGGAGAATGTTGATCCTAGGTATGATTTTGATGAATAATAAAATATTTGAGTTTATTTTTGGTACTAACAATTTAGTTGAAGTATTTAAGATGAAGTTTAGCAGGATAGGAACCCAAATCAATGATGCTCCATATTTTTAATTGAAAGAACTAAGAAAGAAGAGCAAAAGAGATCAAGCCAAATATTTCTTAAAGAGTACTGAGTCAAGAAAGAACTCAAGAGAAGTTTAAAGATAATTCCAGCATAGTTTCAGCACTTGGCACAGATCAGGAGTCGATCAGGAGTTGACTCATAGAGGAGTCGACTCATGAAAAGTAGGAGCCAAGTCATGTCTCAGTAGGGGTGCCAATCTAAGAACAGAATGCTGAATGTTTCATCCTACGATTGGAGTTGACTCATGAAGTCCAGGAACCGACTCTAGCATGCAAAACTGGCATGGATAGAAAATACAGAGAGTTGGATTTTTTGCTCTATGACTAGAGTTGACTCAAGGTTCTGGGGAGTCGACTCCTGAGCTTCTAACAGCCCCAACAGCTAGTTTTCAGAACTACCCATATTTCATTTTGGATGCTCTAAAAGACTTTTTCTAGAGTTCCAATAGCTACAAACCCATTTTTGGACTTTTTAACTTGGATTAGAAGGCTTCTAAGATCATATTAAGGCTTAAAAACTCAAGATATAAAAGCAAAGAAGTGGAAAACATCAGCAAATTTTTTTTTCAAAAAAAAAAGGCAGTGTGCTATCCAAATAGTAAGCAAAAAAAAAAAAAGAACCTTCATTACTGTTCAACCACTTAACCAACTGTGCAATCAAGGCATTCTCAAGTGAAGGAAGGGAGCATTCATTGCTAAAGCCCTCCAACAACTTAGCTTGTGCATTAAAGCTTCAAATCAACTCTTCAAGAAGTTTATTTCTCTTTAAATTTCTATATCTTATAATTTCTATATTTCAAGTTTCAAAATGGTTGAAACTTGGGGGATAGGCTCATCCAAGCCTTGAACTGGATTTGTACAAGCCTAGGAGTAGCTTGGGATTAGATTTTGGTGGGTTAGCCAGTAAAACTAACTAAGTTTAGATTATGAATCTAAATGAAAAATAATCTTGCTATAATCTTGGATATTATAGTGGAATTCTCAAGTAGAGTGCTTGAGGAGTGGACGTATGTATTGGATTTCACACCGAACTACTATAAAAATCTTGAGGCTTTATGTGTGTAATTTACTTCATCAGCTATCATTATTTTCTACTCATTTGATCACTACATTTTTAGCATAGTAGTATTCTAATTCTGCACATACACTTAGTAATCTAAAAATTTTTGAAAAACCCAATTCACCCCTGCCCCTCTTGGATTGTTCTTCTGGGCAACACAACATGTAGATGATCAATACTCAGAAAGTTGAGGCCTCGAAAGTGGTGGAGGCCCATGGATATAAGGCCAAGGTAGATCATCTCTCGGCCAGGGTTAGGCACCTACAAGAGGTGCTCACCAAAGAAGAGCAGGCCATAGTAGGGTTGAAGGCTACCCTGGTCTCGGAGGGGAGGGAAGGAAGGAAGCCAAGACAGATTATTGAAGAGAAGAAGCGAGCCATCGAAGCTATGGAGGAAGCTATTTCCTCCTTCAAGTCTTCAGAGGAGCAAAGAAATATCAATGTGGCATTCGCTCAGGAAGCCTTTATCAAGGGATTCGAGCTCCGTTAGAAGAAGTTCATAGAGAAGTTTCTAGAACTACACCTCAGCTTCTTAGCGGGAGGATCTTCCAAAGATGAGGAAGAACTTCTTGCAGCCAAAGCCGATCTTCCAAATGCTGCTATCCACGCACCTTCTGAGGAGCCGACACCTATTGAAGTTATATCGAGCTCTTCTATTGCTCCTCTAGAGGTCTGAAACCTCTTATCATTGTACCTTTTTCTTTTTCTTTTATCTTTCATGTATTCAAAATATTTTAGTTAATGAAAGTGGATTTTCTTTTTGTCATCCCTTCGCATTATGATACGTTGATACATTAAGCACAATCTCCAGTCGAAGCAGAACCGCTACCTCAGGGTGTCCCCTTGAAGGCTTACATCAAAAATTTGATGAGGAAAGTTCATCAAGTCAAGAGAAAGTTGAGAAAGACTGAAGGCGAACTCAAGAAATCCAAGAAAAATTATACCAAAGCTACTATTGAGATCAACCACCTATGCCAATCATCCAAGCAATTCTTTAAAGAATACACTGCTAAAAAGTATCATCAGTCAGAGAAGCTTGAACGGGCAAGGAAAATTGCTAGCGAGAAGGCCTTGACTTCAACTACTAGGATTTGTTCCCTTAAGGCCGAGCTTCATGAAGCAAAATAAAAGCTAAATTAGTTGGAGAGAGGCTCGGCCTATGGTCAGGATCAGGCAGAATATGGTTAGGACTAGTCGAAGAAGTTCTCTGACCTCCAAAAGTAGCTGCATGATGCTGAGATGGTGTATGAGACCTACTAAATTGGTTGGTGTGAGAAAATCAATGATTACAAAAAGAAGCTCAAAATGGTGAATGCCAAGGTGATGCGGCTTCAAAAATAGTTAGTTGATAAAGCCCAAGCTGGCCCAAGCAGGGATCTGGAAGAAGTTACATCTCTAAAAAGAACCTTGGAGGATCTTTCAGGGATCTATGAGAAGAGCAAGACCAAACTCCTTTAACTCAAGATTCAAACAGCTTATAATGAGAATGTGGTGAAGGATGCTGAGGCCAAGTCTGCTGTTTTAAGAAAAAGGTTAAGAGAAGTAGAGGATAACTTCATCCTCCTACTCCTAGTGCAAGAAAAAGATTGGTAGCAAGGTGAGACCTTTAGAAGATGGTAGAAGATTTAAAGCATTTTCTTGTGTTGGCCGAGGCTGGAAGTTCGAAGTCCGAATAGGACTTCATCCTCTTCCATTTTTTTGTAATCGATCTTACAGATCTCCACTTGTAATGAACTTTATTTGAATGAAATGATATTTCTTTTGCTCATTCATCACTATTTTGCCTCAATTGAATACTTGTAGAGTTCTTTATCCTATACCACTATTTTTTTTTTTGATGTTAGTGTTGTTTTGAAATGTCGATCCCAGTTTGTCGTCTTATAGGTCTATCCCCCTTGTTTATGAATAAGGGCCTCTAAGTCTAGTTTGAAAATTAGTTCTTCTCCTAATTTGAAAATTGGGGGTCTTCATATCCCTTATGAGGGTCTTCAGTCACGTCAGGACGAGGTCCTCCTACTCCTGACGTGATTGACTTTTGTCCTTGTTAGGATTAGGTTATCCTCTATCTTAAATAACCAAAGACCTTCACCCTCGCTAGGATGAGGTTAACCTCTAGTCTTAAATAACTAGAGGCCTTCACCCTCGCTTGGATGAGGTTAACCTCCTATCTTAAATAACCAAAGGCCTTCTACTTTGTTTAGGAATGAAGTTTGATTGAGTAATTTTCTGCCATCACATAATTTTGCACCAAAGATAGATGTTAAAACAAGATAATTATATTGAAGTTATTAATAATACATTTGCAAATATTTTGAATTCCAAGGTTGCGGGAGTGTAGCTCCTTCAAGCTCCTTCAAGTAATAAGTTTTTGATCGGATGATTTCTATGACCTCATAGGGGCCTTTCCAGTTTGGAGTAAGCTTGTCTTGATTTTATGGCTGAGAAATATCTACTCGTCATAGCACCAGGTTCCTAACTTTGAAGATTTTACTTTTGACTTTGAAATTATAGCAGCGAGCCACTTTTTGCTTATATGCCGTCATCCAAATTTGGGCTTTCTGTCACTTTTCTTCCAACCAATCAAGATTTATCTTGAGATCTTGCGAGTTATTCTATTCATTGAAGCATGCAACTTGCACCGATAGAAGCCCTAATTCGATCAGAATGATTGTCTCTATCCTAAAAGCTAAAACAAATGGAGATTCTTCAGTTGGCAACCTCTAAGTAGTTCTATAAACCTAAAGCACGTGATAGAGTTTATCCATCTATGTTCCTTTCATCCTTTCAAGCCTTGCCTTTATCATCTGTAGCAAAGTTCTATTGGTTACCTCGACTTTACCATTTGCTTGAGGGTGGGCTATAAATATAAAATGATAGAAAATATTCAGATCTTCATAAAATTCAGTAAATTTTGCCACTACAAACTGGCGCCCATTATCGGTGATTAAAATCTATGATAGACCAAACTTATAAAATATCAACTTTTAGATGAAGTCTTGTACTTTAGCTTCAGTAATCTTTGCCAAGGGTTTGGCCTTAACCCATTTGGTGAAGTAGTCCACTACCACCAAGATGAATTTTTGTTGTCCAGATGCTATAGAAAATGGCCCAAGTATATCCATTCCCCACTATGCAAATGGCCATGGAGTGCTTAAGGGTGTGAGCTAACAAGCTAGCTATCATTGAATATTGGCATTCTTCTGGCACCAATCATATTTACTCACATAATCAGTGGCATTCTATTGCATAGTCGGCCAATAATTTTCTTGCTGTAGTAGTTTGTAAGACAATGATCTGGCTCCAAATGGCTTCCACATATTTCTTCATGGACTTCTTTCAAGACGTAGTCAGCTTCAGATGGTTAAAGACATTTAAGAAGTGACAAGAAGTAAGACCTCTTATATAATTTATTCTCATATAAGACATAACAAGAGGCTTGATTTCTCAACTTTCAAGCTTCTTTAGGATCTCTAGGGAGGATGCCATCTTTGTGGTATAAGATTAAAGGGTCGATCAAGCAAGGCTTAGGATCCATTTGCATTACTATTTTAGATTTTTCAAGACTTGGATGCTGAAAGACTTCAAAGAAAATCTCTTTAGGCAACTTATTTGGAGCTAGAGTAGCTAACTTGGATAGTAGGTCGGCCATAGTATTTTTTGCTCTTGGGATTTGCTGAATATCAAAGTCGTTGAAGGCCAAAATCAGACTCTTCACTTTGTTCAAGTACTTTTTCATGCTTTCTTCCTAAGCTTCATAACCACCACTAACTTGCCCTACCACTAACTACGAATCACTATAGATCTTTATATGATCTGACTCCAACTCTTGGTTATCCTTAGTCTCGCAAATAGAGCTTCATATTCCACTCCATTTTTAGTTGCAGGGAACTCAAAGCATAGCACATATTCAACAACAACTCCTTCCAAGTTGATAGAAATCAAGCCTATGTCTGCTCTAGAAGCATTGGATGAACCATCAACATAGAGGACCTAGGAGTCCTCAAGAAGATTTGTTCCTTCTTTAGGAGAGTTTAGCTGTAAACTAGAGATGCTAACTTCTTGCTACTCAGGTTCAACTAGGTCTAGGATGGTGCATTCTACTATAAAGTTGGCTAATATTTGAACTTTAATTGATGGCCGAGGTTGAAACTTGATGTCAAACTCAGTGAGCTCAATCACCCACTTTGCTATTCTTCCAGAAGTATCGAGCTGATGAAGGACAGCCTTGATGGGTTGATCAATGAGAAGCATCACCGTGTGTCCTTGGAAATAGGGTCGAAGCTTTCTAGCTATAATCAATAAAGCATAGGTTAGTTTTTCTAATTTGGTATACCTTATCTCTACATCTCTCAGAACCTAGCTTATGTAGTAGATTGGCTTTTATACTTTTCCCTATTCTCTGATCAGGACAGCTCCAATGGCCACAGGAGATACTGCCAAGTACAGGAATAACTCTTCACCAGGTTCGAGCTTAGTGAGGAGAGGAGGCAAGCCAAGATAGTTTTTTAAGTCCTTGAATGCCTGCTAATATTTAGGGGTCTAGTTGAAGTTCTTTGCTTGTTTGAGTACTTAGAAGAAGGGCATGCAATGTTTCACCAACCTCAAAATGAAGCGATCCAGAGCTGCAACCTTTCCTATCAGGCATTGAACTTTTTTTATTATCTTTGGAGCAGTCATTTCTTGGATAGCTCGAATCTTCTTCAAATTTGCTATGATGCCATGCCTCAACACTATGAATCCTAAGAACTTCCTCGAGGTTACTCCGAAAGCATATTTGGTTGGATTCAACTTTATCTTATACTTTTGGAGTGCATTGAAGGTCTCTTCTAGGTCAGTGATATGATTTGTTAAAGATCGGCTCTTAACAAGTATATCATCCACGTAAACCTCCATATTGCAGCCAATTTGCTCCTTAAAAATTTTATTTACTAGGCACTAGTAGGTTGCACCTATATTTTAAGTCCAAAGGATATGATCTTATAATAATAAAGACAACGGTCAGTAATAAAAGCAGTTATCTCCTCATCTTCAGGTGCCATTCAGTTTTGATTATAGCCGGAGAAGGCATCCATGAAAGTGAGAAGATCCTAACCCAAAGTTGCATTCATCAGTTGATCAATTCTGGGATGGGGGTGAAAGAGTAAGGGTGGTGCTCCTAAGTCTTAGGAGTCCGTAAAGAAGTTAAGTTGGTGGCTCCTAAAGGCTAGAATCAGCTAGAGATGTATTAGCCAAGTTAAGAGGATTGACATACTTTCGGACTGGCTCGAATATAGATCGATCTGGCTTGGATTAAGATCAAGTCAAATCAGACTGAAATCAAGCTAGCTCTCTTAAGCAAATAGAGAATGCATTTTAAGATTCTATGGCTTGATAAGAAGTCGAGCTAGCTTGAGTCTTCATCGATCAAGCCAGGTCGAACAAGCGGATAGATGAGTATGGAATTTTCTATTTGATCTTGGATTTGATCTAATCCAAAGAATCTTAAGACCTCATTTGAAAGGTCTTAAGGTAGCTAATTCATATATTAGATTAGGTCTTCAGTCCAAGGGGTGAGAGTATGCAAGACATGGGTGTACATGGGCTTGGGTGAGTGCTTTTATGTATGGATTAGCCTATGAGAGTTTCTTAGGACTGTGTCTTGTCAGCTTAGGGTGCAGATATATACTTTGTATATGTACTATTATTTAGAGAGTGAAATAGAAATTCTTTTTCTTCCAAAACCCTAGCTTCTTCTCTTGCTCTTTCTCTATCATCGCCCTAACTTCCAATCATCTAATCTTTATCCCACTTGTTATCATCTCCAACTTGTTTCCTCAGTATTGGTAGAAGGTACAAGGGTTTCCACAAGTCTAAAAATAATTCATAACAAGTAGTATTAAAGCTCAAGTTGTGTGAAAGAAGGAGAAGAAGCCAAAAGTTGAAGATCTTTAGGTGCTGTAAATTCAGTAAGGTCCTATTGAGGTATTTCTCAAATCTCTTGGAGTTCGTGTTGCATTTTGGCTTGGATCCAGCTATGAAAAGCAACGTGAAGGTTGATTCCAAGAAGTTCAATGGGAAAGGAAACATTTTCATATGAAAAGTTTGGGTGGAAGATCTTCTGATTCAAGCTGACTTGGATCAGGCGTTGAAAGAGAAGCCTGAAGGGATGTCAGATCATTAATGGATGTCCCTAGAAAAGAAGGCCTACTCTATGATCAGAGAATGCTTAGTAGATATGGTACTCTATTTAGTTTTAGAGAAGAGGACCCTGAGAGGTTTGTGATCAAAGTTGCAGACCATGTATATGAAAAAAAAATTGTGCAACAAGATGATGTTGAAGAAGGGACTGTACAGCCTTCAGATGTAGAAAGGTAGAGATGTCTTGGTTCACATCTAGAAGTTCGACCAGATGTGCAACGGGTTGCTGAATATTGGGGTGAAGATGGAGGAAGAAGATAAATCATTTCTTCTATTATGCTCGTTGCTCTTGTCCTATAATCTATTCGTGATGATGCTGCTCTATGGTAAGGAGATCCTGGAGTATGAAGACATGGTCTCGATGCTGCAAACCAATGAACAGCAAGAAAGGTTGACCAAGTAAGGTGTTCCCCAGGAGGGCTTGATCATGGGAGAGAGACCTAGAAGATCAAAGGAGAGAGGCAAGTCAAGGGGACATTCAATGTTCCAAAAGAGCAAGAATAGGAAGGAAGCCAGGTGCTATAAGTGTAATGAGATTGGGCATTTCAGACGTGACTACCCGCAATGGAAGAATAAGAAAGGAGAGAAGAGTGGATCTGATGCACTAAGTATAGTAGCTGATAATGAGGTGGAGGATGATCTCTTGGTTGTATCAGATAGTCATAGAAAATACATAGATGTATGGACCCTAGATTCAACCTGTTTGCATCACTACATCCTAAATCGGTCTTGGTTTATTTCATACACAAAGATTAATAAGGGGAGTGTGACACTTGGAGATGATCACCCATATAGAGTCACTGGTATTGGGAGCATCCAAGTGAGGATGTTTAAGGGGATGGTGCTGACTCTTACAAATGTGAAGCACATCCCAGATCTAAAGAAAAATCTCATGTCACTGGGTTACCTGGAGTGGAGTGATTGCAGCTTCAGTAGTCATGCCAAGAGTGGAGTTCTTAATATCTTCAATGATACTATAATGGTGATGAGAGGTAGGAGGATGGAGAACAATCTCTATAGGTTGGAAGGATCTATGGTGATCAGGAAAATTGATGTAGCAGCTACAACATAGGATCAGCAGAGGGCTTGTTGGTTGTGGCAGTACCACCTAGGCCACATGGGTGATCGTGGGATGAAGAAGCTGAGTAAGCATGGTCTAATTCTAGATCTGAATGGAGGTGTTTTAGAGGTTTGTGAGCCATGCCAGATGGGTAAATAGAGGAGAGTGTAATTTGCCAATAATTCAGCCCATAGTGCAACCCTAATGGAACTAGTTCATATTGATGTGTAGAGACTGGCTCCATTTTTAGCCAAAAATGGAGCGAGATACTTCTTGACCTTTATAGATGATTTTTCAAGAAAGGTATAAATCTACTTCATAAAAAAGAAATTAGAAGTCTTCTCCAAGTTTAAGATGTGGAAAGTTGAGGTGGAGAAGGAGACATGTCAGAGCTTGAAGTGTCTACAATCAAATAATAATGGAGAATACACCAGCAAAGAGTTCCAAAGTTTTTACGAGTGTGGCATCAAAAGGCACTTCTCAATGAAAGAAACTTCTTAGCAAAATGGGGTGGCCGAAAGGATTAACAGAATCCTTTTGGAAAAAACATGATGCATGAGGTTGTAGGTAGGGTTTTCGAAGGCATTCTAGATTGATACAGTGGATGTAGGCTGTTATCTGATGAATCGATCACCTCATATTAAGTTAGATAATAGTATTCCAGAGGAGAGATGGTCTTGAAGAATGATTGGGCTAAGCCATCTAAGAATTTTTGGGTGCATGGCATTTGGACACATCAGTGCTGGTTAGCTGAGCAAGTTGGATGCCAGATTACGAAAGATGGTGTTCTTGGGATATCCACAAGGAGTTAAGGGATACCAGCCATAGAATTCTTTGAAGAAGAAGATCACCATTAGTAGAGATATCACCTTTGATAAAAACTTAGTTCTCCAAAGATGAAATGGCATGGAGGAGCAGCAAACGCAGTAGGAGGTCCAGCAAGGTAGTGCTCGACAACTAACATCTTATTCTATTTTACCACTTGCAAGTGCATTGGAAGGACTTGGTATTTAGGTGGAACACTCATCAAAGGTATCTCCATAGGTGGAGAGAGCTCGGATGGGTGAAAAAAGCTAGGAGGCCTAGTAGGAGCAAGCTAGAGCTAGGATGGACATCGAGGTTGCACTGCACAAGCCCAAAAGGAACATCAAGCAACTAGATTGATACGGCTTCAAAGATATACTATCATATGCCCTGATGATAGCAAAAGAGGACTCTTACACCTATGAGGAGGCTATAGATAGCCAGGACAGAGAGAGGTGGATCCAAGCAATGTATGAATAGATGTAGTCTCTCCACAAGAATGAGACATGATGATTGGTACAGTTGCCATGAGAAAGAAATCTATTGGTTGCAAGTGGGTTTACCAACATAAGGAGGAGCCTTCAGAGTAGGAAGTTATCAGGTATAAGGAAAGGTTAGTGGCTAAGAGATACTCCTAGAAGGAAGGCATTGACTTTAGCAAAGTATTTTCTCCCATCGTCAGGCACACTTCCATCAGGATGCTGCTGAGCATCATGGCAGCTCAGGACTTGGAGTTGGAGTAGATGGATGTCAAGACGGTGCTCCTCCATGGGCATTTGGAGGAGAGCATCTACATGGAGCAGCCATCGGGTTTCTGAGAGCCAAGAGCAGAAGGAAAGATCTATTTATTATAAAAATCATTATATGGGCTGAAGCAATCGCCAAGGCAATGGTATAAGCAATTTGACTCTTATGTGAGGAGCATTAAACTTTTTAGGTGCAAGTATGACTCTTGTATACAAATTAAATCTTTAGAGGATGAGTCTAGGATGTCCCTACTCTTGTATGTGGATGACATGCTTATAGCATGCAAGAGCAAAAAAGTTGTATAGGAACTGAAGGTAACCTTGTCTCCGAAGTTTGAGATGAAGGATTTAGGGCCTACAAGGATGATATTAGGGATGAAAATCTTCAAAGATCGAGCCAAGAGGATGCTGCATTTATCTCAAGGATGCTACATCAAGAAGGTCTTGGAGAGCTTTGAGATGAAGGGAGCAAAGCCGATGGAGCTACCATTTGCTGGGCACTTCAGACTCTCAAAGATGATGTCACCATAGACTGAGGTGGAGGCTCAGGAGATAAAGAAAATATCATATGCCTCTGGTGTGGAAAGCCTGATGTATGCCATGGTGTGTTGTAGGCTAGATATTGCCAATGCAATGAGCCAGGGCAGTAGGTTCATGTCACAGCCTGGCAGGGAGCACTAGCAAGTACTGAAGTGGATCTTTAGGTACTTGGTAGGTACTGTTAGAGTTGGCATATGCTATATATTAGAATTTGAAACCTCAAATTCAACCCACAATAGAGGAGAATCAGCATCAGCATAGTAGTTGGGCCAGCTAGGATACAAGTCAAGCTGGCTTGGGCTGAGATCGAGCCAGCTCAGACTACAGTCGAGCTGATCCTCTCAAGTAGAAAGAAAATAGGTGTTTAGGCAAGACGCGATCGAGCCAGCTCAACCTTTGATAGGGCCAACTCGACGAAGGTGAATAGAATTGGATAAGATTTTCTATTTGAACTCGGATTGTGATTAATCCAAGGAGTCGATGAGAGTTGCGCATGGACCATAAGATCCAACAGCCATGGAGGACTGTGGTCATGATCTAAAGACTGTGGACATGGTTAGAGTCTTACTGGATTCATATTGTAAGATAGAGTCATGTTAGGACTCTCATGGCAGCTGATGTGAAGATTCTCAACCTATTTAAAGGCTTAAGACATTGTGGAGTGTAGAGAATCATAGAAAGGCTCTGGCAATCGTCTAGAGGAGCTCGATAAAGCATCAAGTATTGGGATTTGACATCTTGAATTTGACCCATGGTAGAGGAGAAATAGTATCAGTGCAATAGCTGGACTGCCTCAGATACTGGGTCGAGTCGTCTCAGGCTGAGATCGAGTCGGCTCGAACCCCAGTTGAGCTAGCCCTCTCAAGCAAACAGAAAGCAGGTGTTTGGATGAGATGCAGTCGACAAAGCCAGCTCAATAGAGGCGAACAAAATAGGATGAAATTTTCTGTTTGGACTAGGTTTGTGATTAATCCAAGAGATCTATAGGAGTTTGACATGGACCACAGGATCCAGCAGCCAAGGAGGGCAGTGATCATGATCTAAAGATTGAAAAATATTTCAAGACTCCATCAAGATCTTATTTGACTCATATTAAGAGATAGATCCCTGTTAGGACTCCTATGAACTATTGAGAAGAGGATTCTCATCCTATTTAAAGGTCTGAGGTACTGTGGAGCAAGAGAGGTGGCTCGTGTGGCATGAGAGGCAAATAAAGAGGCTTAGACAGCCATCAAGAGGAGCTTGGTAGAGTACCAAGTATGTGCAGCCCACGAGAGAGAGAGAAATAATAGGTACATAGCATCTAAAGCAGAGGCCATGAGGGTAGACCATCTTGTAGCTTCTAAGGGTCTTCTTGGAATTCTGAGAGAGCTTTTGTAGAGATGGCTTCTAGTTGAGAGAGATTTATGTACAGTGAGTTGAGAGTGGGTGTTCTTCTCTTGTACTTATTTTTCTCTTTCATAGTTGAGCTTTGCATTCCTCATGGAGGCAAGCCTTTAGGCTGATCCACATACTTGATTGTTCTTATTTTATTTTTCTTCTTTCTTCTTTCTGCAATAATCTAGTACTAGATCCTCAACAAGTGATATCAGAGGAGTTGATATGACCAATAATTGGTATCAGAGCTGGGCAATACTGAAGCATAGATTAAAGTAGTGGTGCTAAGGACTGAAGAATATGGAGAAGATAAGTGCAATCAAGATGGAGATCAACAAGTTTGATGGGAAGGATAATTTTTTTTGGTCATATATAAGGATAAAGGATGTCCTCATCCAAAAAGATTTGATCAATGCTCTCTTATATGAGGAGATGCCAGCCACCATGGAGGTGAAGGATTAAAAGCAAATCTAGATGTAGATGGTGAGCATGATCCACTTGTATCTAATGGATCATGTCGTAATCCATGTACTTGATGAGATTTTTTCAATGGCACTATGGTTGAAGCTCGAGAAGCTGTACATGAAAAAGTCACTCACCAACATGCGATTTCTTTAGAGGTAGTTCTACTAGCTACGGATGGATGAAGGTCAGAGCATGCAGGAGCATCTATCTAACTTTTAGAAGATCCTCACCGACCTCCTCAATGTTGGTGAAAAAGTTAAGGACAAGACCAGGGCCTTGGTCTTGCTAGCATCCCTTCCTTCTTCGTATGAGTCTTTGGTGAATTCTCTTCTTATAGGCAAGAGCACCATCAAGATGGATGAAGTCACTGCAGTGATTCTCCATAATGAGATTCTCAGGAGGAAGAATCTAGCTTCAAGTTCAGATGGCGGTAGCTTAGCTTTGACGATTTCTAAAGGAGTAGAAGGCAGTAGACGAAGTGGCAAAGAATCATGAGGATGATCCAGATCCAAAATGAGGAATCATAGTAAGATCAGATGCTGCCGGTGCAATAAATTGGGGCATCAAGTCAAGGATTGCCCATGACTCAAAGATCGAATGAGGGCTACCATGGCGATGGCCAATAGCGATACAGAAGGCAGTGATGATGTTCTTCTGGTTATTGATGAGGTATCTACTTTTTCCTCCTAGTGGATTATGGTTCTACTTATTTCCATCATATATGTTACAGAGAGGAGATGTTTGACTCCTTGGAGATCAGTTAGAGCACTACATTCCTACTAGATGGATCGAGCTATGAGATCAAAGCAGTGGGATAGTTAGCATGAATCTCCATGATAGAATAGTAAAGAAGTTGGTTGGGGACTGATACATACCCGATTTTAAGAAGAATCTAATCTCATTGAGCATATTAGATTCAACTGGCTTTAGATGAAAATCTGATGGAGGAATTCTGAAGATCATGCACCGCAGTAGGATGATATTAAGAGGAAGAAAGTATGGAGGACATTACCTAATGATAAAGAGCCCAATGTGAGGTGGAGCTCCAGGTGGAGATGGATCAGGCACGAGATGAGAGACTCGAAAGGATGACATGCGACGTCGCAAGGTGAAGTTCCTATTACCACATAAGACTATCCCGAGCAGATCTCAGGTCAGAAGGTTCACAGCCATTGATGGAGGTGGGATCGAGCAGCCTGGCTCGACTCCCACGTTTGTCCATCTATGACCAACAGATGATTGCCCCAGGGCATGGGAGTGAGAAGATCCAGAAGCTCTTAAAGTTAGGTGGAGGCCGAATATCGAGTTGAGATGAAGATTGTTAGGATTTGATACATCAAATTCTATCCATAATAGAGGAGAATCAGTATTAGCATAATAGTCAGGCTAGCTCGAATACAAAATCAAATCAGCTCAAACTCCAGTCGAGCTAGCCCTCTTAGGCAGATAGAAAGTAGGTGTTCAGACGAGATGCAGTCAAGCCAGCTAGACCTCTAATAGAGCCGGCTTGACAAAGGCAAATAGAACAGGATAGAATTTTCTATTTGGACTCGAATTATGATTAATCCAAGAGGTCTATAGGAGTTGGGCATGGACCACAGGATCCAGCAACCATGGAGGACAGCAGTTATAATCTGAATGTTGAAAAATATTTCAAGACTCCATCAAGATTCTATTTGACTCATGTTATGAGATTAAACCCTATAAGGACTTTTATGAACTGTTGAAAAGAGGATTCTCATCCTATTTAAATGCCTGAGGTGCTGTGGAGTAAGAGAGGTGGCTCGTGTGGCATGAGAGGCATATACAGAGGCTCAGACAGCCACCAATAGGAGCTTGGTAGAGTGTCGAGTACGTGCAACCCACGAGAGAGAGAAGTAATAGGTGCATAGCATCTAGCATGGAGGCCGTGAGGGCAAAGCATCTTATAGCTTCTGAGGGTCTCTTGGGATTTTAAGAGAGCTTTTGTAGGGATAGCTTCTAGTTGAGAGAGATTTGTGTACAGTGAGTTGAGAGTGGGTGTTCTCCTCTTGTACTTATTTTTTTTCATAGTGGAGCTTTGCATGCCTCGTGAAGATGAGCCTTTAGGTTGATCCATGTACTTGATTATTCTTATTTTATTTTTCTTCTTTCTTCCTACCGTAATAATCCAGCACTAGATCTTCAATAAGTGATATCAGAGGAGTTGATATCACCAACACAGAGCACATACAGCCAGCAGAGCAAACACAGGTAGAGCATTGAGGTAGAGCAGAGCATCAAGCAAAATGAGGGAATGGCCGTGTGAGTGGTTGTAAGGCGTGATGTAGCAACTTTCATAGGAATTATCCAAGGGCGTCGAGGACCTTGGAACTGGTAGACCTATGAGAGGGTCTCCTTAGGGATTCTAAGAGAGCTTTTATGAGGGTGGCTTCTAGTTGAGAGAGGTTTGCGTATAGTGAGTTGAGAGTGAGTGTTCTCTTGTACTTGATTTTCTCTTCCATAGTGAAGCTTGCATGCCCCATGGAGCTAGCACTTAGGCTAATCCACGTACCTGATTATGTTCTTATTTTATTTCTTCTTTCTTCCTACTGTCAACAAAAGGGTATGGGATCCTGAGGTGATGGTGTCCTAGCCAGACATCCATAATAAGTAGTATTGGAGTAAGTTGATATTCTTAATAAATTGGTATCAGAGCTAGGATGGTATCGGAATAGGTTGCGATGGTGGTGATCAAGATTGAAGATGGAGAAGACAAACTCAATCAAGATGGAGATCAATCGTGAAGGATTGATCAATGCTCTTTTATACAAGGAGGAGCCGTCTGCATAGAAGATGCTAGCAGGAGTCCAGTATGAGGTCGAGCTCCAGGTGGAGATGGATTGGACATGAGATGGGAGTCTCTAGAGGATAAGCGACATCACCAAAAGGCTACCCCAAGTAGGTCTCGAGTCAGGTGGAACACGACACATGACAGAGATGGGATCGAGTGGCCTGGCTCAACTCCAATGTGTGCCCATCCATGAGCAGCAGGCAATTACCCCAAGGCATGAGGGCGAGGAGATCCAAAAGCTCTCAAAGTCAAGTGAAGGCTGAATGTCGAGTCAAGGTAGAGATTATTAGGATTTGAAGCCTCAAATTCAATCCATAGTAGAGGAGAATCAGCATCAACACAGCCATCGAGCTAGCTTGGTTACGGTTGGATCGGCTCGAATATGGGTCAAGTTGGCTCGGATACGGTTTGAGCCAGCCCTCTCAGGTAAATAGAAAATAGGAGTTCGAACGAGATGTAGTCGAACCAACTTGATCTCTAACAGAGCCGGCTTGATGGAGGCAAACAGAACAGAACGGGATTTTGTATTTAGACTCAGATTGTGATTAATTCAAGGAGTCTATGAGAGTTGCATGTGGACCATAGGATCCAATAGTCACGAAGGGCTGTAGTCATGATCTGAAGGTTGTGGATACGGTCAGAGTCTTATTGGACTCATATTGGGAGATAGAGTCATGTTAGGACTCCCGTGGTAGCTGATGTGAAGATTCTCAGACTATTTAAAGGCCTGAGATGCTATGGAGCATAGAGAAGCATAGAGAGGCTTTGGCAGCTGTCAAGAGGAGCTTGGCAGATTGTCGAGCACGTGCAGCCTACAGAGCATATGCAAGTAGAGCATTGAGGCAAAGTAGAGCATCAGGTAGAGTAAGGCAACAGTCTTGTGAGTGCCTATAAGGCATGATATAGCAACTTTCATAGGAAGCATCCAAGAGAGTTGAGGACCTTGGTACTCGCAAGCTTATGAGAGGATCTCCTTATAGATTTTGAAAGAGCTTTTGTGAGGATAGCTTCTAGTTGAGAGAGATTTGTGTACGGTGAGTTGAGAGTGAATGTTCTTCTCTTGCACTTGATTTTCTTTTTCATAGTAAAGTTTGTATACCCTGTGAAGCTAGCACTTGGGCTAATCCACGTACCTGATTGTATTCTTATTTATTTCTTCTTTCTTCCTGCTATCAATAAAAGGGTACCAGATCTTGAGGTGGTGGTGTCCTAGCCAGACATCCACAACAAGTGGTATCAAAGCAAGTTGGTATCCCCAACACTATAGATACCAAGATGGAGCTGAGGAACTCTCCGACGTGTCTAAGGAAGCTCAAGGGCAGATAAGAGAGTTTGTGGATGCAGATTTTGATGGGGACATGGACACTTAGTGGTCAATAATTGATTTTGTATTTAGCTTATTTGGAGGTCCTATTTCATGGAAATCGTGCTTGCAACCCATCACGGCTTTATCTACCATTGAGGCAGAGTACATCGGCATCATGGAAGCTACAAAGAAGGCTCTATGGCTGAAGGGCTTCATGTTGGAGATGGGTCTCATACAAGAGGCCATCAAGATGCACTACGATAGCCAAAGTGTATTGTTACTTGCTTAGAACTCTGTCTACCATGCAAGGATGAAGCACATCGACATCAGGTACCACCGAATTAGACAGCTTGTGGAAAAAAGTGAGGTGAAGCTAGTGAAGGTCCACACTAAGAAGAATCCAATGAATGCACTGACAAAAGTACTTCAATGGGATAGCTTTCGTAGATGTATGAGATCGTTGTATTTGATGGATGAGATAGAGTTGCCTCAAGCCTTGGGGTACCAAGGTGGAGATTGAAAGAGTAAGGATAGTGCTCCCTGATAAGTGGTAAAAATATACTAATAAAAGTATTAAATTATAAAATAAATTAATCTATTTCTTTAGAAACTAATACTTTTATTAATTTTATGTAGGAAAGAAGGCCATCAATGTAAAGATCTTATTTTTTTGATTCAGATGAAATAAATTTCAAGCAAAATGGACTTCAAACGAGCCTGAAATTGAATTTCAAAAAAAAAAAAATTGGTTCGGTTCAAATCGTTTCAAAAAATCGGCTCAGCGGTTCGGCCCGATTCAATCGCAACACCAGACCGACCTGCCGATGCAATGCTGATGTCAGGATGATGTCAGTATTTTTTAGGTGCACGGTGGACCATCTGAAGGGCAATTCGAGAATTTCACAGCATAAAGCGCACTCCGATTGGCTGAAGAATGCGGCGGTCCATGCAACACCGGACTCGCACATGATCTATGGAGGGTAATTTGAGAATTTTGTTTGATCCAACGGGCGCCTTTCACTGAAACTCGATCGGATGGTTGAAACGAAGGCGCTGATGGATGGCATCCGCAGCTCCTGATCGAGATCCAACGACTGAGATTCATCCCGACATTAAACTAAAGATCAGAAGGCCTCTTTCTACGTGATCGGATGGCCTAGATTCAATCTAACGATTGATCCAATGGTTGGCATGAAATCTGACTTGATCTGGGTTATTTTAAGGGGTTTTTAAGTAGTTTTGGGATTGTTTGATCAACATCTAATGGGCAGAATTACCCAGATCTTAATTTGAGTTGTTTTGGGAGTCTTAAACCTAATTTTTGATGGATTTTAGGAAAAAATCAATCTCTTGATCTATAAAAACCGACTGTTGTCGTGAAAAATATCAGAGAGAGACAGAGAGACAGAGAGAAAGAGAGATAGAGAGAAAGAGAGAGAGAGAAGTCAGAAAAAGAAAAACAAAAAGAAAAAGAGAGAGAGATAGAGAGAGAGAGAGAGAAGAAGTTGGAGAAAAAGAGAAAAAAAAGAGGAAAGAGGTAGAAAGAGAAGAGTGATTTATGAGAAATAAAAAAAGATTTTTGATTTTTTTTTGACAATCAAGACATCGATCAAGGAGCATCTTCTTCTTCACCAAGTTCTCCACATCAAGAGAAATAGAGAATCAATTTCAACAATCAAACAGTCTAATTTCTCTATGCTTTTTATTTTATTTGCTGTTTTTGAAATTGTTATCATGAACTAATTTTTTTTTACTAAGGCTAAGGTGTAGCCACTCTTTTGATGCAATATTCAGTATGATTATTTTTAAATTTTGTTCATGAGGAGTATATAAATCTGATCTTAATGCTTTTAGATTACTGGCCATCTTCTAATTGATCTGATGAACATAGATGTTACGGACTAGGTACATCTATGTTATTACTTCTTGATTATATACCTTGTATTATGAATCAAATTAGAATTCATATGCATGCGAGAATTTTAGTGCACTTTGGATGCAGCGTATTTTAATTAAAGGGTTTCACAAAACTTAATGCATTAATATTTATTTAAATTACACCTGGACCAAAGGATAATTAATAAATATTGATAGTTTTGCTATGCCTGGACCAAAAGGTAGTGAATAAATTAGGAGACTCCACCATCACATGAAATAAAATTAATCTAAAATTCTGAATATTGTATTGATTGAGTTGGTGAATCGATTGCCATAGTAATCCATTGCTCTTGAGTTTAAAACCCTAAGAATTTACACTCTCTCTATTTTCTTAAAAAAATTTTAATTATTTTTTATTTTATTCTTTAATTTCTTATTCTCATAAATCGATCTTCTAAATAAAGCATAGGAAAGAGCTTTTCAGTACTTATTTTCCAATCCTCTAGGGATGATACTCTACTCATTCACTTTATTACTTGATCAGCTGGTGCACTTGCCACTCCCAAGTCTTGGGAGTCTGTTAAGGAATCAAGATAGTGGATCTTGAAGGCTAGAATCAGTCGGAGATATATCAACAAAGTTAAGAGGGTTGGCACACTTTCAGACTGGCTCAGATATGGGTTGAGTCGGCTCAGGCTGAGATTGAGCCGATTCGAACCTAAATCGAGCTA
Organism: Cocos nucifera; assembly: GCA_006176705.1. Taxonomy (NCBI): domain Eukaryota; kingdom Viridiplantae; phylum Streptophyta; class Magnoliopsida; order Arecales; family Arecaceae; genus Cocos; species Cocos nucifera. Next base: position 410,061 of record QRFJ01002465.1, on the reverse strand, counting down.
GCTCTTTTAGTCAAATAGAGAACACATTTTAGGATTTTATGGCTTGATAGGCAGTCAAGCCGACTCGAGTCTTCATTGAGCCAGCTCGATCAGGCAAATAGATGAGTATGGGGTTTTTTGTTTGATCTTAGATTGGGTCTAATCTAAAGGGTCTTAAGGCTTGGTTTGAAAGATCTTAAGGTGGCTAATTCATATATTAGACTAGATCTTCAGTCCAAGGGATGAGAGCATGCAAGACATGGGTGTACATGAGCTTGGGTGAGTACTTTCATGTATGGATCAGCCTAGGAGAATTTTTTAGGACTGAGTCTTATTGGGTTAGGTGCATATTTGTACTTTATGTATGTAATGTTTCTTAGAGAGTGAAATAGAAATCTCTTTTCTCTTTGAAATCCTAGATTCTTCTTTCTCTTACTCTCTGTCACTACCCTAACTTCCAATCATTTGATCTTTATCCTACTTCTTATCGTCTCCAACTTGTTTCCTCAGGATTGGTAGAAGGTACAAGGGTTTCCATAGATCTAAAAATAATTCAAAGCTGTCCTTTAGATAGATCTTGTTCAAATCTATGAAATCTATTTACATCCTCCACTTGCCATTCACTTTCTTGATAAGAACCATATTTATGATCCAATCTAGGTAGGACACTTCTCTAATGAACTTAGCCTTAAGAAGCTTGTCGACCTCATCCGCAATGGCCTTCTGTCGCTTTGGTGCAAAGCTGTGCTTCTTTTGTTTCACAGATTGATGCTTGAGATTGACAGCCAGATGATGTTCCATCACTTCTGCATCTATCCCAAGCATTTCTATAGGGACACAGGCAAAGACATCAGTATTCTTTTGCGAAAAAGTGACAAGCTGCTTTTTGACCTCTTCTTGCAAATTGGAGCCAATTTGAACTATGTGGTCTTCATGCCCATCATTCAAGAAAACTACAATAAGATCATTAATTAGTTTTCCTCATTCTTCAATCAAATCATCATGAGCATCAAGTCTATCCACCAAGCAAGGATCTAGTTGCTTTCCTTCTTGTAAAGCAATTGTGTAGCAATATCATGCTAAAATTTGATCTCCTCTAACTTCTCTGACTCGATACTCTATAGAAAACTTCATCTTCAAGTAATAGGTTGACACTACGGTCTAGAGTGTGCTTAATCTAGGTCGGTCGAGGATTATATTTTAGGCAGAGGGATCCTTCACTACTAGAAAATTAACTTGTGCCTTTGATTGCCTTGGGTACTGACCTGCCACAACTGGTAGAGTAATTATTCCTTCAACTGATATAGCATCATCAGTGAATCTCACTAATGAAAAACTTTTTGATCCAATTCGACCATCAAGTATAGACATTTTGGAGAAAGTATCATAAAATAAAATAATAGCAGAGCTTTCATTATCACTCAAAATATGGCGTACATCATAGTTAGCAATATTTATAGAAACTACAACTACATTGTGCGAAAATTGAACTCCTTATGCATCTTCTTTAGTAAAAGCAATGGATTCTTCAGTCCTCTGTCTCTTTACTAGCATTGCTAATCAATCGGCCTTCCCTAACTGATATCCCCCAGTGATGATGTTGATGATCCTGAGCAGGGGTCGATCTCCTTACTATTCATACCTCTAAGGTGGCTCCGACTATGGTAGTGCCCTTGGTCGATCATCCCTCCTTTCCGATTGACATTGCAGGAATCGATCTAACTAGCTCCGTCTGATGAGCTTCTTGATCTCATCTTGGAGCTGGATGCATTCTTCAATATTGTGACCATGGTCATGATGATAAAGGCAATACTTGTTGGGATTGCGCTTGCTGGGATCAGTCTATCAACAGTTGGATCTTTGGAGCATTTGAGAGGGAGTAGTTGTGGAATCTTCTGGGGGGCGGTTCCATCATGCCCTTTAGGTCGGGCTTCTTGCTCGATGAGCTTGAGGTGGAGTTCGAGCCAACCTACATTTTGGAGAAGTTTTAGAATGCGACCGAGCTTCACTTGGCTTATCAATAGTTATGGGTTTGCTGGATTCGCCCACCTGCTACTCTTCTATAGCCTCATCATCCTTCAATTTGAAAGCCTCCTCTGCCCAAGCGTAACCCTCATCTCAAGCTAGCATGTCGGTGAAGTCTTAGGAGTACTTCTTCTCCAAGGAGAAGAGAAGATCATTCTTCTGGAGGTCATCCTTCAGTGTGGCCATAGCAATAGACTGATTCAAATTTTGGACCTCAAGAGCTATAGTATTGAAGGACATACGTAAGCTCAGATAGACTCCTCTTCTTTCTACTTGATATGGATAAGAGAGTCCGAACCTCTTCTCTGACACCGACTGTTGATAAAATAAGCCGTAAATTGATGGTTCATTTGATCAAAAGAGTAGATGGTACCTGATTTAAGATTTGAGTACTAATTTCTTGCTGCTTTCTTTAGGATAGAGAAAAAAGCTTGACACAGAATAGCATCCGGTACACTATAGAGTAGCATCATCATCCAAAAAGCTTCAAGATGGTCGATGGGGTCTATGGTCCCATCATAGCTTTTAAATTGGAAAAGCTTGAAGTTCAGCAGAATGAGCCCCTACATGATCTAGGTAGTGAAGGATGGATCGATGCAGATGTCGTCATTGCAAGCAGGGGCCACATGATGTAGTTTCTCAATCCACTAGTTCATTTCTTGGAGCTTCTGATCGAGAGTATCATCTCGATCATGGATCTCAAAGTATGGCTGGATGAAGGATGGTAGAGACCTTCTAGGAGTATAATCATGATCAGAGTAAAGGCTTTCTACCCTCTACTTCCCCTTTCCAGGGATTATCAGCTGGCTTGCCTAGGTGGGCCTTTCTTATGCCAGATTCTGGTGCTCCAATGATGGTCTCTTTGGCTGAGCTGGTGTTGGAGCCTGCTGCATGATCTGCACTACTTCAGTGAGGCTCCTAACTTGCTGCATGAGCAAGTTAAACTGCTCTAGATCCATCATGGCTGCTGGTGGAGAAGGTTGAGATGCTAGTGATGAGGTCAAAGCAGGCTGATCTTGGTGGGATTTGATGGTAGAAGTAGTGGATCGTCAGGAAAGAGTCCTTCTGGGTAGCATCTTGCTAGAACATGAGAAAGATTAGAGGAAAACGAGTTCAAGAGTTGGAGGAGGAAGATGATGAACTTGACTAGATACTTCTTTAAGAATAAGGGATCAAAGAACCCTTCCTCTAGCACCAATCTTATTGGTGCAGAAAACCATTGGACACCGAAGTTTGCTGGAGCTGGAGGAGATGAGGTCACCGACAAGACCTACAAAATGAAGTCCAGACCAGTGGTGGATGGCTCCAGCAGGATCCTTTGACAGTCAAGTTAGTTTTCTGATCAATAAGAAATGGAATACTCAATAGAATTAAGGCAGAGAGGAGAGCTTAAAGAGAAAAATGTATCTAGAGGATTTTTTTTTATAAGCGAAGCTCATAATAGAATGATAGTGATAGCCATAATAGAATATCTATAAACTATTCAGGCCACTAAGAGTTTGTTATAGAGAATGGGCTATCATTTTTCATGACTTGTAGGTAGTTGGATTTTATTTGTTAGAGTTCGGACGAGAGGTTGGAGACTTCTATGCTTGGTTAGCAAGCTACCCATGTTGGGGATGGAGAACTCAAAGTCAGACTAGCCAAACTTGAAGGTTGGCTTCCAAATGATTAATGGTGGGCTTGCAATTGGATTCTACTAAGGCTGCCTTTGATAGCTTTCGAGAGCTCGACTATCTTCAAGATCGACTGAGAGTGGGTGTGGGCATTTAGACTAAGATCTTCAATAAAGATTATGGCCAAGCTTTCTTGGAGGAGTTTGGCCAGGATAGTAGAGATCTAAGATCGATTGAAAGCTAAGACGGGAGGGTGTTAAGACCAATAGCTTCTTGCTGGTGTTGCTCTAACTGCTCTCAAAAATTCAGCTACCCTTAAGGTCGACCGAAAGTGAATATCAACATTGTTCTAAGGGGCTAAAGGTTGAAAAGAATGATGGATTCTTTGATCAAGACCACAGTCACACCTTGTGGGGGGAAGTCATGTTGATGGCGAAGTCCTTTTACTGATTTGAGTTTGTTTGGTCGAGGTCCTTAGTACAAGAGTGCCAACGTATGCTATTCATAAGGTGGAGTAGAGGAATTTGGCTGGAGAGAAATTCGGCTAGAGAGAAATTTGGCTAGCCGAAGTTCCTAATATGAAATTGGTGAAATCTACCATCTGTGGTGAAGAAATTCAGCTGCCTTCAAGGTTGGCCACCAGAAAAGGTTGGGCTGCATTAGGATTCACTAATTATTGGGGGATTTTTATGCCTGCCAAAGACATGAGAATTTAGGCCAATTAAAGATTTTTAGCAGGCTTAGACCGAGGTCCTATTTTAGATCGAACTTGATGTTATCAAAAGATGGAAGCCAAAGTTACAATATAGGCTGACTGAAGGTCTTCGAAGGTTGAGGCCAAGGTCCTATTTCAAGCCAAACTTGAAGTCATCAAGAGATGGAAGCTAGGGTCACAATGTAAGCTGAATTGAAGGTCATCAAAGGCTAAAGTCAAGATCCTATTTCAAGCCGAACTTGAAGTCATCAAGTGATCAAACCAAGGTCATAATTTAGGTTGAATTGAAGGTCATCGAAGGCTGAGGCCAAGATCCTATTTCAAGCCAAACTTGAAGTCATCAAAAGAAGGAAGCCAGGATCATAATGTAGGCTGATTGAATATTTTCAAAAGGTTGAGATCGAGATCCTATTTTAGGTCAAACTTGAAAAGGCTGAAGTCCTAATTGAAGGTTATCAAAATGCTAAAATCTCTACTCTTGGCTCCAGGTTGTCAACTCAAATAATTAGGAGATAGTTCCCCCCACATGCCATAAGGAGACAATGCCTGACATGATTTCTGAGAACATTCTAGTAGGCAAATAAAATATCTCTGATAACTTTCTGCTCTCCCACGACTAACAATCCACAATCTATCCTAACAAACTCCAGACCCTTCTATAAAAGAGAAAAAAAGAGGAACTCCAAGGTACATAGACTCTTCTCTCCAAATGTTCGTTTTCTTCCTTCTATTGAACGAAAAACTTACTTGAGCATCAGAGGGTCCCCGCCAGAGCTAACTCCAATCGAGGACTTCTCTTGTAAGTATGGCTGCCTCCATCCCATCGCTACTGACTTACCATCATTGCACAACTCTGGCTAACCCAACCTCGAGATGGATTTTTGCATCAATAGATGGCGCTAGAGGAAGAGCCTTTAAGTCCGTTTATGGAAAGAAATGAGCATCCAGCAAGAGAAGCTTCATTGCATTGCTCCAATGCTGATGAGATTTAGCATCCATCTTCAACAAGTCTCATCCAAGCTCAAGCCCCTTGGCTCCAAATAGATGAAATTTTGATCAGACAAAAAGATCCAGATAAAGAAGAAGATCACAACAAGGATGATTCGAACCAGCAAAAATGTCACAGGATCTAGATAAGAAGTATAATCATGAAAACTTTTTAGTTATATTATATTTTTATTTAATTCTTTTGAATTCTAAAGAAAATCAAGCATTAGAGGAGGGATCTTCATTTGTACTTCAATATGCTAGGCAAAATCTAGTTTGAAAGCTTCATAAATGGGAGCAAATTTTATGCCCAGCAAAGGGCTCTTCATCAATAGCATCCCATGAAAAGGAGGTTCGATTACCCTGATTCAAAAAAGAAAAGAAAAGAAAAGAAAGAGAGGAGAGAATTTTTAGTTCTCAATTTTAAATAAAAATTAAAAAAAATTAAAAAAAAAAAAGCAGAAGAAGAAGGAGAAGCAGGCACCCTACGATCGAGCTTCTCTCCTGCGCATCTTGTCTCCTTCCTCCCCTATGCATCATGACTCCTCCGACTAATCTCCCCTATGCTCTTAGGCATAATCCATGATGACTCCAATTGATCTTCATTCTCCTGCAACCCATGGTGATGACCTCCATCGTGAGCTTAGGCGATGCCAACCTCTTCAAAAAAAAGGAGCAAAAGAAGAAGGAGAAGCTGACGCCCCTATGGCCGAGCTTCTCTCCTATGCATCTTGTCTCCTTCCTGCCCTACGCATTGTGACTCCTCTAGCAGATCTCCTCTGAGCAGCGACTCCTTCGAACTTCCTGCTCCCAAGCAAAACTCGAGCTCCTGCAAACTTCTTGCTTTCGAGCAAAACTCAAGCGACTCTGATCTTCTCGCTCCTATGTGGAACTTGAGCGACCCCTCCAATCTTCTCGCTCCCAAATAAAACCCATGGTGACCCCTCCAATCTCTTCCCCTTCCCATGCATCTGAGCGCGCCCCCTATGGCTGATCTCCATCCTCCTGTGTGTCAGGCATGATGCCCCTCTAGCCGATCTCCTCCCTCCTGCACATCCGAGCATGCCCCTCCAGTCGAGCTCCTCCCCTATGTGCATGTGTGCAGCTGAACCCATCATAGCGACACTGGAATTCTCCTAGGCAGCGCCGAGTTCCTCCATCGCGATCTCAAGCGATGCCTCCCAAGAAAAAAAAGGAAAGGAAGAAAGAAAGAAAGAAAGAAGAAAAGAATAAGAAGAGGGGGAAGAAGAAGCCTTTCGATCGATCCTCTCTTCCATCCACATCTGCATCTCGGTGCAGACAAACTTGCTGCAATGGTGCTAAGGTCTGTGCACCTTTAGCATGGCTGAACCCACCACCAAGTAGCGCTTAAGGTCCTTGTACGTACAGTGCTAAGGTCCTCACGAGGTCTGTGCACTCCCAACACAGCCCAGGTCCCCCACGTCGAGGTCTATGCACTCCAAACATAGCCGAAGTCTCCCGCACATGCATTTGTTTGACCTTTTTCGAAGTTCACCTATGCGCATCTTGCATCAAACAACGTCGAAGCTGATTTAGAGTAACCTCAAAACCACTCACAAAAAAGCCACAACCTCCACACTCAGCCCCATGAATTTCACCCGAAGCCAAGTTAATACAAAAAGAAAGAGGAAGAAAAAAGAAGAAGAAGAAAAAAGAAGAAGACAAAGTTTGATTTGAACCACAGTAGTCAAATAGAACCCAAGATCTCCCAAGCAGAAAACTCATGGTAAGAGACTTTTAAACTTCTATCTATTATTATTTTTCTTTTCTTCCTTTCTTTCTTGCAGGGCTTTAGGGTACCAAAACTAAGGCCGGACCCAAAGCTAATTAAGACTATGTTCAAGAAACTAAGGTTGAAGCTGAAGTAAAAAAAAATGCTAAAGCTAAAGTTAGAATCTTGACCAATCTGAGGTCAAGCTCAAAATCAATCTAAGATCAAGTTCAAGATCCATCTAAAGTGAAAGCAAGATAGATTCAAGCCAAAGATCAGATGAGTTCAAGGTCTACAGAAGTAAAAGCTTAAAAGACTAAGGCCAATAGAAATTCAATCTTAGTAAGCTGAGCTCATCAAAAGACCAAGCCGAGGTCAAAATCTAAGCCAAGCTGAAGTCAGATTCCAAACCAATCTGAGCTCAAAACTCAAGCCAGGTTAAGGTCGGATTCAAGACCAAGCAAAGGTCAAAATCAAGGATAGGATAAAGTTTAATTCACAGCCAAGCTAAAGTCAAAATCATCATCGAGACTGAGCTATCAAGCCCAAATTCAAGCCTAAAAGAAAAATTGAATGAAATCAATGGCGAAGAAGCTGACTCGACTAGAACAAGTCCAATCCTAGAAAGAAGACTGAGAAAACAAACCTAACAAGAACATCGACCAACGAAGGCTAACTAGAGGAGGTAAAGAAGAGAAGCCCTCTCAATAGCCCATTCTACGCCTTGGCAACTTCATTAGAAACAAAAGGTGAACCTCGTCCTAATGAAAAAAAATGCCAACTATATCAAGAATAGGAGGAGAACCTCATCCTGATATGGATGAAGATCTTCAGTTATTTAAGATAGAAGAAGGAGAGAGACCCTTACAATGGCCCTTTTGTACCCCAATGATCTTGTTCGGGATAGCAGGAGGACCTCATCTTAACAAAGATAAAGGTCAATCGAGTCAGGAACAGGAGGAGGACCTCGTCCTGACATGGGTCAAAGAAAAAAGTCCCTTCCAATGGTCTTTTTGTACCTCAATGATCCTTTTAGAAATAGGAGAAGAACCTCATCCTAACAAGCGTAAAGACCAACCATGTCAGGAATAAGAGGAGAACTTCGTCCTGACACAAATGAAGACCTCCAATTATTTAAGACATGAGAAGGAAAGAGACCCTTACAATAGCCTTTTTATGCCCCAATGACCTTGTGAAGGATAGAAGAAGGACCTCATTTTAACAAAGGTAAATGCTAACAATGTTAGGAACAGGAGGAGAACCTTATCCTGACATGGGTCAAAGGAGAGAGGCCCTCTCAATGGTCCTTTTGTGCCCTAGCAATCTTGTTAGGAATAGAAGAAGGATCTTCTTCTAACAAGGATAAAAGCCAACCATATCAGGAGTAGGAGGAGGATCTCATCCTAATATGGACAAAGATCCTTAGGAAAGAAATGAAGACCTCCAATTCTTAAATAGGAGGTAACAGAGAGAGGCCCTCTTAATGGCCTTTTTTGTACCCCGACAATCTTGTTAGTGTTGGAAAATGTATCCTAAAGCTAATCATCTAGGTTGTAGATGATTGAGCAGAATGTAATTTACACTTAAATTTTAAATAAATAAAATTATTATTTTGATATTTCATCACTTTTATGCATCTTCCTGTAATGAACTCTTCTATGATGAAGTCCGTAGAACTATTTAGATTCGACAAAGAAGGATTTATCATTTAGTCCTTAAATCTATTCATGATTAAATGATATGTTGTTACCAAGGATGACAACGTTTATCGAGTTTAGATCATTGTGTGCCATATAGATTGGTTGTCCTCTTAACCAAAAAGTATGGAGACATTGGTATGGTAGCAGATAAGAGGTAGGGGTACATCTGCACTGAATATGACTAACTCTGGAGCTTTTCTACTGTCAAGATTTGCTCTGATGGAATATGAGTATAAATATCCCTCCAATCTAAGATCACCATGGTAACTTTCAAGCAACTCACTATACTTTAATGCCGGACTATCTGAATTTCTAATTCAGTGATGAAAGATTTCTAAGCACCATCAAGTACTTGAAGAGTCAGTGTGTGTATCAAGATGGGATTGACCATTCTTAATTTTAGGACCTATGTTTAATTATTTTTTAATTTAGCAAATCCTTGGCCAGGATAGTGATGAGAAGCAAGCAGAATTTCTAGCTCTACTTTCGAAACTTTTTCAAAAACTAATTATAGTAGAAATAAAAATTAATCTAATTAATTTTTAAAAAACTATAGATCTGATCTACAAACTCTATATTACCAGGATCTAATATGATATACATGCATGCTTTGAAATCTAAAAATAAAATAGCTGCAGTTAGTAAAATAATTTTACTAATCTATTTGTTCGGAACATGTTATCTTGTACGCATAGACGAACTCCACAATCAAATTACCACGAATCTAATTATGAGGTAGATATAATCATTGTGACATAGCCAAATATGCATTTGGCCTCCATGGATGGTCCACATGAGGTTCTGATCCCGATCGACTCCTTCTGAGTGCTAGCTCGACAAAGAATGCTCCTGACAACTAAATCTGATCAAATAATTTTGATCTCCATCCATAAAAACTTTGAACACTCTAAATCAACAAGATGGGTAGAAGAGAGGATGAGAAAGTACTCAAAAAAATTTTATGAAGATCTGACGCTCAGATCTTATGAAATCAGAATAGAAACCCTAGATCAAGATCAAGGGCAGCATAGCACTCAAACCTTGGCACCTAGTTTTCTCTCCTAATTTTTCTTCTTAGATTTTTCTCTCATTTTTTTTAGGATATGGAAGGGCTTAAAAACTAGAGGAGAGGAGTCTCAAAAAAATTTCACCCAAAAAAAATTCCAAGAATTTTATATAGGGTGAACAAGTCAAGGTGGCATGTGGAAGAGTTAGGACGAAGTGGTTTGCTATTTGAATTCAAATCCCATTTGAATTCAAATTGCAACCAAATCAAACCCATCCATTTAGGATGTGAGAAGGGAGGGTGAAAGCCTTCTTTTGGGTGGAAAAAAATTCATGAGAACATCTTTCTCATGGAGAAAAAAATGGGCACAAATAGGGTGAAGTGGCACATGAAAGACTAGGTCAAACTAGTCTAATAATTATTCATCTAATCGAACCAACCCAATCTTAATTAGTTAGGCCCAATTAGACCAGATTAAACCCAACTTATTTATGCTTAATTAAATCCTAATTAAATTAAAAATTAAATAAGTCCAACCCTTGATCAAATTAGCTATCATACTTCCTCGGCGATTAGGTCATCTCATAACCTAATCTAATCAAGTCCAGCTAAATCTAATTCAATTAAACTTAATTCAAAAATAATTAATCAATTAAATTAAGTTAATTAATGATCAAATTACTAATTAAATCTCTCATAAATATAAAATTCAAATCTAGTAGGTATCCGGATAATAGAGTCCCATCAAAATGAAACTCTTGATCGAAGAGTCCCAAACCAGTGGAACTCTTGATCCCAGTGTTTGAAATGAGTGAAACTCATATTCACAGAGTTTAGACTCTTGATCATAGAGTTTTAGATAAATAAGACTCTTGGTCAAAGAGTTCCAGTCTAGTGGGACTCTTGACCATAGAGTCCCAGTCCACTAGGACTCCTTATCACAGAGTCCTAGACAACCAGGACTTTGAGTTCTAATACAATAAGACTCTCGATCAAAGAATTTCAGTCTAGTGGAACTTTTGACCATAGAGTCTTAGTCTAGTGAAACTCTTCATCAGCCATCAGATCAGGTAGAAACCTCTAGTGTGTGTGACCTCGCAGGATCGAACCTAAGTCGGTAGCACAGGAATCTCTTTCTGTACTAATCGAATTAACCATCTCGTAATGGTACCCAACATCTAGATAGGTCGAATAGTTACAATCACAACATTCAAAACCTATATGAATATACTTACCGCATAATTCATTTCTTTGACCTTTATGTATGTGGATGACTCAGAGTTAAACTGTCAACCTTGAAAGATACATCCAAATTATGTCGCAAAGCAATTAGCCCAGTGACTCCTCACTAGGACTACCCTAGCCAAGATTTGCTAAATCAAAATACAATTGAATACAGCTCCTGAACCAGAGTAGTCAATCCCATCTTGACTCACACACCAACTCCTCAAGTACTTGACTATGCCTAGAAACCTTCTATTATTGAATTAGAAATTCAGGTAGTTTGGCACCAAAGTATAGTGAGTTGCTTGGAAGTCATCATGGTGATCTCAGATCGGAGGGACACTTATACCTATATTCCTATCAGAGCAAATCTTGATAGTAGAAAAGCTTCAGAGTTGGTCATATTTAGTACAGATGTATCCTTACATCTCATCTGCATGCCATACCAGTGTCTACACACTCCTTGGTTAAGAGGACAATCAACCTATATGGCATACAATGACCTACAGTCGATAAACATTGTCGTTCTTAGTAGCAACATATTATTTGATCGCGAATAGATTTAAAGACTAAAGGACAAATCCTTATTTGTCGATTCTAAATAGTCCTAAGGACATCACCACAACATAAAAGTTCATCAAAAGATGTGAAATTTTATGATGATAAAATGTTAAAATAAATTTTATTTACTAATAATTCATATATAAGTATAAGAAATAGTACAATCATCAATAGACTGATGATTGGCTTTGGAATACTATTTCCAACAATCTCCTACTTCAACTAAAGCCAATTGGTGTAGTATCTAATACCCATCTTCGACTTGAAGTCATCAAACTCCTTCACCACAATAACTTTAGTGAATGAATTGGTCAGGTTCTCCTTTCTATCGATCTTCTAAAAGTCGACATCATCTTGATCTACGATCTTTCAGATAAGATGGTAGTGGTGCAGAATATATTTTGTCCATTGGTGTGCCTTCAATTCCTTCGCCTGAGCAATGGCTTTAGAGCTGTCATAGTATAGCAGACCTAGACCATTAAGAAAAGATGCTAGTCCAAGCTCGATGATGAATTTTCTCAGCCATACTGCTTATTTGGTAGCATCTGATGTAGTGACATGCTCCACCTCACAAATTGAGTTAGCCATAGTGTGCTGCTTGGAATTCTTTCAGCAGATAGCTCTACCATTAAGGATAATCTCATATCCCAACATACTTTTACTATCATCATGATCAAACTAAAAATTAGAGTCTATAAACCGAATAATTCTTAGATCCGACTCACTATAAACAAGCCACTGATCCTTAGTATTTCTCAAATACTTTCAGATGATTTTAACAACCTTCCAGTGGTTCTCTCCTAAATTAGATTGGTATCTACTCACTATCCCTAGTAAGTATACCACATCTGATCATGTACATATCATGACATACATAATAGAACCTACTACCGAAGCATATGAAATTCTACTCATACGCTCTCTCTTGAGGTATTGTCAGACAATCCCTTTCTGAGAGAGAAATTCCATGGACTATCGGTAGATAGTCCTTCTTGAAATTCTCCATGCTAAATCTCTTCAACATAGTGTCAATGTAAGTGGACTGGGATAAGTCGAGCAATCTTTTAGATCTATCTTTATAGATCTTCATTCCCTGGATGTAGGAAGCTTCTCCTAAATCTTTCATGGAGAATTGCGATGATAGTTAGATCTTTATTCCTTGTAATGCAGGGACATCATTTCTGCTTAAGAAAATATCATCCATATATAATACTAAAAATACAACCGCTGGACCATTAGCCCACTTGTATATGAAGGGCTCTTCTCCATTCTTAATGAAGCCATATGTCTTGTTCATCCTATCAAAATGTATGTTTCAACTCCGAGATGCCTGCTTCAATCCATAAATGGATCTTTGAAATTTGCATACCTTAGACTCATCTGTAGATATGAATCCTTTAGGTTGTATCATATACATCTCTTCTTTCAGCTCTTCATTCAAGATAGCTATTTTCGCATCTATCTGCCAGATCTCATAGTTCAGATGGGCAGCTATCACAAGTATGATTCGAATGCATTTATGCATTACCATAGAAAAAAATATCTCATCATAGTCTATACCATAATGTTGACGATACCCCTTAGCAATCAGATGGACTTTATAGGTCTCTACCTTTCCATCTGTGCCCCTTTTCCTCTTGAAGATCCACTTACATCCTATGAATTTTACTCGTTCAAGTGGGTCAACCAATGTCCATATATCATTGACCTTCATGAATTTTATTTTGGATTTCATGGCCTCAAGCCATTTCTTAGAGTTGGATCTCTGCATTGCATCCAGGTAAGTGATCGGATCCTTATTGTTCTCATCGAGTTTGACAGAATCACCATCCCAGACCAAGAAACCATAGTATCTATCCGATTGACATGGTACTCTATTAGACCGTCTTAAAGGTGCAGGTTCAATGGGCTCTAGATTTGATCTAATCAAATCTAGTTTAGGTTCAACTACTTGTGTCGATTTTTCTATCTGCCAAACTTCCTCAAGCTCGATCTTAGAGGCATTAGTTCCTTCACCTAGGAACTTCTTTTCTAAGAAGACTGTCTTAAGGCTGACAAACATCTTTTGCTTATCAGCTAGGTAGAAGTAATACCCTTTGATCTCTTTTGGGTATCCTATGAAATAACACTTGTTAGATCTAGGTCAAAGCTTATCCATTACTAAATATTTGACATAAGCCAAACACCCCCAAACCCTAAGGTGCAAGAGTACTAGCTTACATCCTATCCATATCTCATATAGTATTTTGGAGACATACTTACTCGAAACCCTATTTAGAAGATAACAGGCTGACTAAAGTGCATATCCCTATAAGAAAATAGGCAGACCAGCAAACCCCATCATGGATCGAACCATGTCCAATAGGGTCCGATTCCTTCTTTTAGACACACCATTATGCTTTGGTGGTCCAAGAGGAGTCCATTAGGAGAGAATGGGATTCTCTCCTAGCTATGTCAAAAATTTGCTGAAAAGGTACTCATCTCCTCGATCAGATGGAAGAGTTTTAATACTTTTTCCAATTTATTTTTCTATATCATTACGGAATAGTTTGAACATTTCAAATGACTCTGACTTATGCCTCATTAAATAGACAGACGCATACCTCGATAGGTCATTTGTGAAGGTTATAAAGTAGAAATATCCACCTCTAGCACATGAACTCATTGGTCCACATACATCAGTATGTACTAGACCTAAGAGTTCACTAGCTTGCTCATCTTTTTCAGTAAAATATGACTTGGTCATTTTACCAAGAAGATAGGACTCACAGGTTGGAAGTGATTTACAATCATTAATTTTAAGAATTTCTTCTTGAGCCAACTTGTTTATTCTATTCTTATTAATATGAACTAGTCTATAGTATCAAAGGTAGATTTCTATCATCATCTAATCTAGGATGTTTACTGAAGGATTGAACCATGTTAACAGTCTATGATAGTAAATAAATATCGTTATTCAATTGTCCAACATAAATCATAACACCATTCAAAATGATATCACAAAAATTTTTTTATTAAAAATTGATAACTGTTCCTGGCCAAACGGCCTATAGAATAGCATTCAATAAAAAATTTGGACATAAGTGACATTCACTAAGAACAACTTTATAAGAATTGATTACAAGGTTCATGGTTCATAAAGCTAGAACTGAAACTTATCTTCAATCTCCAACGTTTAGGAATCTCTCACCTTCATCAAATCTCCTACTGATCTATAAATCCTGCATCGAATTATAAATATGATAAGAACTTTCAGTATCTAATACCCAGGCAGTAATATCACATATTGAGAAGTTACAAGGTGTTATCATATAATTATCTTGCTCAGTAATAGCTTGCTTCTTCCTCGACCTGTTCGGATCCAGGAAGGCAATGTACTGAGGATAATTCCTCTTTCAGTTCTCTTGCTTCTTGCAAAAAAAGCACTCTACCTAGCTCTTGTTGGGCTTGCGCTTCTTGGTCTGACCCTGTGCATTCATCATGGCATGAGGCTGCACCTTTTTGTTCTTCTTCTTTTTGTTCTTCTTTTCTTTCTTAAGGGGTCGATGACTAGAAGAAGACCCTTCCACTACATCACCATTTCCTTATGGAGTTGGTGATCCTTCTCAAAGTTCTACAACAACCCTAATAAACCATAGTAGTTTACTATGGGCTTTGTCATTCGAAAATGAGTAAGAAAAGGAAAGAAGGACTTGAGCAAAGAATTAAGGATCACAATCTTTTCAAACTGCTCATACAAGAAAAAGCCTAGCTTACTCAAGCACTCAATCATCTCAATCATGTACAATACATGATCGATGACTAAGGCCCCATCCCTCATTCGAGCATTGAAAATGACACAACTAGTCTTGTGCCTCTCAACATCGTCAGGCATGCCAAAGGAGTCATTCAACATTTAAAGCATCTCCTGAGGCTAGGCATTTTTTAATCAATGGTTGAACTCATCATTCACTGCCGCCAGCATGATGCACCGAATAGTGGTGTGGTCATTGAGCCACTTCTGGTAAGTAGCTTGGACTGCTTCTCTAGCATTCGGAGCTAGCTCCTCCTGGATCAATCAAAATATACAAGATCCACTCATGCTCCAAGATGATTTCTAACTTTGGATACCAATTATTGAAGTTGGATCTCATTAATTTATCATTATCTAACAACGATTGGAGTGACAAGGTAATAGCCATTTCTGCATTAAGAAAAACCAAACCTAATTAGTATATAAATTATTAATCCTAAAGACTTGGACTTTAGTCTAAAGGTTCTTCTACTATTTTATTCAAACTGAGAGCCTCTACCTCTAATTTGAGAAATTACTTTAATTTCTTAGTGGATACTAGAATTCACACAGACTACACACGAGTCCAATTTTGGTTGGTCAACCCATGTGCATCTATGGATAGGTTCTTAACCAATTATTTCTCTAAATAACTTTTAGTATTTTAATTTTGTTCCAGAAACCTAATCAGTAGGCTTTGGCCTCCACTGAAAAGATTCGATTAGGTCCAACCATTAACATGACCATATCTAGTGTATCTGACCAATGAATGATCAGATCCGATTTTGGCCAGCCAACCTAACCACCATTAGAAAGATACGACCAAATCATTATATTATGAATGATAATTTTATTAGTCAATAAGCACCAGACCTTTGGGCCTCCAATGATTATTAAACTAATGGACTCACTATCACTCAACTTAATGGGAGGCTATGACCTAGTTATCATTATAACTATTTTATTTTTAAGGACCTAATAATTTTAGAGGATTTGGTAAACTTATTTTTAAAGAAAATTAACCAGCCAACTTCGATCCTCCCACTGACTTTACCAAGTCAGATCAAAAAGGATCTAATACAAGCCAGTATAAGGAGCACCTAAATCAGTCACACTAATTTACCTAATTGACATGGGTGAGTCTAAATCATCAAGTAATCTAATCAAAATCTAACTCACTAGGATGGTCAAGTAAGTGAGATCAGGAAGGAATATGCCATTAACTCGTCAAAGATCGAATGAATGCGAGTAGCTTCCAATTAAAAATTACTAGTCTGGACTGTCAGACTTACCTTAGACACCATCTGGTTCACTAATTTTAATTTGACCAACCTAGCAATTTCGGGTTCGACCGCATAGCCACGAATCAAGTCCATTTGATTCTCGTTAAAGGCTTGGACTTGACTGACTATAACTATTATAATTGAGTCTAAAGAGTCCTTGACCTAATCTAAATTAATATTTAGTTAGATTTGATCAATTACTCTAAATTAGTCTATTCTTTAACTAACCTTAGGTCTAACCTAATTAATGAACCTAATTTATCTAATCCAATAATCCATATTTTATGATTAATGACTTAGGATCTTTAATTTACAATTCTAGATCCTAATTTAACATACTTTATTCTTAATTAAGTTTTTGGACTGAGGGTTGGGGTTTGGCATTTCGAAAATATTTTTCAAAATTTTGAAAGGTTCAACACAACTTAGCACTATTCACCAAATGGGTTGACCTATTTCAAAAATTAGATCGGCTCATTTTACAAACAATACTAGTTGTAGGTTTTAATTTAGATCTATGTATAATACATAAAAATCATGAATCAAATTAGATCTAATCTAAACTCTTATTCATAATTAAAAATTAGAGTAAAATCATATAATCAAATCATAAAAATTATTAGATTAAATCTAAAATTTTATAATTTAATGATCTAGATTAGCATGTATCAGGACAACCTACACTATAGGGGGTAAAACCTATAGCAGGACAACCTACGATCCATGTGATCATATTATTTTATTTTTAGCTCTAAATAAATTAGATTATTATTTAGATCTAATCTAAAAAATAATCTAAATATGCATATAGATCACATGAAATAACCAGGATGCTCTGATACCATTGATGGAAAGCAAGCAGGATTTTTAGCTCTACTTTCAAAATTTTTTAAAAATTAATTATAATGAAAATAAAAAATAATCTAATTAATTTATAAAGAGCTATAGATCTGATCTACAAACCAAATATTACTAGGATCTAATATGATATACGTGGATGCTTTGAAATCTGAAAATAAAATAGCTATACGTAGTAAAATAATTTTACTAATCTATGTGTTCAGAACACATTACTTTGCATGGATAGATGAACTTCATAATCGAATCACCATCGATCTAATCATTAGGTGGATCTAATCATTTTGATGCAGCCACATATGCATCTACCTTCATGGATGGTCCACACAAGGTCCTGATCTCGATCGGCTTCTCCCGAGTGCTAGCTCGATGAAGAATGCTTTTGACAGCTAGATCTGATCGAATAATTTTGATCTCCCTCCACCAAAACTTTGGACACTCCAGATCAGTAGGATGGATAGAATAGAGGATGAGTAAGTACTCAAAAAAATTTCATGAAGATCTAATGCTCAAATCTTGTGAAATCAAAATAGAGACCCTAGATCAAGATCTAGCGCAACACAGCACTCAAACCTTGGCACCTAGTTTTCTCTCCCAATTTTTCTTCTTAGATTTTTTTCTTATTTTTATTAAACTATGGAAGGGCTCATGAACTAGAGGAGAGGAATCTTAAAAAAAAATTGACCCAAAAAAAAATTCAGAAATTTTTTATAGGGCAAATAAGTCAAGGTGGCATGTGGAAAAGTTGGGATGAAGTGGTTTGCTATTTGAATTCCAATCCCATTTGAATTGAAATTGCAACCAGATCAAACCAATCCATTTAGGAAATGATAAGGGAGGGTGAAAGCCTTCTTTTTCATGGAAAAAAATTCATGAGAACATCTTTCTCATGGAGAAAAAAAATGGGTGCATAGAGGGTGAGGTGGCACATGGAAGACTAGGTCAAACTAGTCTCATAATTATTCATCTAATTAAACCAACCCAATCTAAATTGGTTAGGCCCAATTAGACCAGATTAAATTTAAATTATTTAGGCTTAACTAAATCTTAATCAAATGTTAAATAAGCCTAACTCTTGATCAAATCAGCGATCATACTTCCTCAATGATTAGATCATCTCATAACCTAATCAGGTCAAACCTAGCTGAATCTAATTCAATTGGACTTGATCCAAAAATAATTACTCAATCAAATTGAGTTAATTAGTGATCAAATTACTAGTTAAACCTCTTATAAATATAGAATCTAAATTTAGTGAGTATCCGGATAATAGAGTCCCATCAAAATAAAACTCTTGATTGAAGAGTTCCAAACCAATGGGACTCTTGATCTTGGTATCTGAAACAAGTGAAACTCATGATCATAGAGCTCAGACTCTCAATCATAGAGTCTCAGATAAGTAGAACTCAGAGTTATAAAGTAGTAGAACTCTTGGTCGAAGAGTTCTAGTCTAGTGTGACTCTTGACCATGGAGTCCCAGTCCACTACGACTCCTGATCATAGAGTCCCAGACAACCAGGACTCAGAATTCTAATGCAGTAAGACTCGATCAAAGAGTCCTAGTCTAGTGAAACTTTTGATAATAGAGTTTCAGTCCAGTGGAACTCTTCACCAACCATCATATTAGGTAGGAACCTCTAGTGTATGTGATCCTATAGGTTCGAACCTAAGCCGGTAGCATAGGAAACACTTTCTATACTCATCAAAGTAACCATCTAACAATGATATCCAATGTTCAGATAGGTCGAATAGTTACAATTGCAACATTCAAAATCTATGTAAATATGGTTACCGCATCATTCATCCCATTGACCTCTATGTACGAGGATGACTCAGAGTTAAACTGTTAATCTTGAAAGATACATCCAAATCGTGTCTCAAAGCAATTAGCCCCGTAACTTCTCATTAGGACTGCCCTGGCTAAGGATTTGCTAAATTGAACTATAATTGAACACAGCTCCTAAATCGGAGTGGCCAATCCCATCTTGACTCACACATCGACTCCTCAAGTACTTGACTGTGCCCAGAAATCTTTCGTTATTAAATTAAAAATTCAGGTAGTCTGGCATCAAAGCATAATGAATTGCTTAGAAGTCACCATGGTGATCTCAGATCGAAGGAACACTTATACCCATATTTTTATCAGAGCAAATCTTGATAGTAGAAAAGCTCCAAAGTTGATCACGTTCAATGCAGATGTACTCCTACATCTCATCTGCATACCATACTGGTGTCTACACACTCCTTGGTTAAGAAGACAACCAACCCATATAGCACACAATGACCTACACTTAATAAACATTATCATCCTTAGTAACAATGTATCATTTGATCATGAATAGGTTTAAAAATTAAATAATAAATCATCCTTTATCGATTCTAAATAGTCCTAAGGACATCACCACAACATAGGAGTTCATTAGAAGATATGTGATTTTGTGATGATGAAATGCCAAAATAAATTTTATTTATTAATAATTCATATATAAGTATAAAAAATAGCACAACCATCAATAGGCTAATGATTGGCTTTGAAATACTATTCCCAATAGGTAGTCCTAGTAAGGGGTCACAGGACTATTTGCTTTAAAATATGATTTGGATGTACTTATCAAGGTTGATAGCTTAACTCTGAGTTATCCTATATACAGAGGTCAAAGGGATGAATTATGCGGTAACCATATTCACGTATGTTCTGAATATTGTGATTGCAACTTTTCAACCTATCCGAACATTGGGTACCATTGCTAGATGGTTACTTTGATTAGTATAAGAAGTGGTTCCTATACTATCGACTTAGGTTCAAACCTATGGGGTCACACACACTAGAGGTTCCTATCTAATCTGATGGCTAGTGAAGAGTCCGACTAGACTGAGACTCTATTATCAAGAGTTTCACTGGACTGAAACTCTTCAATTTAGAGTCTTACTGTATTAGGACTATGAGTCCTGATTATCTGGGACTCTATGATCTAGAGTCCTAGTGGACTGAAACTCTTCGATCAAGAGTCCTACTGCTCTGAGACTTTGAGTTTTACTTATCTAAAACTCTGTGATCAAGAGTCTAGACTCTATGATCATAAGTTCTACTCGTTTTGGATACCGGGATCAAGAGTTCTACTGATTTGGGATTTTTCGATCAAGAATTTTATTTTGATGGAACTCTGTTATCCAGATATCCACTATAGTTGGACTCTATATTTATAAAAAAATTAATTAGTTGTTTGATCACTAATTAAATCAATTTGATTGAATAATTATTTTTAGATCAAGTCTAATTGAATTGAATTCAATTGGATTTGATCTGATTAGGTTATGTGATGACCTAATCGCTGAGAAAGTTTGATCCCTAATTTCATCAAGGATTGGGCTTAATTAATTTTTTATTTGATTAAAATTTAACTAAGCCTAATTGAGCCTAAATTAGTTGGATTTAATCTAGTCTAATTGGGCCTAACCAATTTAGATTGGGTTGGTTCAATTGGATGAGAGATTTTAAGACTAGTTTGACCTAGTCTTCTATGTGCCACCTCACCGTCTTTGCACCATTTTTTTCTCCATGAGAAAGATGTTCTCATGAATTATTTTCCATGCAAAAGAAATCTTGTACCCTCCCTTCTCACATCCTAAATGGATGGGCTTGATCTGGTTGCAATTTGAATTCAAATGGGATTTGAATTCAAATAGCAAACTAGTTCATCCCAACTCTTCCACACGCCACCTTGACTTGTGTGCCCTATATAAAATTCCTAGAATTTTTTATGGGTGCAAGTTTTTTTGAGACTCCTTTCCTCTTGTTCATGAGCCCTTCCATTACCTAAGAAAAGTAAGAAAAAAAATCTAAGAAGAAAATTGGGAGAGAAAAATAGGCACCAAGGTTTGAGTGTTGTGCTGCCTTAGATCTTGATCTAGGGTTTCTATTCTGATTTTGCAAGATCTAAGCGTCAGATCTTTGTGATATTTTTTTGAGTACTTCCTCATTCTCTCTACTACCCATCCTACTGATCTAGAGTATCCAAAGTTTTGGTGGGATGAGATCAAAATTATTTGATCAGATCTAGCTATCAGGAGTGTTCTTCATCGAGCTAGCACTCAGGAGGAGCCAATCGGGATCAAGACCTCATGTGGACCATCCGTGGAGGCCAGACATGTGTGTGGCTACCACATGATGATCAGATCTACCTGATGTTCACATCGGTGGTGACTCGATTGCAGAGATCATCTACCCGCATAAGGTAACAGTTCTAAACACGTAGCATAGTAAAACTATTTTACTATTCATTATTCTTATTTTCTGATTTAATCCCATGTACATATATTTCATATTAAATCTTGATATTGTAGAATTTATAAATCAGATCTATAGCTTTTTAAAATTAACTAGATTAATTTTTATTTTTACTATAATTATTTTTTAAAAAAGTTTTGAAAGTAGAGTTAGAAATCCTGCCTACTTTTCAATAATGGTATCAGAGCATCCAAGTTATTTAATATGATCTATATGCATGTTTAAATTATTTTTTAGATTAAATTTAAATAATAATCTAATTTTTAGATCTAAAAATAAAATAACATGATTGCACACACCATAGGTTATCCTACTATAGGGTTTACCCCTACAGTGTAGGTTGTCCTAGTACGTGCTGATCTAGATCATTAAATCATAAAATTTTAAATTTAATTTAATAATTTTTATGATTTGATTATATAATTTTGATCTAATTTTTAATGATGAATAAGAGTTTATATTAAATCTAATTTAATTCATGATTTTTTATATATTATACATAGATCTAGATTAAAACCTATAATTAGTACTGTTTGTGAAATGAGCCGACTCAATTTTTAAAATAGATCGACCCATTTGATGAACAGTGCTAACTTGTGTTGAACCTTTCAAAATTTTAAAAAATATTTTTGAAATACCGAACCCCAACCCTCAGCCTAAAAACTTAATTAAAAATTAAGTATGTTGAATTAGGGTCTAGAATTATGAATTAAAGATTCTAAGTCATTAATCATAAAATATGGGTTATTGGGTTAGATGAATTAGATCCATTAATTAGGTTAGACCTAAGGTTAGTTAAAGAAATGGACTAATTTAGAGTAATTGATCAAATCTAACCAAATATTAATCTAGATTAGGTCAAGAACTCTTTAGACTTAATTACAATAGTTGTAGTTGAACGAGTCCATGTCTTTAACAAAGACCAAGATGGACTTGATTAATGACTATGTGGTCCAGCCTGAAATTACTAGGTTGATCAGATTGAACTAATTAATTGGTTGGTGTCTAAGGTAAGTTTGGCAGTCAAGACTAATGATTTTTAATTAGGAGCTACTCACACTGATTCGATCTTTGATGAGTTAATGGTATATCCCTTCCACTGATCTCACTTACTTGGCTGACATGGTCGATTAGGATTTGATTTAGATCACTTGGTGATTCGATCGAATCCATATCATTAGAAATCAGTTTGATTGATTTCAATCAGTAAGACTGAATAAGGTACCCATGGACCAAAATTGATCCTAGTCCTAACCAATTGACTTGGTAAAGTAAGTAGGAGGATTTGACTTAGTGAAGTCAGTAGAAGAAAATTGGTCCATATCCTTTTAATCCTCAAATCATATGTAACCTAAATTTTCTAAATTATTAGATGCTTAAAATGACTAAGTTATGGGGATAATCAAGTCATAGCCTCCCATTAAGGTGAATAGTAATAAGTCTAATTTTTTGGATGGATATTGGAGGTGCCTTACACCTGGTGTTCATCTGAATATTAAAATTATTGTCCATCATATGATGATTAGGTCACACTCTCTTAATGATGATCAGATTGGCCAGAGCTTTCCTCAGACCTGATCATCATTGGTTTGATGCACCGAACTCAATCATGTTAATGATTGGACCTAACCAGATCTTTTCAGTGGAGGCCATAGCCTACTGATTTGGCATCGGGGCAAAATCTAAATACTAAAAATTATTTAAAAAATAATTGATTATGAACCTACCTGTAGATGCACATGGATTAGCTAGAGCTTTTCTTAGGCCCATCTATAGTCTATGTGGATTTTAGTACCCACTAAGGAGTTAGTGTAATTCCTCGAATTAGAAGTAGGGGCTACCAATTCATTAAAAATAGTGAAAGAACCATTAGACTGAAGTCCAAGTCTTTAGGATTAATTAATTTAAGTACTAATAAGATTTCACATTTTTCTTTCAGATAAATAGAATGGCTAGTGTTAGTCTGCTCCATTCACTATTGGTTAGTGGCAAACATTTAGGACCTAAGAACGAGGTATCTAGTGTTAATCCTAATTAGGTAAACATAAAGAGGAATGGTCCTCTTGATCTGAATAGGCTGAACAGGAGAAATCAACAAGTGGTTGCTGTTTAAGGTGTTATATGATAATACCTTACAATTTTTTTTGTTTGTGATACATCTACTTAGGTATTAGATACCGAAAGTCTAATTCACATATGCAATTCATTGCATGGACTTCAAATTGGTAGAAATTTTGAGAATGACAAAAGATTCCATAATATTGAGGATGGAAGTAAAGTTTCAATCCTAGCATTGAAAAGTCTTGAGCTTGTTTTTAAAAATACTAATATTGTTTTAAGTGACTATCACTATTGTCCATCTTTTATGATGAACATAATATATCTTGGGCTTTTGGTCCAAGATGATTATTCTTTATTAATAAAAGAAAATTATGATGATATCATTATGAATGATGTTACAATAATACGAGGATAATTAAGAAATGATATTTATATTTTATCATAGCCTATTAATATAATGTACACATCAAACAAACATCCGAAACTAGATAATGTCACCAATGCCTATCTTTGGCACTGTAGGCTCGGTCATATAAAGAAGAATAGGATTAACAGGTTAGTCAAAGAGCATATCCTTGACATCGATGATTGTGAATCATTAAATATCTGTGAGTCCTATCTACTTGGTAAGATGATCAAATCATCTTTTACTGAAAAAGATGAATGGGAAACTGAGCTTTTGGGTCTAATACATATTGATGTATGTGGACCTATGAACATGGGTGCTAGAGATGGATTTTACTACTTCATTATATTTACTGACGATCTATCTAGGTATGAGTACGTCTATCTTATGAAGAGTAAATTTGATTCATTTGAAATGTTCAAATAATATCGAAATAAAGTAGAAAAATAACTTAGGAAGAGTATTAAAACTCTTCAATTTAACTGAGGAGGTGAATACCTTTCCAACGAGTTTTTGATATATCTAGGAGAGAATGGAATTCTCTCATAATAGACCCCTCCTAGAACACCATAGTATAATGGTATATCTGAAAAAAAAAATTGAATCCTATTGGCCATGGTTCGGTCCATGATAGGGTTTGCAAGTCTGTCAATTTTATTCTAGGGGTATACACTCGAAATCGTTTGTTTTATTTTGAACAATGTTTCGAGCAAGTCTGTTGTAAAGACTCCATATGAGATATGGACTAGGCATAAGCTGACACTCTCTCACTTTAAGATTTGGAGATATCCAGCTTGTGTCAAATGTTTACAGCTAGAAAAGCTTGGACCTAGGTTCGATAAATATTTTTTTATAGGGTACTCCAAGAAAACTAGGGGTTATTACTTCTATCTTACTGAAGAACAAAAAGTATTCATCAGCAATAGGGCAATCTTTTAAGAAAAGGAGTTTCTTAAGAAAGGAATAGCTGCCTCTAATGTTAAACTTAGTAAAGTTTGATAGATGGAAGAATCGATACATTCTAGTGAACCTACAGAACTGGATTTGATAAGATCAAACCTAGAGTCCATTGAAGAGGCACCTTTAAGAAGATCCAGTAGAGTACCACATCAATCAGATAGATACTATGATTTCTTGGTCCAGGATGGTGATTCTATCAAACTCGATGAGAATGATGAGGATCTGATCATCTACATGGATGCCATGTAGAGGTTCGACTCTGATAAGTGGCTTGAAGCTATGAAGTTCGAAATGGAATCCATGAAGGTCAATAGTATATGGACACTGGTTGATCTGCCTGTAGGGGTAAAATCTATTGGATGTAACTGAATTTTCAAAAGTAAAAGAGGTACAGATAGGAAGGTGGAGATCTATAAAGTCTGTCTGTTGTCAAGAGATATCGACAGTATTATAGTATTAACTATGACAAGATATTTTTTTTCGATGATAATGCTCAAGTCCATTCGAATTATGCTTGCGATAGTGGCATATCTAGATTATGAAATTAGATAAATGGATGTGAAAATAGCTTTCCTAAATGGAGAGCTAGATAAAGAGGTGTATATGATATAGCCTAAGGAATTCACATCCACAGACGAGTCCAAGGTGTGCAACCTTCAGAGATCCATCTATAGATTGAAGCAGACATCTAAAAGTTAGAACACATGTTTTGATAAGGTGATCAAAACATATGACTTCGTTAAGAATGGAGAGAAACCCTACATGTATAAATGGGCTAACGATATAGTAGTATTTTTTATATTGTATGTAGATGATATTTTCTTAATCGAGAATGACATCCCTACTTTATAGAGAATAAAGGTTTGGCTGTCATCGTAATTCTCTATGAAGGACTTGGGAGAAGCATCCTACATTCTAAGGATGAAGATCTATAGGGATAGATCTAAAAGATTGCTTGGATTATCCCAGTCCATGTACATTGATATCATACTAAAGAGGTTCAGCATGAAGAATTTCAAGAATGGCTATCTTCCGATAGGCCATAAAATTACTCTCTTAAAGAGGGATTGTTCGACAACTCCTCAAGAGAGTGAGCACATGAGTAGGATTCTATATGCTTTGATGGTGGATTCTATTATGTACATCATGACGTATATGAGACCAGATGTGCCATACTCACTAGGGGTAATGAGTAAATACCAGTCTGATCCTGATGAGTTTTACTGAAAGATTGTAAAGATAATCCTTAAGTATTTAAGAAATACTAAGGACCAATGGCTCATTTATAGAGATGCTAACTTGAAACTTGTAGGATATACTGATTCTAGTTTTCAGTTAGATCATGATGATAGCAAGAGTGTGTCAGGTTATGCATTTATCCTAAACAATGGAGTGGTGGGAAGAGTTTTAAGCAGCACAATATGGTCGATTCTGTATGTGAGGTGGAATATGTCGTGGCATCTAGTACTGCAAAGGAAGCTATGTGGCTACGAAAATTTATTGGTGAGCTAGGAATGGCATCCTCCTTGGATGGTCTGATTCTACTATACTGTAATAGCACTGGAGCCATAGCTCAAGCGAAGTAACCGAAGGAACATCAGTGCATCAAGTATATTCTACGTCACTACCACCTTGTATGAGAGATCGTGGAGTGAGATGACGTCGACCTTCAGAAGATCGATGGAAAAGAGAATGTGGCTGACCCATTTACTAAGGCTCTTAGAATCAAAGAGTTCGATAATCACAAATGGAAGATGGGTATTTGATATTGTTCTAAGTGGTTTTAGTCTAAGTGAGGGTTGTTGGAAAATGTATCTTAAAGTCAATCATCTAGGTTATAGATGGTTGAGCTGAATATAATTTATACTTAAATTTTAAATGAATAAAATTATTATTTTAGCATTTCATCACTTTTGTACATCTTTCTATAATGAACTCTTCTATGATGAAGTCCTTAGGACTGTTTAGACTCGATAAAGAAGGATTTATCGTTTAGTTCTTAAACCTATTCATAATCAAATGATATGTTGTTATCAAGGATAATAATGTTTATCGAGTGTAGGTCATTGTGTGCCATATGGATTGGTTATCCTCTTAACCAAGGAGTGTGGAGATACTGGTATGATATGTAGGTGAGATATAAGGGTACATCTGCACTGAACGTGACCAACTCTAGAGCTTTTATACTATCAAGATTTGCTCTGATGGAATAAGAATATAAATATCCCTCTGATCTGAGATCATCATGGTAACTTCTAAGCAACTCACTGTGCTTTGGTGCCAGACTATCTGAATTTCTAATTCAGTGATGAAAGAATTCTATGCATCATCAAGTACTTGAGGAGTCGGTACGTGTATCAAAATGGGATTGACCACTCTTAATTTTAGGACTGTGTTCAATTATGCTTCAATTTAGCAAATCCTTGGTCAGGATAGTCCTAGTGAGGGGTCATAGGACTAATTACTTTGAAACATAATTTGGATATACTTATCAGGATTGACAGCTAAACTCTAAGTCATCCTATACATAGAGATCAAAGGAATGAATTATGCGGTAATCATATTCATATAGATTCTGAATGTTGCAATTATGACTATTTGACCTATCTGGATGTTGGATACCATTGCTAGATGGTCACTTCAATTAGTATAGAAAGTGATTCATATACTACTGGCTTAGGTTCGAACCTACGGGATCACACATACTAAAGGTTTTTACCTAATCTGATGGCTGGGGACTCTATGGTTAAGAGTCCCACTGGACTGGGATCCCACTGTACTAAAATTTTTTGATCGAGAGTCTTACTGCATTAGGACTTTGAGTCCTGATTGTCTGGGATTCTATGATCAGGAGTTCTAGTGGACTGGGACTCTATGATCAAAAGTCCCACTGGATTGAGACTCTTCGATCAAGAGTCCTACTGCTCTGAAACTCTGAGTCCTACTTGTCTGAAACTCTATGATCGAGAGTCTAGACTCTGTGATCATAAGTTCCACTCATTTCGAATACTGGGATCAAGAGTCCTACCGATTTGGGACTCTTCGATCAAGAGTTTTATTTTGATGAAACTCTATTGTTCGGACACCCACTAGAGTTGGACTCTATATTTATAAAAGATTTAATTAGTGATTTGATTACTAATTAATTTAATTTGATTAAATAATTATTTTTAGATCAAGTTCAATTGAATTGGATTCAGTTGGGTTTGACCGATTAGGTTATGTGATGAACTAATCGCTGAGGAAGTTTGATCCTTGATTTGATCGGGCATTGGGCTTAATTAATTCTTGATTTAATTAGAATTTAACTAAGCCTAGTTGAGCCTAAATTAATTGGATTTAATCTAGTCTAATTGGGCCTATCCAATTTGGATTGGGTTGGTTCAATTGGATGAGAGATTTTAAGACTAGTTTGACCTAGTCTTCTATGTGCCACCTCATCCTCTTTGCACCATTTTTTTCTCCATGAGAAATATGTTCTTGTGATTTATTTTCCATGAAAAAGAAGGCTTGCACCCTCCCTTCTCATGTCCTAAGTGGATGGGCTTGATCTGATTGCATTTTTAGTTCAAATGAGATTTGAATTCAAATAGCAAACCACTTCATCCTAACTCTTCCACATGCTACCTTGACTTGTACACCCTATATAAAATTCCTGAAATTTTTTTCTAGGTGCAAGTTTTTTTAAGACTCCTCTCCTCTAGTTCATTAGCCCTTTGATAGCCTAAGAAAAATAAGAAAAATATTTTGAGAAGAAAAATTAGGAGAGAAAACTAGGCGCCAGGGTTTGAGTGTTGTGCTGCTCTTTATGAGATATTTTTATCCTCTCTTCTACCCATCCTGCTGATCCAGAGCATCCAAAGTTTTGGTGGAGGAAGATCAAAATTATTCAATCAGATCTAGCTGTTAGGAGCATTCTTCATCGAGTTAGCACTCAAAAGGAGCCGATCAAGATCAGGACCTCGTGTGGACCATTCGTGGAGGCTAGATGCATGTGTGGCTATGTTGTGACGATCAAATCTATCTAGCATTCACATCGATGGTGACTCGATTGCACAGATCATCTACCCGCATAAGATAATGTGTTCTAAATACATAGTATAGTAAAAATATTTTACTATTCATTATTCTTATTTTTAGATTTAATTGTATGCACATATATTTCATATTAGATCCTGGTATTATAGGATTTGTATATCAGATCTATAACTTTTTAAAATTAATTAGATTAATTTTTATTTTTACTCTAATTATTTTTTTATAAAAGTTTTGAAAGTAGAGCTAAAATTTCTGCATACTTTCCAATAGTTAGGAACAGGAGGAGGACCTCATCCTAACAAGGATGAAAGCCAACCACATCTGGAATAGGAGGACCTCATCCTAACATGAACAAAGACCCTTATGAGGGATATAAAGATCTTCAATTTTTAAGTTTGAAGTTAAATATAAAGATCTATAGAAATTCAAGCTCAGAATAACAATATTTGCAAAAATCCAACTTTAAAAGGCAAAGATCTATAGAAATCCAAGCTCAAAATATTAATATATGTAGAAATCTAACCTTAGAAAGCAGAGGTTAGTAGAAATCTAAGCTTAAAAGGCTGAGAATAAAATTGAAGATCTTCAAATAATTTTAATAAAAAATTTAAAGATTCTAAGTCTAAATAATAAAATAGGACATATCTTCGGCAAGTTCAATCTATTATACTCCCTTCGTTCAAACCAAGGCTCAAACTTGGAAGTAGGAAGGCTATTATTGGGGGATTTTTATACCTACCAAAGACATGAGAATTTAAGCTGATTGAAGATCTTCAAAAGGCTAAGGTCGAGGTCCTGTTTCAGGCTGAATTTGATGTTATCAAAAGATGAAAGCCAAAGTCACAATATAGGCTGATTGAAGGTCTTCAGAAGGCTGAGGCCATGGTTCTATTTTAGGCTGAACTTGAAGTCATCAAGAGATAAAAGCCAGGATCATAATGTAGGCTGAATTGAAGGTCATCGAAGGTTGAGGCCGAGGTCCTATTTCAAGCCGAACTTGAAGTCATCAAGAGATGGAAGCCAGGGTCAC
Organism: Cocos nucifera; assembly: GCA_006176705.1. Lineage (NCBI taxonomy): Eukaryota > Viridiplantae > Streptophyta > Magnoliopsida > Arecales > Arecaceae > Cocos > Cocos nucifera. The sequence continues at coordinate 379,820 of QRFJ01002465.1, read as the reverse complement.
AATTTAGGCTGAATTGAAGGTCATTGAAGGTTGAGGTCAAGATTCTATTTCAGATCGAACTTGAAGTCATCAAGAGATGGAAACCAGGGTCACAATTTAGGCTAAATTGAAGGTCATCAAAGGCTAAGGCCAAGATCCTATTTCAGGCCGAAGTTGAAGTCATCAAAAGATGGAAGCTAGGATTACAATGTAGGCTAATTGAAGGTCTTCAGAAGGCTGAGGTTGAGGTCCTATTTCAAATCGAATTTGAAAAGACTGAGGTCCTAATTGAAGATTATCAAAAGACTGAAATTTTCACTCTTGGCTCTAGGTTATCAACTCACATAATTAGGAGATGGTTTCCCCCACATGCAATAAGGAGACAATACCGGTATTTTAGTAGGCAAACAAAATATCTCTGACAACTTTCTACTCTCCTATGACTAACAACTCACAATCTATCCTAATAAACTCCAAACTCTTCTATAAAAGAGGAAAAAAGAGAGATCCCAAGGTATGCAGACTCTTCTCTCCAAATGCTCATCTTCTTTCTTCTATTGAATGAAAAACTGACTTAAGCATCGAAGGATCCCAACCGAAGCTAACTCTGATCGAGGACTTCTCTTGTAGGTACGGTCGCCTCCATCCCATCATCATCGATTTGCCACCATCTCACAACTCTGGCCAACCCGACCTCGAGATGGATTTCTGCATCAGCACTACTTGATGGAGTCCTATTGTCTATCTTAAGCCAAAGATTAGAATCAGTTGAGTGGCAACTCTTTTCACTATTCAAGTTCGTCAGGTCAAAGCTCATCATGCCTTTAACAAGTTCTGCTGTCATTGGAAGAGGGATAATAACTATCGTTGAGAAGATCATTTAACATGCATGGGCTGGAGGTTTTCCTTTCAAAATTCGACCAAAATAGGAAAGCAATTTAGCTAAAGCTTCAAGACTTAAACACCATTACTCCAAATAGCACCATATCTAGGTTGGGCAATCCATCAGACTTCGATGGAGGCTATTTTACCCCCAACAAAAGTAATTCTAATAAGAATGCTGGACCAGTTACCACATCATATAATCAGATTCCTCAGTATACTAACTCTGAAAAGTTCCATTCGGGAGAGTGTAGAAAAGGATTTAGAGAATGTTACTAGTGTGGACAGATGGGTCATCGGAGAAGAAATTGTCCAAATAAGGCTCCAATTAAAAGATTTCCATCAAAGTCTAATGTTTCACTTACTGATGTTCACGCAAGTAAAATGAGGATTGATATCAATGATCAAGATAAGTCAAAGTGAGTAGAGTAGCAGGGGATGTAAGTTACTCTTAATATGAAAATTAGGTATGACTTAAATATTTTAGTTTGAATTTATTTAAGTGCTAGCCTAAGTTGGAGGACAAGGATATAAATGAAATATCTTGTATTACAAATTGTTACTAGCTTTACATCTTAATTAATTGAGTATTTGGTTAAAGAGCATGAATTAAGCAAGTACTTTTATAGTATGGATAGTTATTGTGATAAGTGAAATGTGTGCATTTTTATGTTTCCTGCTTGTGTTAAGTATTGTATTTTTATGAAATATATGTTAGTATGATTTAGTGAGTATTAGTGAATAGAGAACCAAATCACAATTGTTATGAATTAATTTGAGATATTAATTGCAGATTATGGAAATAATTGATATATCTACAAAGCTTATTTTAACTCAAATTACAAGAGAGTTGGGACTTTCAGATCCAATTTATGGAGTGGAAGAAAGGAAAGAAAGGTATGTAAGAGCATATATAAAGGTGACCATCAATAGAAGGGAGCAGCCCTATGAGACTTTTAGATCAATGAATCCTCCAGATGAGGAGCAATGGAAATCGGAAGAGCAAACGGTGGTCTATGCTTAGAATAATTTAAAGCATCATTTTAATTTTAAAGTTCAGGATGTAAATTTTGAGGATATGAAAGAATATAAGCATTCCTTTCAAAGAATAAGATTAAAGTATAATGCTATAAGTGTCGAACTTCAACAACTAAGGTGGGAGTATGAAGTAACGAGGGACATGAGTAGAAGAAGTCTTGATCGATGTTCTATCTTGGGGCAGCAAGTAAGAAGGTTGAGAGAGAGACTTCTTCTAGATACAGAACCTTCTTCTAGAGTAAATCAAAGTTAAGAGGAAAGGAGAAGTTAACAAAGGTATAGTTGAGTATTGTTTGAATTAAGTTTATATATATTTGGTGAACGAGAATATGTTAAATTAAGTTTATTTGATCATTAGTTTGTATTGAATATTCAAGATAATATGCATGAATGTGGAAAACCTTACAGTAGATTAGAATTATTGGGGTTAAAATGGCTCCTACCGAAGTCTAATCGAAAGTCCGACCTCGGTACAGTGCCATCTAGAATTGTGATGATTAAATCTAAGCATCACTCAACTCAACCTCCTGATCCAGACAAGTTTTCGAAGGTCGACTTCCAAATGCAATTAAGTTTAGAACTTCAATCAAGAGTAGTCCATCCTGGAAACAATGACTACACCCATCAATGTCTGATTTCGTGTAATAGCCAAATTCCTTTACTCTAACTCTCCAATCCCAACTTGATAACTATGGATCCTATCGAGATTACTAAAGGAAAATTCTTGTTTTTGTTGCACAGGATCATTCAGATCTGATTGGATCTGAAGAAATAATTAAAAAAAAATTTATGATCCTAGTCAGATCTAAGACCTCTCAAATCTGATCTTAATTTAAAAAATAAAATTAAATCTAATTTAATTTTATACCTTATTTTTAGATAATCAGATTATTCCGTGATGATCCTAATCTATCCTGAGGTTCTGGAAGGAGCCACGCACGTGCTTGACCTCTATCGATGTCCACTCGGGTAGGATCTAGAGGTCTTCTTCTTTTGAATCAACTCGTCAAATATTAGATTTGGATCTAATCTTGAAGTTCTTCAAAACTACTTTGAAGAAGCAGCGATCGTCTCTTTCAACAGTGCTGCCTTCTTCCTAATCTGGGCACCTTTCTTCCTTAGATTGCACTTGAACCCATGCCCAACTCCTTCGGATGTGGAGAGGAGAGAGAGAGAGGATCAGAGGAAAGCAAGGAATAGAGGAGGGCAGCCTTGCGGCATGGTGAAAGGGAGAAGCTCTTTAACTTTAGGCATAGATAGGATTTAAATAGACCCTACTACACCATTCGGTGTCACATCATCCCAACCAATCAAAGGCTTTCATTCAATCAGATCTAAATTTGATTGATAGAATGATGTCATCTAATCCAATCAGATGAGAGACCCTAACAAATCCACATAGGTGGCACCAAGACTGGATAAATAGGACTCTTTGGCGCCTAGGTGTTTAAATCCATCCAAATATCCTGGAGTTCCATCTGTATGGGACTCCATCCCTTATCCACATAGAGTGCATGCCTAGGGTGGCATGCACCCTCTCTCTTGCCTCTTTTAGTACGGGGACAAGAGCTCCAGGTGCTCTCCTATAGGCGCATGACACATAGCCCCGTGACCAGGTGTCCAAGGTCAATAGTTGACCTATGTCCAAAAAAATAGGAATTAGCAGATGATAGGAAATAGCAGGTGCTATCTTTAACCCTTTTCTCATCTAGACAAGCTCTAGTCACACTAAAATAACATTTTTGAATGAGTCTAAATAAATTTTGCTCAGCCAAGATGAACCAAAATGATTATAAAAGAAGAATGTTAGGCTCAATCGTGTGCTAGCATGATTTTTTTGAACCTAATTAGATCTAATCCAAATCAAGTGAACTGGATTAGTCCAATTGATGATATCCAGACCCAAATCCTTTTTTGTGTGATCCAGTTAGATTCAGTTCCATATGGTAATGAGACATGTCACGATCTCTATCATCAACATCATCGAAACACCTTTCAATGGATCAGAACTTTTCTAATTCATACATTAGAATGATCGATCATCTAAATTATTCTAATTGCTTTCAAAATCCACCAATGAAACCTAGCAGTATATGGTGGCAATCCATCAGAACCAAAAATGAACCTCTTGGTGCAGCTACCTGCGTGATTGGATTCTTCTATCTTAAGCCTCGACAGGATTAGGGTTAAGGTGAACTCATCAAACCCAATATCCATCATATGAATTAATCATTCGATTCGAGTCCAATGTAAAATCCTAATAGAAACTCTTTCTATCATCTTCATACTGCCATGGCCATGGTCTTATGGACTCAATCTCATGATTATCACAGGACTACTCCTCATCTACCGAGGTAAATAGATCTCCTATTGGTGCAATCTAATTCCTACAATGAACATGATATAGCTAACATACACCTCAAGATTCCAAATAGTTAGGAGACCGAGTTATGGTATCGTCAAACTATAACACCCTTAAGGTGAACTATCAATACACCTTAGATTAAAGAACTAGATACACCACTACAGCATCGAGTCAGTCATCAATGAGAAGGTAGACTTTCTTATGACTGCTCGAGGTGGTCACGCTCAGTGCCCTCATTCTCTAATTAGTACCTGTACTCTCGCTCTGGTATCTCCATACCATAGACTTAAGATACATATATCCTAAGAAAATGATCATATACCAACCTTCTGGATCGATCACCATCCTTGTGATGATCCTATGGTAAGAAGCTGTTTACGAGTTAATTATGAAAATTCATGTTTTAAATTTTCAACTCTTGAAAATATGAATTATCATTACCATTAACTCAAAGAATGTATCACAGACACTTTAAATACACACTATGATAGAAAATAATTTATTTATTAATTTATAGTCAAAATTATAAAATTATTCTTAGAAGTGTATTATAAGTGTCAGTCAATCTGGCTTTTAGGACACACATCTAACAATTACACTGTAAACTTTGCGTAGACTTGCTTGATCAGTAAAAGGGGTTTGCCATTCGATTAATTTCGATCTCTAGTTTGGAATAGGCAACAACCACCCCACAAATATTGAACTCTAATACCGTCTAACTTTGACTAGTGGTCGATCTTGGATTTCAGACAAACTTCATTAAAGTAGTTAAAGCGACTTTGTCATGATCTCAGTTAAGGAACTCAATATTCTTCCAGTTTCATAGCTCTGGCTAACCTTGATATCCTAATCATGTACCAGCCTATACAGTCGGTCTCACGATTATTTCCTTCCGAGCTCGGCTTCCACAGTACATCTCTAGAACAAAATACTACCTTCCATCATCAGCTAACCTTGAAGATTGCCAAGCTTCTAAAAGTAATTAAATTCATCTCACAATAGTACAAATCAAGAGTCTGGCCTACAAGTTCAGCATTTCTAGCCCAAGGACCTACCCTCAAGCCTAGTTCATCCGACCTTAAGTCCTGACAGAATGATCTTAAGATGAGTAACTCATAGTTAAGCTCAAAAGTCTCTGACCTTCCATCCGAACTCCTACAAATAATCTCCATCCACCAGTAAGTCATGATAAATGACAGTCCACTCTTCATTACAAATTTTGAGTGGCCTGAACAGACTACTGATATTCTATTATGGTTGTCCCCATTAATCTATTACAAGCTTCATCTATAAAAGGGATCCTCTAGATACATCTTTTTCTCTAAGCTCTCTTCGCCATTCTTAGTCTCTTATGTACTTCATTCTTATTGGCTAGAAAACTAACTTAACCATCGGAGGGTCCATGCTAGAGCCAACTCTAGTCAGGACTTTGTCTTATAGGTCTCGCCAGTGAGATCCCTTCTTCCACCTCCAGCGAACTCCAACAGCCATCCATTTTCTACACCAATAGGATTGACATTAGAGGAAGGGCAGTGAGCTCTTGTTCTAAAAGAAGTATCCAGTCAAGCGGTCTTCTTCTTCCTGCATTCTAGCAAGATTGTCCAAGAGAGCTTCCTCTCGAAGATCTATCGCCACCATTGCTAGATCCAACCAGGAACCAACCAACCAACCAGCTCCAACTCCACCATCTGCACCCAAACCTTCTCCACCAACAACATTAGTAGATATGAATAAGTTCAACCTACTGCTACAGTAGGTGAGAGACCTCACGAAAGCTATGAAGGCCATGCAATAAGCTTCGATGCCAGCACCACCAAAAAGATTATCATCGGAGCATCAAGATTTAGCACAAGAAAGGCCCACCTAGAGAAGACAACCAGAGAATTCTAAAAAGAAAAAATAAAGAGTAGAGAGTATTAGATGTATGCCCTAGAAACCAAATTGACCGACACTTGTAATATATTCTAAGGGCATAATTATAATTTTAACTTATTTTAATAAAATTTAGATTATTTTTCAATCATATCTGTGCATTGTGTGTCTGTGATTCATCCATTCAATTAATGGATATGATAATACATATTCTTAAGAGTTGAGAATTTAAGGCATGTATTATCGTAATTAACTCATAAACTACTCTCGATCTTAAGATTATCATGAGAATGATGATCGATCTAAAAGATTGGTGTACCATCACTTTCCTAGGATAGATAAGTCTTGAATCTATGATGTGGAGATACCAGAGTGAGAGTATAAGTGATTGTTGAGAATAAGGGTACTGAACATGACCAACTTCAAGCAGTCATAAGAAAGTCTATCTTCTTATCAATGACTTGCTCGATGCTGCAGTTGTGTGTCTGGTTCTTTGACCTGAGGTCCATTGGTAATTCAGCTTAAGGGTGTTATAGTTTGACTACAACATAACTCAATCTTCTAGCCATTTGGAATCTTAAGATGTATGTTGGCTATAGCATATTCATTATAGAAATTAGATTACATCGAGATGGGATCTATCAATCTCGGTAGAGGAGGAATAGTTCTATGATGATCATGAGATTGAGTCCTAAAGTCCATGGCCATGATAGTGTGAAATAATAGAAAAAAATTTTATTAGAATTTCATATCGGACTCGAATTGATTAATTCAATCATATGATAGGTATTGGGTTTGATGAGTCTACCTTAACCTAGATCCTATCGGAACTCATGATAGAAAAATTGAATCACATAATGGCTACACCGAGAGATTCATATTTAGTTCTGATAGGTTGCCACTACATACTACTAGGTATTACTAGTGGATTATGGGATCAATTAGAATTATCTCAATAATCGATAATTCTAATTGAAAGAATCAAAAAAAATTTTGATCCATCAAAATATATTTTGATGATGGAGATTGCTATTGAAAAATGTGTCTTAAAGCCAATTATCTAAGTAGTAGATGATTGAAATAAGTATATGAATTATCTAATAATAATAGTAATTTGGTTGTTTCATCATAAAAGTTCTATCTTTCTTAAATGAACTTCTAAATTATGATGAAGTCCTTAGAACCACAATCAATCGATAAAGAAGAATTTATTGGATGGTTCTTAAATTATTCACGATCAAATGATAAGTTATTAACAAGGATGATAACTTATCGAGTGTAGATCGCTGTATGCTATATGCGTTGGTTGTCCTCATAACCAAATGGTGTGGAGATACTGGTATGGCATTCAGATAAGATGTAGGAGTACATCTGCACTGAACGTGACCAATGTAGCACTCTACTATCAAGAGTAGCTAGCTAAGGCTAATGGGTATAAGTGTCCCTCCGACCTGAGATCGCCATGGTGACTTGCGAGCAACTCACTGTACTTTAGTGCTGGACTGCCTATATTTCTAATATAAGTGACGAAAAGTTTTTGGGTATAGTCAAGTACTTGTAGAATCGGTGTGTGAGTCAAGATTAGATTGACCACTCCTAATTAACTTCAGAAAGAGAATGTCTCGCTGTGTTCTAATTTAGCAAAACTTAGACTTGGGTAATCCTCATGAGGTGTCACAGGATTTACAAAATTTTGAGACACAATAGAGATGACTTATATGAGTATTTGATAGCATACTCAAATTCATCTTGAGCATTACTGGTCATAGGGATGAATTATACGATAACCATGGGCCAGGGTTCTAAGAATGTTGCTTTGCATACATTCGACCTATCCGAACGTCGGAAATCATTGCTAGATGATAATTTTGATTGGTATAGAAATTGGTTCCTATACTATTGACTTAGGTTCGAACCTATGGGATCACACACATTAGAGATTATAATCTGATTGGATGGTTAATCGATGATTGAGAATCATTTTGAGGTCAAACATTCAATGCGATTGATGTTTGACCTAATGAAAGTGTTGCAGGAGGATCGATTAGCAATTGAATTGCTAATTGACTCAATTTAATTGAGCAATAAGATTGAGATCAAGTCTAATTGAATTAGATTTAATTAGAATTAGTTTGAATTTAATTTGATTAAGTCTAATTGATTTATTGGATAAGCCAATTGCAAGGAAAGAATAATTCCTTGTTTGACTAAGACTTAGGTGCACCTGATTGATTTAGGATTTAAATTAGATTTAAATCTTGATTTAATTTAATTTAATTAGGCTTCTAGTTGGACTACAATCATCCTTAATTAGGTTATATTTAATCTAATTTAAATAAAATTTAAATTAGATTTAAAATAATTTTGACCAAGTCAAACAAGAGGAGTCCAGTTGGACTAGGACTCTCTCTCTTTCACTTATGCCTAAGAAAGCCCATGCCATATTTTAATTCTAATTTTTTTTCTATGATTTTCACACCTAAGAAATGATTTTTCATATCCCATTATCTCAGGAATTGGATTTAAATTTGATTTGGTCAAAATTAGAAGGAAGTTGGAAATTGTTTCCTACTTGGAAAAGTCCTCTTTGACCTAAACTCTTCCCTCCTCTTGTGCGCCCACTTTCCCCATGCCTCCAATATTATTTCCATCCTTTCTTCCTTTTTAAAAAAAAATAGTTTCCTATTTCACATGCCAAAAATCAAGGAAGGGGCATCCAAGAGTTGGACGCCTCATAGAAGTCCTCCTTTGACTAGGTTTTGACCTAGTTTTGCAATATAAAGGGGACGCCTCTTTCTTTGACCATAGAGGATATAAAAAATCCTTAAAAAATTAGAAAAAAAGAAAGATAAGATGTGGAGGATTTGTGGCATCATGATTAATAGAGAAGAGCCCTCAATTAAGACATCAAAGATTGATATCTTGATGAAAAAAGGTAAGAGAAGATTGTCTTCTCTGATATTTTTTTTTTATGTTTCTCTCTTCCTATTTTATTTATGATTTTTATATGATAAAAATCTATAAGAGAGAGAGAGAGAGAGAGAAAGGGATTGAGGAATGATGGTGCCAAGATCCTTAGAGAAAAGGTCTTCATCTGGACATCAATCGTTGATGTCATGAAGGCACAAAGGTAAGAAAAGATTATCTTCTCTTTATTTTCTTTTGAATATCTTCTTCTTTATTATTTTATATAATTTTTATATGATAAAGATCTAAGAGAGAGAGAGAGGAAGAGGGCATGGGATCTATTCTCTAAGGTGTTGGGACATGGTGATCATTTTTGGACATGATTTGATCATATCCTGATACGTGAAGAAGAAGAAAAGAAGAAGGTCTTCTCTTAGGATTTTTTTGAGAGCCCTTCTTCTCAATTTTATTTATGAGATTTTTATGAAAAAAAATCTAAGGGTGTGAGATCTAAAAAAATAGAAAAAAATTTAGAGGAGAAGGTCTCCTCTGAACCTAGCATAAGAGATGTTTTCAGGACATCAACCATTGATGTCCTGAAGGAGAAGATTTATCTTCTCCTAGGGTTTTTCATATGTATTTGTTTCTGATTTATGAGAGATCCAAGGATTAGATTCTTCTCTTATTTCTCCTCATATTCTTCATCTCTTGGATTATCCAAGAGATTCGAAGAGCATGTATTTGATTAACCATCAAAAGGGATCCACGAGAAGCTAGCACTTCGAGCGAATCTTAGTTCGATGAACCTTCGATCTATGTTGCAGATTCATGTAGATCACCTACAGAGGCTGGATGCTTGTGCAGCTCCAAAGGTAACAACAGATTCAACCATAGAGTTCTTGACCCACACAAAGATAAGAGATCTAATCTCTTGGTGACCTAGATGTGATCTAAGGTTAGATCTAAAATTGTTCTAGATCTAAGTATTGATGTTATCAATACCACTTATAATTAATTTAATTTTATATTTATATTTATATCATAATATGTTATAGATCCTTGATATAGGGTTTTATAATTTGATTACATGTATATTGTAGATTAAATAGTTTAATCTACGTCTTCTACTGCTCTATATTTCGAAAAGATTTTGAAATCTATGCATGAAACCCTGCATATTTTCTATCGATGGTATCAGAGCATCTAGGTTCTATTATAATATTTTTATTTATATTTTAAATTAAATCTTAAAATTAAAGTTAATTAAAGATCGTACATACTGCCATAAGATTATCTTGTTGTAAGGTTAACCCCTTACAATGAAAAGGTTGTCCTAGTATGTGCTGATCTAAATCAAAATCATGAAATATTTAGATTAGATATAAGAAAATTTATGATTTAATTTTTTAATTTAAATCTAAAATTTAATAGATATTAGATCTATTTTAGATTATTTAGATTAGATCTAAATAATATCAGGATTGTACATACTGTCATAAGGTTGTCCTATTGTAAGGTTTATCCCTTACAGTGGAAAAGTTGTCCTAGTATGTGCTGATCCGAGAAACTTAAATCATAAATATGTTAGATGAGATCTAAAGTATTTTATTATTTATTTTTAAATTTTAAATCTAATTTTAAATGATTTATGATCTGATCCACATGATGTATTTTATGTTTAGATCTAATCCTTTTATTACATATTTTGATATGTAATTTTTATTTTGAATCTAGAATGTATATGTATGACATATTTATTTTATAAAAATTAAATCATGAGCTTACTTTCTACAAAACTCTAGATTTGAAACTCTAGGACATGATCTAAATAATAAAATAAATTAGATCTAAAACTATATATTGAATATGATTCAATACAATTTAAAAATATTTTAAATAATAAAATTAGAAACTATTCTGAGATTTCATAAACCTAAACCCATAAAATTTGAACTTAATTGAGAATTAAGTGATTGTTTAGGATCTAGGTTTATGATTTGAAGATCCTAAGATAATTTCATAAAACATGGGTTAAAGAAAAATGGGTTAACTTTGATCAGGTCCTTAACTGGGTTTGGCCTAGGGTTAGATTATATATAGATATAGTTAAGAAATTGATCAAACCTAATTAATAGTTAAACAGAATTAGATCATTTCTATAGATCACTTCAATAGTTGTAGTTGATCAAAGTTCATACATCTAACAAATAGATGCTGATCGTGGCTCAGTGGTTGATCCCGAGTCTTTAGGCAGACCAAATCAAAACTGATAAATCAATTTATGTCTAAGGTAAGTCTGACATTCTAGACTGATGGTTATTAATTGGCAGCCTGCTTACCTAGCCATTTCTGATGGTGTCTAAGGCAAGCTTTGGCAGACCCTTCCACCGATCTCACTTACCTGGCCAATGTGGTTAATCAAGTTTTTGATTAGGTTGCTCATTGATTCATGCTAACCCATGTCATATAGAAAATTAGTGAGACTGATTTTATTTAGTGAGACTGATTTAGGTGCCCATGGATCGTAATTGATCCTAGTCCTCACCAGTGACTTGCGAAGTCAGTGGGAGGACTTGACTTGGTGAAGTCAGTGGGAGCAAATTAATCCATGTCCTTTTTATCCTTAAATCATTAATAATTCAAATCCTCTAAAATTATTAGGTTCTTAAAATGATAAAGTTATGGAGATAATAGAGTCATAGCTTCCCATTAAGGTGTTTGATAATGGGTCCATTAACTCAATAATCATTGGAGGCCCAAAGGCCTGGTGCTTGTTGACTAATGAAATTATCATCCATCATATGATGACTTGGATGTGTCTCTCTAATGGTGGTTGGGTTGGCCAACCAAAGTTGGGCTTGATCATTCATTGGTTAGATGCGCCAAGTATGGTCATGTTAATGGTTGGACCTAACTAGACCCTTCTCTGAGAAGGCCAAATCTAGCTGATCAGGGCCTGGGGAAAAAAATAAAATTACTAGAAATTATTTAAAAAAATAATTAGTTATGAACCTACCCTTAGATGTACATGAGTGGGCCAACCAAAGTTGGGCTCGTGTGCAGTCTATGTGGATTCTAGTACCTACGAGAGAATTAAAGTAATTCCTCGAATTAGAGGTAGAGGCTATCAGTTTGAATAAAATAGTGGAAAAACCTTTAGACTAAAGTCCAAGTCTTTAGACTTAAAATGATTCATATACAATAGGTCATTATTCTTTATTAAGGCTAAATCCTAATTGCACCTATCATTGTTAGACAGTGAAGACTTATGGACCCAACTTTGATAATCAGTATCGAAGGTTGAATATTGGTTCAGTAGTACGAATGGGTTCAAATTGACGTTTCTGAGCCCAGTCAAAATAATTAGTCCAAGATTAATTCAAATCAGGCATAGTACTTTTAATGTCTGAAATAGGGTCATAGGAAGAAGATTTGTCTTACTTTCCTTGACCATAACAGGCTGAACAAGAGAAAGAAGCAAAAGTTGCTCATTAAAGACATTATATGATAACATCTTAAAACTTCTCTGTATATAATTCTACTATCTGGGGATTAGATACCAGTGGTCTGATGCAATTTGTTGCAAGGACTTAAGGTAAGTAGAATTTACACACCCTAGTTAGATTATGTCAAGAATGTCTATGTTTGGCATTACAGGCTTAGTCATATTGACAAGAATAGGATAAATGAGTTTGCTTGAGAGAAAAATCTTGATATCAATGATTGTGAATCATTGATAGCCAGTGAATCATGTCTTCTTGAGAAAATGACAAAGTCATCTTTTACTGAAAAAGGTGAAGGAGCCGATAAAGTTCTAAGTCTCATACATAGTGATGTATGTGGACCTTAAACTTAAGTGCCAAAGGAAGATATTAATATTTCATTATAGATGCCTATCTGGGCATGAGTACGTCTGGGATGAATCATTTGAAATATTCAAATGATTTAATAATGACAAAGAAAAATAAATTGGATAAGGTATTAAAACTATTTGATCAGATCGAGGAGGCAAATACTTATCCAGTAAGTTTATGACATATTTAGGAGAGAATAGGATTCTCTCTCAATGGATTTCTTTTTAAAGCACAGTGTATCTAAAAGAAGAAATTGAACTTTGTTAGACATTGTTCAATCCACAATAGGATATACTTGTCTGCCTGTTGCAGGGTTGTATTAGAAATATGCGCTCTTCCCATGCAAGTCGGCGTGGTCGCTGGTGATTAGCCAAGCAATAAAGAAGTACTTCTTCGATATCTCTATGGAAGCACGATCAAATAAATCAAGGAATTGAGAAGAAGAAAAGAAGAAATTTTTGGAAGAAAAGAGCTTTTATTTAGTATATTTCAGCACTCTAACAATCTTGACCTATTTCCACTATATATACTTTATAAAGGGTCAAGCCCAAGCTCATAGAAAACTCTCCAAACCCAAACAACCCACATACATAAAATAATAACCCACGAAAACTGAGCCAGCCCAGTTTCAGACTGAGCTGGGTAACCTGCGACTGGGTCAGCTCAGTCTGTTTTCACGGGCCTACTTTCAGACTAAGTCGAATAACCTATGACTGGGTCGGCTCAGTCTGGGACTAAGCCGACCCAGTTGTGTACCATGCCAATAGTCCACAGACTGAGCCGATCCAGTTGTGTACCATGCCAATAGTCCAAAAATGCTGCTCTCAATCTAGATTTTTCTCAGAGACCTAGCCGACCCAATCCTGGACTAAGCTGATCCAATTTTCAACTGAGCTGGCTTAGTCTCAAAGTGAGCCAACCCAGTTTCTGAACTTCACTATTGAGATTGATTCTTCTTCCAGTTCGCTCCCATCTTTCCATGACCTATCTTCTCATATTTTCAAGACTTGAGAGTGCCACTTTTGAGCTCACATTCTCCATCTTGGTGCTTCCAAGTTCTTGTGAACTCATCTCTTCTCAACAGACCCATCCATGCCCCACATCTTTGAAAACTATCTCTGAAGAGTACCTTCGTGAGTGCATCAGACTGATTCTCCTTGGTATGGACCTTCATTAGTTCTACTTCACCCTCCTCCAACTCTTTAATCCTGTAGTATCTCACGTCTATATGCTTTGTATGCGCATGATAGACTGGATTCTGTGCCAATAACAGAGCACTCTGACTATCACTGAAAAGTGTAATCTTGCTCTGCTCCACCTCCAACTCATCAATCAGCCTCCTAAGCCAAAGGGCTTCCTTTGCAACCTCCGTTATCCTAATGTACTCGACCTCTATGGTAGACAAGGCCATGATTGGCTGAAGGATTGATCTTCAAGACACTGATCCACCATATACACAGAAGAGGTATCCAGTAGTAGACCTCCTTGTATCAAGATCACCAACATAATTTGCATCAACAAATCCTTCCAGAGGACCTGAACCTTCACACATCTTCATAGATTATTCTCTAAATTCTTCCAGCTGCCCACCAAACAACAAACCATAATTCCTTATTCCATGTAGATATCTCAATATTGATTTCAATGCTTTTCAGTGTTCCTTCCTAAGGTTAGCCACGTATCTACTAACCGTGCTCATAGCACATGCTATATCTGATCTACAGCACACCATAGTGTACATCACAATACCTACAACATTTGCATAAGAGACTCATTTCATGTACTCTCTCTCCTCTTTTGACTGGGGGCACTGTAACTTGGAGAGAGACATATGGCTCAGCAATGGCATCTCTATAGGTTTGGCCTTCTCCATCCCAAATCTCTCCAGAACCTTATGGACATACTTTTCTTGTGACAAATGGAGCACTCCTTTGCACCTATCTCTATAAATCTTCATTCTAAGGATCTTTTCAGCTAGACCTAAATCTTTCATCTCAAATTCAGATGATAATGCCCCTTTCAATCTTTTCACAACATCCATGCTTCTACTGGCTATGAGCATATCATCTACATACAATAATAGGTACAAGGCATCCTCCTCATCTACATTCTTGACATAGATACAACAATCATGTTCACATCTGCTAAAACTTAGGCTCAAGACAAAGCTATCAAACCTTTGATACCACTGATGAGGGGATTGTTTTAAGCCATACAAAGACTTCCTGAGTAAACACACATTTTCTTCCTATCCCATCTCCATGAAACCATCTGACTGCTTCATGTAGATTTTTTCCTCCAAAGTCTCATGAAGGAAGGCCGTCTTCACGTCCATTTGTTCCAATTTCATGTTATGCTATGCCACCAGTGACAGTAAAACTCGAATAGATGTATGACGTAGCACAGGAGAGAAAATTTCTGTATAGTCAATCCCTTCCCTTTATGAGTATTTCTTTGCTACAAGTCTTGCTTTAAATTTGACTCCACCTTATTCTGAAGGTGCTTCTTTCTTTGTGAACACCCACTTTGAGTCAATAGGTCGAGCACCCTCTGGAAGATCCACCAGCTGCCATGTCTGATTCTTCTCAAGTGATTCTATCTCCTTCATCATGGCCTGCATCCATGAATCATGATCCTCACACTCCATGGCCTCGGCATAATTCTCTGGATCTTCATTAGTAGTGATGAGTGCATAGGAGATAACCTCATCAATGCCATATCTGATCGATCTTCTAATAGTACACTGGGGCTTGTGCAAAGCCACTCCCATTGGTACATCTCTGTCTGATGTTTGTAGCTACTCCTGCATATCTATCTGAACTGCCAGCCCTCCTTGCTAATTTTCAATCTAAGACAATACTTTTCTACCCAGCTCCACCTCAACAAAAATACTCCTATAAGTGGATGTAACTTGCATGCCATCATTCTCTGACTAGCCACCGCTGTTCACCTTTGTTTCCCTAGTTTCATCTATCTCAGACCTCCTCAAGATGCTCTTCTCATCAAAGATAACGTCCCTGCTGATCACTGACTTCTATGCCTGAGAGTCCCACAGCAGGTACCCCTTGACTCCTTATGGATATCCTATGAATATCAGCTTTTGAGATTTTGGATCCACTTTATTTCTCTCGGTTGCCTCCACATGTGCATAGGCTGTGCAACCAAAGACTTTCAGATGGCCAAACTCCACTTTCTTTCTACTCCAGACCTCTTCTGGAATGTCTTTATTTAGCTTAAAAGGAGAGGACCTATTCATGAGAAAATAAGAAAAAATTAGAGCATCACCCCAAAAAAACTTTGGGAGTGATGTATGCAGCCTCGAACTTCGTGCCTTCTCGGTCAGTGTTCGGTTCATCCTCTCTGTGACACCATTCTACTGGAGAGTCATCCTCACCATGTAATGACATTTGATGCCATTTTCCTCACAGTATCTACTGAACTCCAAGCTAGTATACTCTCTTTCATTGTCAGACCTCAAATACTTCACCTATCTCCCTGACTCCTCTACTTCAGCTCTCTAGGCTTTGAACTGGGCAAATATCTCTAATTTTTCTCAGATCAGATAAACCCACACCTTCCTTGAGAAATCATCAATGAAAGTGATAAAGTATTTTGCCCCACCTCTAGTTGATACAGGAGCTGGTCCCCACACATCTGAGTGCACTAAATCCGGCACTCCCTCGCTGCACTTGGTACTTCTGACAAACTTCATTCTATGCTATTTGCCAAAGATACACGGCTCATAAAGATCTATGCCCTTCTTCTTCAGGGCTGGGATCATACCTCTTTTGCTTAGTTCTGTGAGCCCATAGTCACTCATATGACCCATCCAATAGTGTCATAATTGATATAAAATCTGCTCCTCCTATGTCGCTGCTAGCACCTCTGCACTATCATTTACCACTAAGCCTTTCATTTTGTAAAGATTGTTGTTCAGTCTTCTACCTCTTATCACTATCAAAGCTCTCTTGAAAATTTTCAGACATCCACTCCCAGTCTGGCTACTAAAAGCATAACCCTGCTCCTCCAAGTAGCCCAAAAAAATCAAATTCTTTTTCAACATCGGTACATGCCTGATATTTGATAATGTACAAATGATCCTATCGTACATCCTCATCCTGATAGAGCCAATTTTAGCTACTTTACATGGATGATCATCTCCAAGACTGATACTTCCACCATCGGCCTTCTAATAGGTAGCAAACCACTCCCAATGAGAAGTATAGTGGTGCGAGCATGCTGAATCTAATATCCACATAGTATCGCACTCTATGGATCCATCTGATACAACTAGCAGATCTTCTCCACTACTCATAAAAGCTGTATCATCTTTCTTGCTGGCCTTTTCTTTTTCTGATCTCAAAATGGGACAACCTCTTCTTAGGTGTCCAGGTTAATGATATTTATAACATTTTAAAGTCATCTTCTTTTGATCGTGAGACTTTGACCTGCCCTTGGATTTTCCTCTTATCTTCTTCTTTGATCTTCCCTATCTTTCAATCACAGCCAAGATCTTAGACTGAAGATCTCTCTTGCAGATCTTCTCCCTTTGCTCATTTGATCTAAGCACACCAACAACCTCTTCATAGTTTAGGATCTCCTTTCCATAAACTAAAGTTGTTATGAGACCATCATACAAACCTGAGAGAGAACATAATAGCAACAATCCCCGATCCTCCTCGTCGATCTTCACATCTAAACTCATCACCTCAGAACACATCTGATTGAACCTTTAGATATGTATAATAAAATCTCCACCTTCTGGTATCCTCAGACTATACAGTTGTTTTTTCAACCACAGCTTGTTCGTCATGTTCTTCCCCATGTATGTGTTCTCTAGTCTCTTCTAGAGCCCCTTTGTTGTAGTCTCTGTGCAAACCTCGGGCAAAACCTGATCGACCAAGTATATTCAGATTGTGCTAAAAGTAATTTCCTCGAATTCTTTCTAATCCTCAGCACTGATCTTTTTCAGCCTTTCTTTTATCAAGACCTTGTAGATCCTCTACTGAACCAACAAGTCTTTTACTCTTTGCTGCCATAGAGTAAAGTTTTTCTTACCATCAAACTTCTCAAAATCCACCTTGAATCCACTTGATCCTAGCAAATAATTCAAGAACAGATCCCTAACACCCTTCACGATCACACACCAGTAAAACTATCCTTCACAAAAGATCTAACTAGCCTAGATCCTCTTTCCAAACTTTTATATCATCATTCCTCCATGTAAACAATCTCCACCTCAATCTAGAGACAACCATGAAGCAAACTAAAAGTTTTAGGATAAAACTTGGTGCAACAGATCCTGGATATAGCAAATCTTAGGTATCTTCCTTTCTTCCATGCAACACCGCTCTGATACCAAATGTTAGGAATATGCACTCTTCCCACATAGATTGGTGTGGCCACTGATGATTAGCCAAGCAACAAGAAAGTACTTCTTAGAGATCTCTGCAGAAGCACGATCTAGTAAATCAAAAAATAGAGAAGAAGAGAAGAAGAGATTTTTGAAAGAAAAGAGCTTTTATTTAGTATATTTCAGCACTCTAACAATCTTGACCTATTTTTAGTATATATACTTTATAAAGGGTCAAGCCTAAGCTTATAGAAAAATTTTTTAAATCCAAACAATCTATGTACACAAAATAATAACCCACAAAAATTGAGCTGGCCCAATTTTAGACTGAGCCGGCTAACCTACGATTGGGTCGGCTCAGTCCTAGACTAAGCCAACCCAGTTATGTACCTAGGACTGAACCGACCCAATTATGTATCATGCCAATAATCCAAAAATACTACTTTTTATCTGAATTTTTCTCTGAAACCTAGTCGATCCAGTCCTAGACTGAGCTGACCCAATTTTCAACTAAGCCGACTCAGTTTCAGAGTGAGCTGGTCCAGTTTCTGAACTTTACTATTAAGACTGATTCTTCTTTCGACTCGCTTCCATCTTTCCATGACTTCTCTTCTCATATTTTTAAGACTTGGAAGTGCCACTTCTGAGCTCACAGTTTATGCTCTTGTGACTATTTTTTTTACTCTAAAAATTTATATCGAGTTAATCTATTTCATTGACTCCATATGGGATATGGATCGGGCATAGACCTGACTCTCTCACTTTTAGATTTGGAGTTGATTAGCCTATGTCGTATATTTGCACATAGATAAACTTAGATCCTAGTCCAATAAGTGTTTAAGGGTTGTTAATTTTGCTATGCTAAAGAACATAAGATGTTCATCAGCAGTAGGGCATTTCTTTTGCAAAGAAGTTCCTTAGAGAAAGAAATGATGCCTATCAAGTTGAACTTGTAAAAGTTTGACTGGTAGAAAAGAATCGACGTTATTTGATAAATCTATAGAATCGAATTTGATCAGATCAAATTTGGAGCCCATTAAAGTATCACCTTTAAGAAGATCCAGTAGAGTACCGCATTAGTTGGATAGATACTTCAGTGTCTAGGTCTGGAATGGTGATCATGTTGAGCTCGATCAGAACAACAAGGATCCGATCACCTATAAGGATACAGTGCAGTGGCCTAATTTTGAGAAGTGGCTTAGAGCCATATGATCCAAATTGAAGTCTATGAAAATCAATAGTGTATGGATACTAGTTGATCACCTGAAGAGATAAAACCCATTAGGTGAGAATGGATTTTTAATAGGATTAGATTAGCATAGATGGGAAGGTAAGGACCTATAAAGCCCATCTGAATATCATCTCAGAGTTCGAACATACATTCTGAATGTATATCTTAGTTATGAACAAAGACAAACCCTACACTTATTATTGGGTAAAATGTTTTGTAGTGTTATTACTTATGATGTTTGAGGATTAAATTCTCTTAATCCAGAATAGCATTCCAACATTGCAAGGAATAAAAGTTTAGCTATCATCTTATTTATTCATGTACGAGATTAGGCATGGTATACTCACTAAAGGTAGTGAGCAGATACCAGTTTGATCCAAGTAAGAGCCACTGGATGATTGTATAGACAATCCCTAAGTATTTAAGAAATACTAAGATCCAGTGACTTAAATATGGAAGTACTGACTTAAAATATATGGATGTTTTGATTTTAGTCAGAACAAGATGGCAACAAGAGAATGTCAACTCATTCCCTAATTTTAGGAGCAATTTGCTAGAAAGGTTCCAAGTATGATACTTTAGCCTATTCAGTTACTGATGTAGAGTACATTATAGCATATAATGCTGCCATATAAGTTGTGTAGTTACTAAGGTTCATTAGCAGGTTGGGAGTGGCACCCTCCACCCATGGTCCAGTCCTATCGTAGCACTGGAGCCATAGCTCAGGCTAAAGAATCGAAGGACCAGCATATTTTGCATCGATTTTATCTTAGTTATTTGATCTGAGTGACATCGATTTTTAGAAGATCGATATAAAAGAAGAACTTGACCGACCCATTCGCTAATAAGGCCTCCGAACTAAGGAGTTCTACGAACTCAAGTGGAAGATAGGATATTTGATATCATTCTGATTGACTTTAGTCTAAGTGGGAGTTGTTGGAAAATATGTCCTAAAGCCAATCATCTAAGTAGTAGATGATTGGAATTAGTATATGAATTATCTAATAATAATAGTAATTTGGTTGTTTCATCATAAACGTTCTATCTTCCTTAAGTGAACTCCTAAATTATGATGAAATCCTTAGAACCACAATCAATCGATAAAAGAGGATTTATCGAATAGTTGTTAAATTGTTCATGATCAAATGATAAGTTAATAATAAGGATGATAACTTATCGAGTGTAGGTCACTATATGTCATATGCATTGGTTGTCCTCATAACCAAGTAGTATGGAGACAATGGTATGGCATCCAGATGAGATGTAGGATAACATCTGCACTGAACGTGATCAATGTAGCACTCTACTATCAAGAGTAGCTAGCTAAGGTCAATGGGCATAAGTGTCCCTTCAACCTGAGATCGCCACGATGACTTGTGAGCAACTTACTGTACTTTGGTGTTGGACTGCTTGTATTTTTAATATAGATGATGGAAGGTTTCTAGGTACAGTCAAGTAGTTATAAAGTTGGTGTGTGAGTTAAGATGGGATTGACCACTCTTGATTAACTTCAAGAGGAGAATGTCTCACTGTATTTCAATTTAGCAAAACCTAGGCCTGGGTAATCCTCATGAGGTGTCACGAGATTTGCAAAATTTTGAGACACAATAGAGATGACTTGTATGAGTGTTTGACAGCATACTCAAAGTTGTCTTGAGCATTATTGGTCATAGAGATAAATTATATGGTAACCATGGGCTAGGATTTTAAGAATGTTGCTTTGCATACATTTGACCTATCCGGACATCGGAAATCATTGCTAGATGGTAACTTCGATTGGTACAGGAACTGATTTCTATACTACCAACTTAGATTCGAACCTATGGTGTCACACACATTAGAGCTTGTAATCTGATTAGATGGTTAATCGATGATTGAGAATCATTTTAAGGTCAAACATTAAATGCGATTGATGTTTGACCTAATGCAAGTATTGCAGGAGGATCGATTAGCAATTGGATTGCTAATTGGCTCAATTTGATTGAGCAATAGGACTAAGATAAAAAATCTAATTAAATTAGATTTAATTAGAATTAGTTTAAATTTAATTAGATTAAGTCTAATTAGTTTATTGGATAAGTCAATTGTAAGGAAAGAACAATTCTTTGTTTGACTAGGACTTGGGTGCACCTGATTGATTTAGAATTTAAATCAAATTTAAATCTTAATTTAATCTAATTTAATTGAGCTTCTACTTAGACTAGGATCATTCTTAATTATATTATATTTAATCTAGTTTAAATAAGATTTAAATTAGATTTAAAATAATTTTGATCTAGTCAAACAAGAGGAGTTCCAATTGGACTGGGACTCTCTCTCTTTCACTTGCACCTAAGAAAGCCCAAGCCATATTTTAATTCCAAATTTTTTATATGATTTCCATACCTAAGAAATGATTTTCCACACCATATTATCTCAGGAATTGGATTTAAATTTGATTTGGTCAAAATTAGAAGGAAGTTAAAAATTGTTTCCTACTTGGAAGAGTCCTCTTTGACCTAAACTCTTCCCTCCCCTTGTGCGCCCACTTTTCCCACACCTCCAATATTATTTCCATCCTTTCTCTCTTTTTTTAGGGCATTGGTTTTCTATTTCACACACCAAAAATCAAGGAAGGGCCGTCCAAGAGTTGGACGCCCCATAGATGTCCTCCTTTGACTAGGTTTTGACCTAGTTTTGCAATATAAAGGGGATGCCTCTTTTTTTGACCATAGAGGTTGTAAAAAATCTTAGAAAAATCATAAAAAATTAAATAAAAAGGAGGAGAAGGCATTGAGGATTTGTGGCACTAAGATTAATGGAGAAGATCCCTCAATTAAGACATCAAAGGTTGATATCTTGAAGAGACAAGGTTAGAGAAGATTGTCTTCTCTTATATTTTTCTTTTATATTTCTCTCTTTCTATTTTATTTATGATTTTTATATGATAAAAATCTAAGATAGAGAGAGGAAGGGCTTGAGGAAAGATGGTGCCAAGATCCTTAGAGAAAAGATCTTCATCTGGACATCAATCGTTGTTGTCATGAAGGCACAAGGGTAAGAGAAGATTATCTTCTCTTTGTTTTCTTTTGAGTATCTTCTTCTCCATTATTTTATGTAATTTTTATATGATAAAGATCTGAGAGAGAGAGAGAGAGGAAGAAGGCATGGGATCTGTGCTCTAAGGTGTTAGGGCATGGTGATCATTTTTGGACATGATCTGATCATGTCCTGATGCAAGAAGAAGAAGAGAAGAAGGTCTTCTCTTGGGATTTCCTTGAGAGCCCTTCTTCTCAATTTTATTTATGAGATTTTTATGAGAAAAATCTGAGGGTGTGTGATCTAAAAAAGTAGAAAAAACTCTAGAGGAGAAGGTCTCCTCTGAACCTAGCATAAGAGATGTTTTGAGGACATCAACCGTTGATGTCCTGGAGGAGAAGATTTATCTTCTCCTAGGGTTTTTCATATGTATTTATTTCTGATTTATGAGAGATCGAAGGGTTGGATTCCTTCCTTATTCCTCCTCATGTTCTTCATCTCCTAGAGTGTCCAAGAGATTTGAAGAACACGTATTTGATTAACCATCAAGAGGGATCCACGAGAAGCTAGCACTTCAAGCGGATCTTCATTCGATGAACCTCCGATCTATGTTGCAGGTTCGTGTGGATCACCTGTAGAGGTCAGATGCTTGTGTAGCTTCAAAGGCAACAACGGATTCAACCACAGAGTTCTTGACCCATGCAAAAGTAAGAGATCTGATCTCTTGGTGACCTAAATGTGATCTAGGATTAGATCTAGAATTATTCTAGATCTAGATATTGATGTGATCAATACCACTTATAATTAATTTAATTTTAGATTTATATTTGCATCATAACATGTTATAGATTCTTGATGTAGGATTTTGTAATTTGATTACATGCATATTGTAGATTAAATAGTTTAATCTATGTCTTCCGCTGCTCTATATTTCGAAAAAGTTTTGAAATCTATGCATGAAACCCTGCATGTTTCTTATCAATTGCGATATATCCCATTATCATATAAAATTAAATCTATTAGATTACAAAAATAAGAGTTTAGATCTAGATGTCATTAATTAGATTCACATAGTCTGATTGATTTGGATTTGATCCAATTAGATTCAAGAAAATCGTGCTAGCATATGATTAGACCTAACTTTCTTCTTCTATGGATTTTTTGATTGGTTTAGACTCAGTCAATTTTGATTTGGCTCATCCAAAAGCACTATATGGGTTTGTCTTCATCTAATTAGACCTTATCCTGGTTAGATTAGGCCTTGTCCTGATTTCCATTGAAGCAAATTAGGACAAGGGAGAGCTAAGAGTTGGCGCCCCCCTTGACTTGGTCTTCTTGCGCAACAAAGGAAGAAGTGCATGCCCCAAAGAATTTCATTATGGGTGCATGCCCATAGATACCTTCCTGGAGAAAAAGGGTGCATGCCCATTCCTAGCATGCACCCCCTTAAAGATAATGATAATAGTGGAGCGAGTTGGGGAGGTTAAGGTTTGGTTTCATTTAAACAACATTTGAATGAGTCAAAGTGTTTAAATGAATTCAAACTTTTGGAAAATCTTATCTAGGTGCCAGAATTGAGTTTTGTGTGAAAAACTCATAAAAATTTTGAATGGGGTGTGGGGTTTATTGGAGAGTCCTTCTGCTTTAAGCAAATTGACCCGGTCAATTGCTTAAAGCCTTAGAACTCTAGGTCTCCAATATTTTTTATAAATAGGGGACTAGGCCAAAGTGTTTGGCCATTCAAATCCTCCCACACCCAAGCCCTACTCCTCTTCTCCATGCCTCCTCTCCCTCCTCTTGTTCCTCTCTCCCATGCCCAAGCGTTGTGCTGATTGCATCATCGAGCGTCAAGGTGCTGTCTGCACAAATAGAAGACAAAAGAGTTTCCGATCATGTGTCGATCAAATTATTGTAGGAGATCGAATTGAGAGCACAACAAGGAGATCCTTT
Source organism: Cocos nucifera (assembly GCA_006176705.1). Lineage (NCBI taxonomy): Eukaryota > Viridiplantae > Streptophyta > Magnoliopsida > Arecales > Arecaceae > Cocos > Cocos nucifera. The sequence continues at coordinate 355,371 of QRFJ01002465.1, read as the reverse complement.
TCTGATTTTTTTGAAATCAAATCCAAAAGGAGAAGACCTCTAGATCTGATCCAAGTGGATAGTAGTAAAGGCCGGGCACGTGTATAGCTCAAGTCAAACCACGCTATGAGTAGATCATCTACTCAAAAAGGTGGTATTTTGAATACCTAATTGTATTTTTTATTTTTAGATATACACAATCAGATCTGAGAGCTTTTAGATCTGATTGGATTGGATTAAAAATTTTAAAATCTGCTGCTTTAGATCCGATCCAATCGGTAGATCTGCTAGATCCTACAAGTGGTATCAGAGCTACAGTTCTAGTTTCTAGATCTAAATTTAATTTTTGATGAGAGCAAAATGTTATTTGATTTTTATTACATGAGATGTAGTCTGAAATGATACATGAGATGTATGCAAAGTATGATTAGAATAGGTCTAAATTCATATATATGATATATGTTGTAGATCTAGTTCTGCTAGTAGTTGTAAAATTATTTCTAATTAAGGTAGTCCTCTTGGCCGTCCGATCATAAAAGTAAGAATGGTTTAAAGGCCCTTGCTTTCTATTTAATGGGGTGCTCTTATAGTGTGTAAGAGTGCTGCGTATCTATCCTTAATTAAAAAAATCAAAACTTACTTCTGCTAAATCCTAGATCCAAAACCCTAGGATCTACTTTCATGCTTTGTTATTATACTAAATTAAGAATTATATTATAAAACCCATTAGATCTGAAAATTGAGAATTAAAGATCTAGGACACTTTCATAAAACATGGGTTTAGGGTGTGGTTAGCTTGATTAGGTCTAGCTTGAGTGGTTGATCAAACTGAATCAAGAGTTGGTTAGCATAGGATCAAAGTGCTCAAAATTGACTAGCCCAATAGTTGTAAGTTTGCTCAAAATTGATTTACAGCCATATGTGATCGATCACTTCAAGACTTAATCTAGCTTCATGGTTCGAGCCTGGATTGTAGGTGAACTTGATCAGTTCTAGATTAATAATTTAATGTCTAAGGTAAGTCCGACAGATATTACCAATGATCATTAATTAGGAGCTACTCGACCTAGATTCATCTATGGTGAGTTAGTGGCATATCTCTCCCCTCAATCTCACTTACCTGGCTAATTGGGTCAATCTAGTTCTATATTGAGTTGCCAATGATTCAAGCTAATCCATGCCACTAGGTTTGTCATAACCATTATGACTAGTTAAGATTAAGAGACCTAAATTAAAATCTCCTTAAGAAATATTAAGTCTAATGGTCTTCTACCATTATAGTTGTGTAGGTCCTTCCCGGGGTTGATTAATCTCGACTAATTATAGTGGTTCAGTTGTACTGAAAAGATGCAACCACAGTTATTAGGCATGGGATGCTGTGGATTGGAGGAAGGATTGGGCTCAATATTTTGGATATGGTGAGGGTTCCAATCATGAATTCATTTCATACAAATGGTGGGTTTGACTTAACTAAGGAGTTGAGCAATATTCCAAGCACGATGAGCTTCAAGAATTAGAGACTGAAGTTGAATACAACATGCTTAGAAAAATATTGGATAAGAGTTATCCACTCATCGGCTGACTCATCATCAATAACTATTAGGTGAGGTGGTGAGCCAATCAGTGGGACCACACCACCCACTAAAAATTTTTGATCATGGAGATTTTTGTATCTCATCTAAGAAAGTATAGGGATTCAAAAAAATAGTAAAAGTCTAAATTTATTTTTAAAATATTTTTTTAAAAAGAAATTGATTAAGTCAAATATAAATCTAACTAGAAACTTTGACTCTCTACAGGATAATATCTGCTTCCAACCCCCTAGCCAGGATTTTAGAGACCAACCATCTAACTGGACCCAATTTCAAGGATTGGCTCCAAAACTTAAAAATTATTTTGAGTTTCAAAAAGCTAACCTATATCCTTGACCGGGATCTTCCCCCTCTCCTAGTCCATCTGACCATTGATTAGAGAGCGTCTTATGAGTAGTGGCTGGATGATGACAATAAGATCTCATGCTATGTGTTGGCCTTAATGTCTAATGAAATACAATGCTAATACAAAGACATGAAGACTGCTAGTTAGGTAATGGCTTGCCTACAAGAGTTGTATGGTGAGTAGAATCGCGCAGTGCACTACGAAGTGTCCAAGTGACTCTTCAAGGCATAGATGCATGATGGATAGTCGATTCATGATTATTGCTTGTTGATGATCAAGAACTTAGAGAAAATTGAGAAGCTCGAAATGTCGAGGATAAGGAATTGCAGATTGATCTAAACCTGCAGTCCTTGACTGATTCATATGGATAGTTTATAGTAAACTTCCATATGAATAAGATCTAGTGCACCCTGGCTGAATTGATGAACATGCTGATAACTACTGAAGGGACCTTGAAGAGTTCTAGGGGCACTGTTTTTGCTATGGAGCAGACTTCTTTTAAAAGAAAGTTCTTTAGGAAGAAAAAGAAGTTTGCAAAGAAGCAAAGATGGAGGAGGAGAAGAAGTAGAAGAAGGGAGAACTAAAAAAGAAGGCTATAGAGAAAGAAAAGTGTTTCCACTACAACTTCGATGATCGTTGAAAGTGGAATTGCCCTGCTTACCTGGCAAGCTTGAAGAATAAAAGGGAAAGAGGACGTTCTAAAGGTATGCTCATCATTGAGATGAACCTAACAATTTTTTCTACATCCAATTAGATGCTTGACTCTAGATCTAGTGCTCATCTGTGCACTTCTTTGCAAGGTCTTGAGGATAGCAGGAGGCCGAGGGATGACAAAATGGTTCTACGCATAGAAAATAGAACAAAGATTGCTGTTATGACTATAGGAATGTACCCTCTGCAACTACGGTCTGGGAGCATCTGAGAACTTAGGAACTATTATTATGTACCTGCTATGAGTAGGAATCTAATTTTTATCTCCTGTTTAGCACAGGATCGATATGTAATTAGTTTTAATAAGGACCACTATATTATTTTTTATGAAAGAAATAAAATTAAAAGTGGTTTCTTAATTAATGGTTTCTATCAATTGCATGTTGAGGTACCTATAAATTATGTCGAGCAAAATGTGAATACGAAAGGATTTAAACAACTTAGTGATAGGATAAATGAAAAGTATTTATAGCACCTTAGGCTAGATCATATAGCAGAAGACAAGATTAATAAATTGAAGAAAATTAAATTAATGAGTTCATTGACTTTTGAGTTATATCTAATTTGTGAGTCATATCTTCAGGACAAAATAACCAAGCTGTCCTTTGTAAAACATGGGGAAAGAACCATAGAGTTACTTGCTCCGGTGCATACAGATGTTTGTGGCCCATTTGATGTGCCAGCCAGAGAAGGTTTTGTCTACTTCATTATCTTTACTGATGATTTTTCTTGATATGGGCATGTGTACCTCATGCATCACAAGTCTGAGGTCTTTGAAAAATTTAAGAAATTCATACATAAAGTGAAAAAATAGATCGAATAGCCTATTAAGGTTCTTTGATCAAATCGAGGAGATGGATATCTTAGTAGAAAATTTTTGGACTATCTCAAGGAGTATGGCATAGTCTCACAGTGGACTCCACTTGGAACATCTCAACTCAATGGGATTTCAGAATAAAAAAATTGAACCCTATTAGATATGGTCCATTTCATGATGAGCTTCACAGACCTTACCGAATGTCGTTAGGGATATAGTCTTATGATAGCTATTTACGTACTGAATAGGATTCCTTCTAAAATCATTCCTACCACACCATATGAGATGTGATATGGTAAGAAGCTGAGTCTGAGTCATCTCAAGATTTGGGATTGTTCGGCTCATGTCAAAAGATAGCAAGTGGATAAGTTAGAATATAGATTTCTTAGAGCTCGATTTATCGGATATCCTAAGAAGTCTTTAGGATATTATTTTTATCTTTCAGAAAGCCACAATGTGATTGTGAGTCGACATGCAATCTTTCTTGAGAAATAGTTTATTAAGATGATGAAATGGGAAGATAGATCAAGCTCAAGAAAAAAGTCTCTAAAAAGTAATAAGTTGAGGAACCCAAAGAACCTGATCAGTTTGAGCCAATCCACACACTACCTCCTTCACCTCGTGGGTCAAGTAGAGTTTTCTATCCTCTTGAGAGATACTTAGATATTATTTTAGAGAATGTAGGAAAAATATTCCTTATAGAAAATAGGATTCATGAAGATGATCCCAAAATCTACGATGAGGTGATATCAAATATCGATTCCAAGAAATGGTGAGAGGCAATGAAGTCAGAAATTGACTCAATGCACTTGAACCGAGCTTAGACTATGGTAGATCCATTTAAAGGTATTGTACCTATTTGGTGTAAATGGATCTTCAAGCGATGGATTGGTGCATATGAGAATATGGAGACATTCAAAGCTAGGTTAGTGGCGAAAGGGTATAGTCAATGTGAAAGCATTGACCATCAAGATACCTTCTACTAGTAGCCATGCTTAGATCCATCCGTACACTGCTTGTCATTATAGCATATTTTGATTATGAAATATGGCAAATGAATGTGAAAATAATATTCTTAAATAGATATCTTGAGGAAGATATCTATATGGAACAGTCGCTTAATTTCATCTCTAATAATAGTGATCATAAGGTTTGCAAACTACAAAGGTCCATCTATAGACTTAAGCAAGTATTTTGGAGTTGGAAGGCTCATTTCAATAATGTCATCAGATTATTTAGTTTCATCAAGAATAAGGAGGAGTCCTATTTATTCAAAAGGATCAGTGAAAGCACTATTGTCTTCCTCATATTGTACGTGGATGACATCCTCCTAATTAGAAATGATATTTCCATATTGACCTCGATCAAGGTATGGTTATCTAAGGAGTTTTCTATGAAAAACTTAGATGAGGCATCTTTTATCTTGGGGATCAAGGTCTATATAGATAGATCGAAGAGGATGCTAGGATTATCACAGAAGATGTACATAGAGAAGGTGCTGAAGTGGTTCAGTATAGAGAATTCTAAGAAGGATCTTTTACCCTTCAGACATGATATTCATCGCTCCAAAAAGATGTGCCTTAATACATCGAAAGAGATTGAATGCATGAGCAAGATTCCTTATACTTCGGCAATAGGAAGCCTCATGTATGCCATACTATATACACGACCTGATATCGCCCATGTGGTGAGTGTCACGAGCAGGTATCAATCAAATTCAGGTGAAGAGCGCTGGACTTCTATGAAATATATTCTTAAGTACTTGAGAAGGACTAAAGATATGTTCCTGATATTTGGTAATGGAGAACTCTAGGTGCGGGGTAAATAGACTCAGACTTTATGTCTAATATTGATGATTGAAAGTCAACATCAGGAAGTCTATTCTTGTGCAATGGTGGCACTGTGAACTGAAAGAGTTTCAAGTAGATAGTGATAGCTAAGTCCACCATAGAAATAGAGTACATTGCTGCCTCAGAAGCTACGAAGGAAGCATTCTGATTTAAAATATTCATTGTAGAGCTTAAAGTGATGTCATCCCTCTCTACTGCGATAACAATGATGCCATAGCCCTAGCTAAGAAGTTGAGGTCTCACCAAAAGTCTAAGCATATCGAGCAGCAGTTCCACCTTATTCACGATTATCTTGAGAAGAGATACATCGAGGTGAAGAGAGTCGACACCATGGACAATGCAGCTGACCCACTGACGCCTTTAAGCTAATAAAAGACTAAAGCCCACCTTGAGAAGATGGCATTTAGATTTATAGTCAATTGGCTTTAGGTCAAGTAGGAGTTTGTTAGATGTATGCCCTAGAAGCCAGATTGGTCGATACTTGTAATACATTCTAAGGGCATAATTATAACTTTGACTTATTATTAATAAAATTTGGGTTCTCTTTCAATCACATTTGTGTATTGTGTATCTGTGATTCATCCATTGGGTTAATGGGTGTGATAATATGTATTCTCAAGAGTTGAGAATTTGAGGTATGTATTGTCGTAATTAACTCATAAACTGCTTTCCATCATAGGATCATCATAAGGATGATGATCGATCTAGAAGATTAGTGTACGATCACTTTTTTAGAGTAGATGAGTCTTGAATCTATGATGTGGATACACTGGAATAAGAGTATGAGTGCTTGTTGAGAATAAGGGTACCGAGCATGATCAACTTTGAGCAATCATAAGGAAGTCTATCTTCTCATCGATGACTTGCTCGATGCTATAGTTGTATGTCTAATTCTTTAACTTGAGGTACATCGATAATTCATCTTGAGAGTGTTACAGTTTGACTACACCATAACTTAATCTTCTAGCCATTTGAAATCATGAGGTGTATATTGGCTATAGCATGCTCATTATAGGAATTGGATCACACCGAGATGGGATCTATCAATCTTGGTAGAAGAGGAGTAGTCCTATGGTAATCATGAGATGAATCCTAAAGCCCACGACCATGGCAGAATGAAATAATAAAAAAGAATTTTTACTAGGGTTCCACATCAGACTCGAATTGATTGATTCAATCATATAATAGGTATTGGGTTTAATGAGTATACCTTAAACTAGTTTCTTTGGGGACTTATGATAAAAGAATTGAATCACACAATAGCTGCATTAAGAGGTTCATATTCAGTTCTGATGGATTACTATCACATACTGCTAGGTATCACTAGTGGATTATGAGATCAATTAGAATTATCTTGATGATCGATAATTCTAATTAGACAAATCATAAAGAATTTTGGTCCATCGAAAGGTAATTTGATGATGTTAATGATGGAGATCATGACATATCCCATTACCATATAGAATTAAACCTATTGGATCACATAACAAGGATTTGGATCTGGATGTTATTAATTGGACTCATGTAGTTTGATTGATTTAGATTTGATCCAATTTGGTTCAAGAAAATCATGCTAGCACACAATTGGACCTAACTTTTTCTTCTATGGATTTTTTTGATTGATTTGGACTCAGTTAAATTGAATTTGGCTTATCCAAAAGCCCTGTATGGGTTTGTTTTGATCTAACTGGACCTTGTCCTGGTTAGATTAGGCCTTGTCCTAATATTTCTTGAAGCAAATTAGGATAAAGGGGCGCCAAGAGTTGGCACCACTCTTGACTTGGTCTTCTTACGCAACAAAAGAAGGGGCACATGCCTCCTAGAATTTCTCTAGGGGCATGCACTCCTAGATTGTTGGAAAATGTGTTCCAAAGTCAATCATCAACCTATTGACAATTGAGCTACTTTATATTTATAATTGATTCATTAATAAATAAAATATATTTTTGATATTTTCCATCATAAATATTCATCTTCTAACGAACTCCATTGTTATAATGAAGTCCTTAGGATTATTTAGTTTTGATAAAGAGAAGATGTATCGATTAGTCCTTAAATTTATTCATGACCAAATGATAGGATCTTAATAAGAACGACAGCATCCATCGAGCATAGATCGTTGTATGCCATATAGGTTGGTTGTCCTCTTAATCAAGAAGTGTGGAGACACTGGTATGGCATATAGATAAGATGTATAGACACATTGTCATTGAACGTGATCAACTCCAGAGCATTCTGCTATCGAGAATGTCTCTAATGGAATATAGGTATAAGTATCTCTTAGATCTGAGATGACCGCAGTGACTTGCAAGCAACTCATTGTGCTTTGGTACTAGACTAACTAAATTTCTAATTCAATAATGAAAGACTTCTGGGCACAATCAAATACTTACAAAGTCAAAGTGTGATCAAGATGGAATTGACCACTCCAAGAGTTGGAGAAGAATGTATCACTGTATTTCAACATAGCAAAATCTTGGCCAGGGTAATCCATCAGATGGATTTGATTTTTTAAAATACAATGTGGATAACCTGATTAGAGTTGACAGTTGAACTTTGAGATGTCCTACGAGCATTATGGTCAAGGGGATGAATTATATAGAAACTATATCCGCATGGGTTCTAAGGATGGTGTTCTACATCTTTGACCTATCTGACCATCGGATATCATTGCTAGATGGTTGCTAGATGGTCACTTCGATTGATATAAAAATTTATTTCTATACTATCAACTTAGATTTGGACCTATGAGGTCACACATATTAGAGTTCACATTCTAATCGAATGGTTGATCAGCGATTTAGAATCGTTTTAGTGTTAAACGATCAATACGGTTGATGTTTGACCAAGTGCAAGTGTTGCAAGAGGATCGATTAGCAATTTAATTGCTAATTAGCTTAATTTGATTAAGCCAGTAGGTTGAGATTATGTCTAATTAATTATAATTTAATTAAATTTTATTTGGACTTGATTGGATCAAATTTAATTGATTTATTGGATAAGCCAAGTGCAAGGAAGAACTAGTCCTAGTCTAACTAGGACTTTGGTCAACCCAATTTTTTAATTTTATTAAAAAATAAATTAGAATTAAATCTAATTTAATTTGATTTAAATAAGTTCTTAAATAGTTTAGGGTCTTATTTAATTAGGTTGGATTATTCTTATTTTTATTTGGTTAAAAGACTTTGTTTGACCAGGTCAAAATAGGAGTCCTAGTGTGACTAAGACTCCCTATTCCTTGCGCCACCTAATTCTTCATGCCCCACCCCTTCTTTCTTCTCTTTTATGTGAAACATATCCATGCCCCAAGCAATCTAATGCCACCCTTCTCTCTTCCTTTTTCTCATATGGAAATTTGTTTGATGACCAAGTCAAAAGGGGAGGTTAGTTTTGTTTTTGGATTCTATGAGATAGAATCCTAGTCAACCAAAAGACTTCCTTCCTTTCATGCTGCCACCTCCCTATTTTCTCTCTCTCTCTCTCATGGCATTCTTTGGCATTTGTTGTGCCCTCGCTTGCTAGTCCACGGCAATAAAGTAAGGTGGGGGCACCCCAACAACTTCCCTTATTTGGTCCTTCCTAGTCTAGGTTTTTAACCTAACTTGGACTCTACATATCTCTTTATTTAAAGAGAATTTTTTTACTAAAATTTTTATGGATTACAAAAATTTGAAGTTCTCTTTGGTGTAGAAAAATTAAAAAAAAATTCATCTAGGTCATGGAGATATTAAAAACATAAATCAGGATGTCTAGAAAAAGAATAAAGAAGAAGAAGAGGGTCTTCTTCTAGGGTTTTTGTTCTAGATCTCTTCCTCCCTTTTTGTGAGCTTTTGAGAGGTGTCTCTACATCACAAATCTTCTTCTTTTCCTTTTGATATTTTGGAGTTTCTAAGTTTTGAAGAAGGAAGCATCGGATCGATCGTCGAAGCGAGATCAACACAGTGCTAGCATACTGTGCTGATTTTCTGCATCAGAATCTCTGATCATATTCGTGGGCTTGTGTGGACAACTCCTAGAGGTTGGATATGTGTGTGGATTATGACTTTATCCTTAAGCCTAGATCAGCAATTTAGAACGTCTAACTTGCTTAGGTAATAGATCTAATCTATTATTTTATAGCCGCATTAGATGTAGTATAGATTTAGGTTGATATGATCAACCTTTTCTTTCTTGTTTAATTTTTGATTTTTGATTTAAATATTATGTAATAATCATATAATAAGATCTTAGATCTAGAGTATTTTAGATTAATTTTAATCTTCTACTATCTGATCTTGAAAAAGTTTCAAGATCGAGTCCTAAAATCCTAGATCTAGTTCCTTTAATTGATATCAGAGCCTAGGTTCTTATTACATGATTTTTATACATGTTTAGATTATTTTTTAGATTAAATTTAATTTATAATATAATTATTAAATCTAAAATTAAAAAAATTAGATCTCACAAACTGCCATAAGGTTGTCCGACTATAAGATTTATCCCTTACAGTGAAAAGATTATCCTAGTTCGTGATGATCTGACTCTAATCATAAATTTATTAGATTTAATCTAATTTTATTATAATTTAATAAATTTAAAATAGTTTTAGATCTAAAAATAAAATATGTTAGATTGCATGGATTGCCATAAGGTTGTCTTGTTGTAAGATTTATCCCTTATAGTAGATAGGTTGTCCTAGTACGTACTGATCTAAAATATTGATCAAAAAATTTTAGATTAGATCTAAGAGATTTTATGATCTGATTAAAAATATTTTAATTTAATTTTAATCATCATAAATATGTTAGATTTGATCTAGGAAGATTTATGATTGATTATTATTGAAACTATTTAAATTACATGGACCTATTTAGATTAGATCTAAAGTAGTTTTATATTTATTTTACTTGCATATTGATTATGAATCAAACATGCAACTTGGTTGATAGAATTATGTTGTAAAAATATTTTACAAATATAAAAATTATTTTCGAAAAGCCAAACCCCAACCCTCAGTCTAAAACTAAATTAAGAATTAAGAAGTTGTTTGATTAGGTTCTATGATTGTAAGTTGAAGATCCTATGACACAAATCATAACATATTGGGTTAACGAGTTAGTGGAGATTAGGTCCATTAATTGAATTAGACATAAGGTTAGATTAAAGAATAGACTTAATTAGATAATTGACTAAATCTAATCAATTATTATCTTAGATTAGGCCAAGGATTCTCTAGATCAATTATAGTAGTTGTAGTTGGTCAAGTCCATATCTTTAACAAGAACCAAATGGACTTGATTCTTGGCTAAGAGGTCTAGCTCGAACTATTAGGTTGATCTAATCAAGACTAATTAAATCAATTGGTGTCTAAGGTAAGTTTGGCATATACGATTGATGATTTTTAATTGGCAACCCGCTTATCTGGCCATTTTCGATGGTGTCTAAGGTGAGCTTTAGCAGACCCTTCCACCAATCTCACTTACCTGGCCTTTTTGGTGAGATTGAGTTTTGATCATATCATTTGATAATTTGAGTTGACCCATGTCGGCTAGGTAAATCAGTGTGATTGATTTAGGTGCTTCTAGACCAGCCTGTTAGTGGTCTTCCTTAAGCTAACTTAGTAAAGCCAGTGGGAGAATCATGACAGAATGGTTAATCTGATCTACTCACTTCTATAAATAAATCCTCTAAAATTATTAGGTCCCTAAAATAAAATAGTTATATGATAACTAGATCATAGCCTCCCATTAAAGTGGATGATAATGGGACCATCATTTGCATAATCATTGAAGGCCCAAAGGCCTGGTGGTTATCGATTGATGGAATTATCATTCATTGTATGATCTCTTGGATACATCTTTCTAAATGGTGGTCAGATGGGCCAACCAAAGTTGGGCCTGATCATTCATTGATTGGATGGGCCAAGTATGATCATGTTAATGGTTGGACCTAACTGGATCCTTTTCTAAGAAGGCCAAAGCTAACTGATCAGGGCCTAGGGTAAAATTTAATTACTAAAAATTATTTAGAGAAATAATTGGTTATGAACCTACCCTTAGATGTACATGGGTGGGCCAACCAAAGTTGGGCTTGTGTACAGCCTATGTGGATTCTAGTACCCACTAAGGAATTAGGATAATTTTTTAATTTGGAGGTAGAGACTACCAATTTGAATAAAATAGTGGAAGACCCTTTTGATTAAAAATCCAAATCTCTAGGTTTAATAAATCAATTACTATTTAGGTTATGTTTTTTCTTTGTACAGATATGGCTACTTTCCTATCACTCCGATCATTGTTGGACTATGATAAATTGATGGGACCCAACTTCGATAGTTGGTACCAAAAGTTGAAGATTATCCTGGAGCATGAACGGATCCTATATGTGCTGATGGATTCTGCACCTGAGGAGCCAGCTGTCAATGCACGTGGAACAGTCAGAGACACTTATCAGAAGTGGCTTAGTGACCAATCTATGGTGCACTACATTATGCTGGCTACGATGAGCGATGAGTTCAGTCACAGGTTTGAGACAACTCAACCAAATGAAATGCTCCAAGTATTAGAGGATTCTTTTGGCACACCCAATGATGCTGAGAAGCATAAGATTAGTTGCACCATCTTCAATGCCAGAATATGGAACAGAGCCTCTATCACTGATCATGTACTGTACATGATCGAGCTGATAGAGTGCTTGAACAAGCTCGATTTTCCCTTACACAAACAACTTGGGAAAGATGCAATACTAAACTTGCTGCTCAAATCTTATCTTCCATTTTTTATGCATTATAAAATGTCAAAGCCTGAAGTTGACTACCACAGGTTACTGGGGTTACTTCAAAACTTTGAGAAGGATCACTAGTTCCACAAAGAGTCGGTGAACTTAGTGAGAGGTTCATCTTCTAGTTCTCTATCCTTTGAAAAAAGAAAGAAGAACAAGAAGAAGAAAGCCAAGAAGGTGCATGTTTAGGCTAGGACATCTGTGTAGGCTCACCCAAAAAATCAAGCTCGATAAGAGTCAAGTCGAATGCTTCTTTCGCAAGAAGCAGGGGTATTGAAAGAGAAACTATTCTCAGTACATTGCCTCCCTGGACCTGAACAGGTAGAGAAAGAAGCAAGCTATTGCTGGGTAAGGTATTTATATGATAACTCCTTACAATTTCTCTATGTGTGATATTACTGACTGGGTATTGGATACCAAAAGCCCTTATCATATTTGTAATTCGTTGCAGGTCAGTAGAAGATTCAAGCAAGACGAGAGATTCCTAAACATTAGATATGGAAGACCAGTTCCAGTTCTAGCTTTAAAAATTTTGAAACTTGTATTTGAATCTCATACCATTGTTCTCAGTGATTGTCATTTCTGTCCTAGTTTCTTTTTAAATATCATTTTTGTAGGCTTTTTGGTCATGAGCAATTATGAAATTTTAATAAAAAAATGAGTTTGTAATGTCATTATGAATGGTGTTACTACTTTCTATGGACAATTTACTAATGGTATATATATGTTATCATAACTTGTTAATATAGTCTATTGAACTAGCAAACATCCTAGATTAGATAATATGATAGATATCTATTTATGGCACTGTAAGCTGGATTATATAAATAAGAATAAGATAAGCAGGTTGGCTCAAGAGGGTATCCTCGAACTTAGTAATTGTGAATCGCTTCCAACCTATGAATCCCGTCTTCTTGGTAAAATGACTAAGTCATCTTTTACTAAAAAGGTGAGAGAGCCACTGAACTCTTAGGACTAGTACATATTGATGTATGTGGACCAATGAGTACTAGTGCCAAAGATGGATATGTCTACTTCATCACTTTCATAGATGATCTATCTAGATTTGGATATGTCTATCTAATAAAACATAAGTTAGATTCGTTAGAAATGTTCAAACGATTTTGAAATGAAGTAGAAAAACAAACTAGAAAGAGTGTTAAAACTCTTCGATCTGATCATGGAGGAGAATACCTTTCTGATGAGTTTCTCACATATCTAGAAGAGAACAGAATTCTCTTTCAATAGACTCCTGCAGGAACACCACAGCATAATGGTGTATCTGAATGGAGGAATTGGACTCTGTTAGACATGGTCCGATCTATGATGGATTTTGCTAGCTTGCCGATATCCTTCTGGGGATATGCACTCGAATCGGCTTGTTATCTGTTAAATAGAATTTTAAGTAAGTCTGTAGTTAAGACTCCATATGAGATATGGACAGGACGTAAGCCAGCACTTTCATACCTTAGGATTTGGGGGTGTCCGACTTATGTCAAACGGTTAGTTATAGATAAACTTGGACCTAGGTCTGACAAGTACATATTTATAGGGTACCTAAAAGAGATCAAAGAATACTATTTCTACCATGCTGATGAACAAAAGAAGTTCGTCAGCCTTAGGACAATCTTTTTGAAAAAGAAGTTCCTTAGTGAGGGAACTGTTGCCTCTAAGGTTGAACTTGATGAAGTTCAATAGGTAGAAAGTCCAACATAGAATGCTGAACCTAAGTTGGATTTGATCAAATCAGATCAGAAGCTGAGTGAACCCATACCATTAAGGTGATCCGATAGAGTACTGCACCATCCGGACAGATACTATAGGTTCTTGGTCTAGGATGGTGATCCTATCGAACTCAATGAGAACGATGAGGACCCGGTCACCTATATGGATGCAATGCAGAGATCTGATTCCAAGAAATGGCTTGAGGCCATAAAATCTGAAATGGAGTCCATGATGGTCAACAATGTGTGGACATTAGTTGACCCACCTTAAGGGATTAAACCCATTGGGTGTAAATGGATCTTCAAAAGGAGGAGGGGCATAGATGGAAAGGTGGAGACCTATAAGGCCCATCTGGTTGCCAAGGGGTATCATCAACGTTATAGTATTGACTATGATGAGATGTTCTCTTCTATGGCAATACTCAAATCTATTTGGATAATGCTTGCATCAGCTGCCCATCTGGATTATGAGATCTGGCAGATGGATGTGAAGACAGCTTTCCTAAATGGAGAGCTGACCGAAGAGGTGTATATGATACAACCTGAGGGTTTCATATCTACAGATGAGTCTAAGGTATGCATTTTGATAAGATGATCAAAACGTATGGCTTCGTTAAGAATAAAAAAAAAACCTGCATTTATAAATAGAAAAATGGTCTAGTAGTGGTATTCCTTATTTTGTACGTAGATGACATTCTCTTGATCAGAAATGACATCCCCGCACTACAGAGAATAAGAGTCTGGTTGTCATCACAGTTCTCCATGAAGGATTTAGGTAAAGCATCCTACATCCTAAGGATGAAGATCTATAGGGATAGATCTAAAAGGATGCTTGGTATATCCCAGTCCACGTATATAGAAACTATGCTGAAGAGGTTCGGCATGGAAAATTTTAAAAAGGACTTCACCCAATAGGCCAAAAAATTTCTCTCTCTAAGAAGGATTATCCGACAACTCTTGAAGAGAGAGCGTATGAGTAAAATCTCATATACTTCGACAGTGGGATCTATCATATATGCAATGACATGTACGAGACCAAACGTGGCATACTCACTAAGAGTAGTGAGTATTGGAAATTGTGTTCCAAAATCAATCATCAGCCTGTTGATGGTTGAGATATTATAATTAATTTATTAATTAATAAAAAATTTTTGACATCTTTTTTCATCATAAATTTATATCTTCTAATGAACTCCATTGTTGTGATGAAGTCCTTAGGACTATTTAGTTTTGATAAACAGAGGATTTATCGATTAGTCCTTAAATTTGTTCACGACCAAATGATAAGCTGTTAATTAGGATGACAGTGTTTATCGAGCATAGGTCGCTATATACCATATAGATTGGTTGTCTTCTTAATCAAGGAGTGTGGAGATACTAGTATGGCATACAAGATATATGAGTACATCGTCATTGAACGTGACCAACTCTAGAGCATTCTGCTATCGAGAATGTCTTTGATGGAATATAGGTATAAGTATCCCTTAGACCTGACATCACCTCAGTGACTTGCAAGCAACTCACTATACTTTAGTACCAGACAAACTAAATTTCTAAAGTATGATCAAGATGGAATTGACCACTCCAAGAGTTGGACAAGAATGTATCACTGTATTTCAATATAGCAAAACCTTAGCAAGGATAATCCATCAGATGGATTTGATATTTTGAAATATAATGTGGACAACCTGATTAGAGTTGACAGTTGAACTCTAGGGTGTCCTACGAGCATTATGGTCAAGGAAATGAATTATATGAAAACTATATTCGTATGGATTCTAAGGATGGTGTTCTATATCTTTCAACCTATCCGATCGTCGGGTATCATTACTAGATGGTCACTTGATTGGTACAAAAATTTATTCCTATGCTACCGACTTAAATTTGAACCTATGAGTCACACACATTAGAGTTCACATTTTGATCAGATAGTTGATCAGTGATTTAGAATTATTTTAGGGTTAAATGATTAATACGATTGATGTTTGACTTAGTGCAAGTGTTGCAAGAGGATCAATTAGTAATTTGATTGCTAATTAACTTAATTAGATTAAAACAATAGGCTGAGATTAAGTTTAATTAAATATGATTTAATTAGATTTGCTTTGAGCTTGATTGGATCAAGTCCGATTGACTTATTGGATAAGCCAAGTGCAAGGAAGAACTAGTCCTATTCTAACTAGAACTCGGATCAACCTAATTTTTTAATTTAATTAAAAAAATTAAATTAAAATTAAATATAATTTAATCTAATTTAATTAAGTTCTTAAATGGGTTAAGGTCTTATTTAATTGGATTGGTTTACTCTTATTTTTATTTGGTTAAAAGATCATGTTTGACCAAGTCAAAACAGGAGTCCTAGTCTAACTAGGACTTCCTATTCCTTGTGCCACCTAATCCTCACACCCTACCCTTTTCTTTTATGTTTTTATGTAAAATTCTCCATGCCCAAAGGATTCTCATGCCACCCTTTCTCTCTTCTATTTCTCATATGGAAGTTTGTTGGAAGACCAAGTCAAAAGGGAAATTAGTTTTGCTTAAGGATTCTATGAGATAGAATCCTTGTTGACCAAATCTTCTTCCTATTGTGTGCCAATCCATCTTTCTTTATTTTCTTTGATTCCCATAGTAAAAGAGGGATTTTTTGTGCACCCCATTTTTTGGTCCATGGTAGAAGAAAAGGTGGGGGCGCCCAAGAGTTGGGCACCCCAACAACTTTTCTTATTTGGTCCATCCTAGTCTAGGTTTTTAACCTAACTTGGACTCTGCATATCTCTTTATTTAAAAAGAATTTTTTAGTAAAAATTTTATTAATTGTAGAAAATTTAGTGGTCTCTTTGTTATATAAAAATCAAAGAAAAATTCATTTGGGTCATGGAGATATTAAAAACATAAATTAGGATGTCTAGAAAAAGAACAAAGAGAAGAAGAGGGTCTTCTTCTAGGGTTTTTGTTCCAGATCTCTTCCTCCCTTTTTGTGAGCTTTTGAAAGATGTCCCAGCATCACAAATCTTCTTCTTTTTCTTTTGGTATTTTAGAGTATCCAAGTTTTAAAGAAAAAAGTATCAAATCGATCATCGAAGAGAGATCAGCACAGTGCTAGCATACTGTGCTGATTTCTTGCATCAGAATCTCAGATCATATTCGTGGGCTTGTGTGGATGACACCTAGAGGCCGGACATATGTGTGGCTCATGACTTCATCCTCAAGCTTGGATCAGTAAGTTAGAACATCTAACTTGCTCAGGTAACAGATCCGATCTATTATTTTATAACTACATTAGATGTAATATAGATCTAGGTTGATATGATCAACCTTTCCTTCTCCTTTATATTTTAAATTTCTAATTTAATATCATGCCTTGATCATATAATAGATCTGAGATCTAGATATTTATATATTTATTTAAATAAATATTTAATTTATTTAAGTCTTTCGCTGTCTGATCTTGAAAAAGTTTCAAAATCTATCCATAAAACCCTAGATCTGGTTCCTTCAATTGGTATCAGAGCAAGGTTCTTATTATATGATTTTTATGTATGTTTAAATTATTTCTTAGATTAGATCTAATTTATAATCTAATAATTAAATCTAAAATTAAAAAATTTTAGATCTCACAAACAGCCATAAGGTTGTCCTACTGTAAGGTTTATCCCTTACAGTGAAAAGATTGTCCTAGTTCGTGATGATCTGACTCTAATCATAAATTTATTAGATTTAATCTAATTTTATTTATGATTTAATAGATTTAAAATAATTTTAAATCTAAAAATAAAATATTTTAGATTGCACGGATTGCCATAAGGTTGTCTTACTGTAAGGTTTATCCCTTATAGTGAATAGGTTATCCTAGTACATGCTGATCTAAAATATTGATCATAAAATTTTAGATTAGATCTAAAAAAATTTATGATCTGATTAAAAATATTTTAATCTAATTTTAATCATCATAAAGATATTAGATTTGATCTAGGAAGATTTATGATTGATTATTATTGAAACTATTTTAATTACATGAACCTGTTTAGATTAGATCTAAAGTAGTTTTATGTTTATTTTTCTTGCATATTGATTAAGAATTAAACATGCAACTTGGTTGATAGAACCATGTTGTAAAAATATTTTATAAATATGAAAATTATTTTTAAAAAGCCAAATCCCAACCCTCAGTCCAAAACTTAATTAAGAATTAAGTAGTTATTTGATTAGGTTCTAGGATTGTAAATTGAAGATCCTATGACATGAATCATAATACATTAGGTTAATGGGTTGGTGGGGATTAGGTCCATTAATTGGGTTAGATCTAAGGTTAGATTAAATAATGGACTTAATTAGAGAATTGACTAAATCTAATCAATTATTGTCTTAGATTAGGTCAAGGATTCTCTAGATCAATTATAGTAGTTGTAGTTCGTCAAGTCCATATCTTTAATAAGAACCAAATAGACTTAATTCTTGGCTAAGAGGTCTAGCTCGAACTGTTAGGTTGATCTAATCAAGACTAATTAGATCAATTGGTGTCTAAGATAAGTTTGGTACATACAACCGATGGTTTTTAATTGATAGCCTGCTTACCTGGTCATTTTCAATGGTGTCTAAGGCAAGCTTTGACAGACCCTTCCACCAATCTCACTTACCTAGCCTTCTTGGTGAAATTGAGTTTTGATCAGATCACTTGATAATTTGAGTTGATCCATATTAGCTAGGTAAATCAGTGTGACTAATTTAGGTGCTCCTAGACCAGTCTATTAGTGGTCTCCCTTAAACTGACTTGGTAAAGCCAGTGGGAGGATCATGACAAGCTGGTTAATCTGACCTACTCACTTTTATATATAAATTCTTTAAAATTATTAGGTCTCTAAAATGAAATAGTTATATGATAACTGGATCATAACCTTCCATTAAAGTGGATGATAATGGATCAATCATTTGGATAATCATTGGAGGCCCAAAGGCCTAGTGGTTATCGGTTGATAGAATTATCATTCATTATATGATCTCTTGGATACATCTTTCTATATAGTGGTCAGGTGGGCCAACCAAAGTTGGGCCTAATCATTCATTGATTAGATGGGCCAAGTATGGTCATGTTAATGGTTGGACCTAACTGGACCCTTTTCTGAGAAGGCCAAATCCAACTGATCAAGGCCTGGGGCAAAATTTAATTACTAAAAATTTTTTGGAGAAACAATTGATTATGAACCTATCCTTAGATATATATGGATGGGCCAGCCAAAGTTGGGCTTGTATACAATCTATGTGGATTCTAGTACCCACTAAGGAATTAGGATAATTCCTCAAATTGAAGGTAGAGGCTACCAATTCGAATAAAATAGTGGGAGACCCTTTTGATTAAAGTCCAAATCTCTAGGTTTAATAAATCAATTACTTATTAGGTTATGTTTTTTCTTTGTGCAGATATGGCCACTTTTCTATCGCTTTGATCATTGTTGGACAATGATAAGTTGGTGGGATCCAACTTTAGTAGCCGGTACCAAAAGTTGAAAATTATTCTAGAGCATGAATGGATCCTATATGTGCTGACATATCCTGCACCTAAGGAGCCAGCTGCCAATGCGTGTAGAATAGTCAGACACACTTATTAGAAGTGGCTCAGTGATCGAACTATGTGTTTGATTTGGTGTACAGGCCAGAAGCATGGATTTCAAAGCAAAAATATGAAATCAAATAAACCAAACCCAAACCTTAGGACCACCTTATTAGCAATTAAATCATATAACATACATTTGTAATATAAAAGAAAGTATTAAAACATACCTCTTATCGCTAAACCCTAAATTGACCCTGATCGTCGGTAGCAATTCATCAGGGTTTCCACCAGGTGCCCACATGTTCACCCTCCAACATTGATCCACACAGAGACTTGACCAAGACACCAGCATCTCTGATTTATACAATTAAAATTCTTATAATAAGAACTTTAATTAAATGGGCAAGACCTTCTTAAGCCTTTATGTCACCTTCCTTGCCTTTCCTTATCTATCTTTTCTTTTTCTTTGTCTTCTTAATTTTTTTTCCTAATCTCTCAGTCTTAAGATGACTACTTGTCCTTAAATAATAAGGTCTAAATAAGAGAAAGGAAGAAAGAAAATTGGAGAAAAAGAAGCTCTTGTAAGAAAAAAAAGATAAGGTTTTTTCCACCCGGGGACTCTTGGTGTGCACCCCTATTTATAATGTACGTAGGGGTGCCAACTAAAAAACTCACACCCTTTCCTCATCAAATTCTCACACCCCATCAGCCAATCTCATGCCTCATCAGTAAAAAATGAGATATAGACTTAGTCCAAGAGGTGCCTTAAAGCAGAAGGACTCTTGGATTAATTCTACGTAAGTTTTTACGAAGAGTCGCAATGCTTCATCTTTGGCGCCACCCTTTTCATCCATTAGATCATGAAACAAAGCCATCCAATGGCTCTAATCAAAGCCATCCAATGGCTCTAAAAAGGGATGCCCATTCAGCAAGAAGGCATGGAGATAAACATTGAATAGTCAAAGTCCCAAGAGACATTGACTTAGTCCAAGAGACGTCAAGGAGGAGTAGGCGGCATGGAGTCTTGGGCGGCAAGGGGTCTTAGGGCGACAAAACATCTTTGGGCAAAAAAATTTAAAAGGAAAAAAGTATTTCATCTATAGAAGGACTCTTCTACACCCCATATCAGATGTCCATGCTAATTAAAAAATATTTACATGACATAACATATGGAAAAAGTCAAAGAAGGTAGGCGCCATCTTATTCCATGCGCCAAAGAGTCCTTTGCGCATGAAAGACTTCCCATGCACAAGAGAGAGACTCTCTAGGCATGTGGGATATAGGTATGTGGCACCCAAACTGAAGCCCAATCAATCTAGGTTAATCCAACTCAAGACCAAATCTTATTTGGCTCAAATCGGATCTAAATTAGCCCAAATCGAAAGCCGATTCGAATCCAATTCGAATCCAGATGCTAGGGTTTGCTATATGTGCTAGCATATTCATCTTGCAAACATGGTCTAATCTAATTAGACCCTTAATCAATTCTCTTTGTGTGTGACCCATTGGGTTCCACATCTAACCAGCAGTGAGTCTAGGGTGTGATTTGACCTAATCTGGTTAGAACTCAACCAAACCGATTTAGGTCAAAACTAGCCAACCCAATTTGACTTAATTTAGAACACTTTCTAATTTAATGATCAAATTAAAATTTTAATTTGATCAAACCCACAAGACATGATTGACGTCTAGCAACGTATCATGACTATCCGAAAGATGTAAAATTTTGATAAAAATACCAAAAATATCCTTCAGTGAAAATTACCATGCAACTAGATCCTTCGATCTTCCTGCATCCTGATATATGACTCTGGGTATGGAAATATGTCAATCCCAATATCATATTCATTTCTCTTTCAATCTTATGATAATGATTCATTTAATGAAACATTAGAAACCATTTCTAATTTTCATCATGCTTTGATCAAAGTCTTCCTGAATCATTATTTGTTTGAAGCAGGTAGGATGCTATTTCCTCTTACCAGGAGAGATCGATTCCTTGTTAACCTACTCACAATCTTCATATATATAATCTACCATATCCAGATCATCCCATACATAACTAAGTCATGAATGAGTATGAACCAAAATATGGATTTATATATATAAGATTCTATGGTAGTTTCAGGTCAAAGGATTACATGCACAAATTCCACTATGAGAACCATCTATTGACATGTAGATAAGACTCCATTAGATATTCTCAATTTGGATCAATTCAGTGAACTCATTCTCTAATGAGCACCCACATTCTTGTATTAGTGTCATACACAAGTTATTGTGAGATCAATCACCCTCTTAATCGAGCATACAAAGAATGTGCTAGTCTTACCAAAAAACATTGATCCCTAACTCAATGTCCCATCGACTAGGAATATTTAAATTAGGGTTTTAAGATTTTAGATCTCACTAGTATGATCTCATCATAATCCTAAAATCATAGCCCTAATTTATAGAGTTCATCATAATCTTAAATAAATAATAAGATACTGCATATGATGAAATAAATGCCTTTATTTATTAAAAATGTCATTACATGAGTCTGGAAGACAAAGAACATCCCAAAAATAAATTGGCTTGAGGGCATATTCCTTTCAATCTCCCACTTGCACTAAAGCCAATCGCCCTTATATTTTAATTCCATATAATCAAGATGGCGATCAAACAATTACAGTGGTAAAGCCTTAGTGAATGGGTCTACTATGTTGTTCTTTATATCCACTCGTTCTATGACCACATCTTGTCTTTCAATAATTTCTCGAATGAGATGGAAGCATCTCAGAATTGTGTTTGGATTTATGATGAGACCTTGGTTCCTTTGCTTGAGCTACAGCTCTAGTATTATCACAGTAAAGTGGTACTGGATTCTCAATTTCAGGAATAACACCTAATTCAGTGATGAACTTCTTCATCCAGACAGCTTTCTTGGTGGCTTCACTTACAGCTATGTATTCTACTTCAGTGGTTGAGTCAGCAACAGTTGGCTGCTTAGTACTCTTCCAACTCACTGCTCCACCATTTAGAGTAAAGACATACCCTGAAATGGATTTGCTATCATCTAGGTCTGATTGAAAACTAGAATCAGAATATGCTTCTAATTTAAGATCAGAACCTCCATATACTAGAAAAATATCTTTAGTCCTTCTCAAGTACTTAAGAATATTTTTCACAGCTTTCCAATGATCCTCTCCTGGATCAGCTTGAAATCTACTTGCAATGCCTAAAGCATAAGCAACATCAGGCCTTGTACATAACATGGCATACATTATTGATCCAATAGTCCGAAGCATAAGGAATAGAACTCATTCTATTTCTCTCTTTAGGTGTCTTAGGAGACATCTTTTTAGAGAGATGTATGCCTTGACTCATGGGTAAATAACCTCTTTTACTCCCATCCATACTGAATCTTTTCAGTATTAAGTCAATGTACCTTGATTGGGACAAGCCTAGCATCCTCTTAGATCTATCTCTATAGATCTTTATTCCTAGTATATAGGATGCTTCTCCCAAATCTTTCATGGAAAAACTTATTTGATAGCCATAATTTGACTGATTGTAACATTGGGATATCATTCCCAATGAGGAGTATGTCATCTACATACAGAACCAAGAAGACTATGGTTCTCCTACTAGTTTTCTTGTACACACATGGTTCATCAACATTCTTGATAAAACCAAACTCTTTTACTGTTTCATCAAAATGGATGTTCCAACTCCTTGATGCTTGCTTTAATCCATAAATGGATCTCTTAAGTTTGCATACCTGATTTGGTCTCTCATTTGACTCAAATCCTTCTGGCTGTGACATATAGACTTCCTCCTCAAGGAAACCATTAAGGAAGGTAGTCTTTACATCCATTTGCCATATTTCATAGTCGTGGTATGCTGCTATAGCAAGCATAATCCGAATAGATTTGAGCATGGCAATAGGTGAAAATGTTTCATCATAATCAATCTCCTATTTTTGCCTAAAACCCTTAGCCACCAATCTGGCCTTATAGGTTTCAATTTGACCATCAGCTCCAATCTTTTTCTTAAAAATCCATTTGCATCCAATAGGATTTATATCCTCTGGTGCATCCACCAAAGTCCATACTTTGTTGGTGTGCATGGATTCCATTTCGGATTGCATGGCAGCCAGCCATTTGTAAGAGTCCTTACTTTTGACTGCTTCCGCATAGGTTAGAGGTTCATCATTTTCAATGACTTGGGCTTCATTATTCTCAATAATGAAACCATACCTCACAGGTGTATTTCGTACTCTTTTAGACCTACGGATAGGAGTTATGTGTTCTAGTTCTTTTATGTGATTATATGGTTGAGAAATTTCTATTTGATTTTCTTGAACTTCACTAAGTTCAATATTTCTGCCACTGCCCTTTTCTAGGATAAATTTTTTTTTCATGAAAATGGCATGCCTACTTACAAATACCTTTTGTTCAGTAGGATGGTAGAATAAATATCCTATACTATTTCTAGGATATCCTATAAATAGACATCTATCTGATCTAGCATCAAGTTTATGTCCAAAATTTCTTTTGACATAAGCTGGACAATCCCATATCTTAAGATACTTAAGATTAGGTTTCTTACTTCTCCATATATCATATGGAGTACTAGATATAGATTTAGAAGGTACTCTATTCAAGATGTAAATTGCAGTCTCCAGAGCATGACCCTAGAAGAAAATAGGTAAATCAGTGAAGCACATCATGGACCGTACCATATCTAATAAGGTATGATTTTTTCTTTTGGCTACACCATTTAATTACGGTGTATAAGGAGGTGTCCATTCAGAGAGAATCCCTTTAAATTTAAGATAGTCAAGAAACTCACTAGATAAGTATTCTCCTCTCCGATCAGATCGAAGGATTTTTATACATTGTCCAGTTTGTTTTTCGACCATACTTTGATACTCTTTAAATTTATCAAAGGCTTCTGATTTGTGTTTCATAAGATACACATATCCAAACCTAGATAAATCATCAGTGAATGTAATAAAATAAGAGTATCCTCCTCTAGCTTGAGTTGTCATAGGACCACATACATCCGTATGTACAAGTCCTAATAACTCATTTGTCCTTTCTCTATGTCCACTAAATGGAATCTTGGTCATTTTACCCATGAGGCATGATTCACAAGTTTCCAATGATTCATAATCAAAAGGATCAAAGAACTTTTCTTTGTATAACTTGTTAATCCTAGCCTCACTAATATGACCTAATCGACAATGCCAGAGTAAAGTATTATTTATGTCATCTCTCTTACGTTTTTCATTTTCATCAATATGAAATATATTATTATCCAAACATAGAGTCAACAAACCATTGCTAAATATGCCAAAACAAATAATTTCATTAGAATATTTGATCGAGCAACCTTCGCTCGTTACATTAAGACTATAACCTTATTTTAATAACAAGGGTATAGATATAATATTTCTAATGATCTTAGGCATATAATAATAATTTGTAAGCTCTAAGATCTTTCCATAAGGTAACTTCAATATATTTGTCCCTACAGCTTCTGCCTGGATAGATTCTCCTCCAGCGCCATAAAGCTTGAAGTCACCTTTCTTCAAACTCTTAATTTTCTGCAGCCCTACAAAGATTTGCAGATATGAAAACCACAGTCGGTATCTAATACCCAAGAATTTAAAATGAAAGAATTTAATGATAATATAGTATGTATCTCATACATACCTTTTGGTGCATTATTTGCACCAGACTTCACAGGTTGCAAGGTAAGCCTTGCAATTCCTCTTCCAATGACCTGCTTTGCTGCAGTGAAAATAGGTCATTTGTCCGGAGACCTTCTTCCCCTTTTTCTTCTTATTTATACCACTTTTAGGATTCAACCTTCTCTTTGAACCCTTTTTGCCTGCCTTCTTCTTGGAGATCCCTTCCACAAGAAGAAGAGGAGCCTTATCTTTCTTGATATGGCTTTCTGCTGTCTTGAGCATATTTAACAGCTCAGGCAATGAAGAATTCAGTTTGTTCATGTGATAGTTCATGACAAACTGAGAAAATAATTCTAAAAGTGATTGCAGGATCAAATCCTGACTTAACTCTCCATCCATTACAAAATCTAATTGACTTAATCGAGTGATTAGGTTAATTACCATCAAAACATGATTTTGTACGGATGTTCCTTCTATCATTCTTGCATGAAATAATTGCTTAGATATCTCATATCTAGCAGTCCTACTATGCTCTCCATAAAGCTCTTTTAGATTGAGCAATATGGATTGAGTGTCCATGCTATCATGCTGCCTCTATGATTCATTATTCATGGAGGCAAGTATGATGCATTTGATAGTAAGGGAATCATTTTGCCACATCTTGTATGTGGACTTATCTTCATCTATGGCATCATTTCCTAATGGCTTAGGATCAGGGGTGTCAAGAATATAGGAGAGTTTTTCTTGACTGAGTACAATTTTAAGATTTCTCAATCAGTCAACATAATTTTGACCAATTAATTTATTAGAATCCAAAATTGAACGTAATGAAAGTGAAGAAGCCATTTAATCTACATAATAAAGAACAATACATAAGCAAACAATTCATGATGACAAACATAATTAAATTAGGACTTTAATTTAATTATGTCTCCCACTAAAAATCATAACCCTCTTATTGATTTTCTTAGTGAGAATAAGATCCTAATTCCTTATAAAAGGTCTTGTGGTTGCACAATAAACTTGTTATAAGTTCAAAGGTAGGAAACTCTTTCCAATTGCATTTTATGCAACTCTCAAAAAAAACTTTTGCCTCTAAAACATTAATAGACTTGTGTTAACACAACAAACTTTAATGTTTTGGTTTAAGTAGAACCCTTCATTTCTATATAGTCAAAAATGAAATATAACTACTTTTATAATTACACAACAAAGTAGTATATTTAAAATGCTATTAGCATCTCAATGCACTAGATTAATATTACATCTTTCCCCATGATAGATCTTGTGGTTACACAATAGAACTAATATGATTTTGGACATAATAAGAAACTAGTATGAAGGAAGGCCTTAATGTAATGAATATAATATTAAGCATTTCAATCTGGAATTAAATTAATCAAATCGGCCAGGTAAATGGGAGAGAAATGGGAGTCCCCCCATTATTTTTCTTAGACACCAATAAATTGGTCAGGTCAGACAATGAAACCAATTAAAAAATCATATTATCTTTACCAATCAAGAACCATTTTTCCTAGACACCGATTGACCAATTAGACATCCTAACTGATTCAGCTATAGATTAGTTAAACTACAACTTAATATAATTTTTCATAGAGGGATTTAAAAGATCTCAATGTACATACTGATTTAAATCAAACTAAATGCCTAATAGCATTAATTATGATAAAATTGATGTATAATTATTCTAGGACAACCATCATTATATAGTGAATACTTTCCACTATATCAGGGCAACCTTTACAGAATAATATATACAACATAATCTCATTATGATAAGTAAAAGAATATGATCTCATCATATAAATAAAACATGCTAAAAATATTATATCATATTTTTCATTTATGCCATTATACTGTAAGCAAAGCATTATATGATTTAACCTAATAAGGCTTGCTCTGATACCACTGTTGGATTTGGTGTACAGGGCGGAAGCATGGATTTCAAAGCAAAAATATGAAATCAAATAAACCAAACCCAAACCCTAAGGACCACCTTATTAGCAATTAAATCATATAACATGCATTTGTAATATAAAAGAAAGTATTAGAACATACCTCTTATCGCTAAACCCTAAATTGACCCTGATCGTCGGTAGCAGTCGTCAGGGTTTCCACCAGGTGCCCACGTGTTCACCCTCCAACATTGATCCACACAGAGACTTGATCAAGACACCAGCACCTCTGATTTATATAATTAAAATTCTTAATAATAAGAACTTTAATTAAATGGGCAAGACCTTCTTTAAGCCTTTATGTCACCTTCCTTGCCTTTCCTTATCTATCTTTCTTTTTCTTTTGTCTTCTTAATTTTTCTTCCTAATCTCTTAGTCTTAAGATGACTTCTTGTCCTTATAATGATAAGGTCTAGACAAGAGAAAGGAAGAAAGAAAATTGGACAAAAAGAAACTCTTGTAAGAAAGAAAAGATAATGTTTTTCACACCTCCAGGGACTCTTGGTGTGCACCCCTATTTATAATGTACGTAAGGGTGCCAACTAAAAAACTCACACCCTTTCCTCATCAAATTCTCATGCCCCATCAGCCAATCTCACATGCCTCATCAGTAAAAAATGAGATATAGACTTAGTCCAAGAGGTGCCTTAAAGCAGAAGGACTCTTGGATTAATTCTACGTAAGTTTTTACGAAGAGTCGCAATGCTTCATCTTTGGCGCCACCCTTTTCATCCATTAGATCATGAAACAAAGCCATCCAATGGCTTTAAAAAGAGATTCGAATTCAGCAAGAAGGCATGGAGATAAACTTTGAATAGTCAAAGTCCCAAGAGACATTTGACTTAGTCCAAGAGACGTCAAGGAGGAGTAGGCGGCATGGAGTCTTGGGCGGCAAGGGGTCTTGGGCGACAAAACATCCTGGGCGAAAAAAATTTAAAAGGAAAAAAGTATTTCATCTATAGAAGGACTCTTCTATGCCCCATATCAGATGTCCACATCAATTAAAAAAAATTTATGCGACATAACATATGAAAAAAGTCAAAGAAGGTAGGCGCCATCTTATTTCATGCGCCAAAGAGTCCTTTATGCATGAAAGACTTCCCACGCGCAAGAGAGAGACTCTCTGGCATGTGGGATGTAGGTATGTGGTGCACCCAATCTGAAGCCCAATCAATCTAGGTTAATCCAACTCAAGACCAAATCTTATTTGGCTCAAATCAGATCTAAATTAGCCCAAATCGAAAGTCGATTCGAATCCAATTCGAATCCAGATGCTAGGGTTTGCTATATATGCTAGCATATTCATCTTGCAAACATGGTCTAATCTAATTAGACCCTTAATCAATTCTCTTTGTGTGTGATCCCATTGGGTTCCACATCTAACCAGCAGTGAGTCAGGGTGTGATTTGACCTAATCTGGTTAGAACTTAACCAAACCGATTTAGGTCAAAACTAGCCAACCCAATTTGACTTAATTTAGAACACTTTCTAATTTAATGATCAAATTAAAATTTTAATTTGATCAAACCCACAAGACATGATTGACGTCTAGCAACGTATCATGACTACCTAGAAGATGTAAAATTTTGATGAAAATACCAAAAATATCCTTCAGTGAAAATTACCATGCAACTAGATCCTTCGATCTTCCTGCATCCTGTATATGACTCTGGGTATAGAAATATGTCAATTCCAATATCATATTCATTTCTCTTTCAATCTTATGATAATGATTTATTTAATGAAATATTAGAAACTATTTCTAATTTTCATCATGCTTTGATCAAAGTCTTCCTGAATCATTATTTGTTTGAAGCAGGTAGGATGCTATTTTCTCTTACCAGGAGAGATCGATTCCTTGTTAACCTACTCACAATCTTCATATATATAATCTACCATATCTAGATCATCCCGTACATAACTAAGTCATGAATGAGTATGAACCAAAATATGGATTTATATATATAAGATTCTATGGTAGTTTCAGGTCAAAGGATTACATGCACAAATTCCACTATGAGAACCATCTATTGACATGTAGATAAGACTCCATTAGATATTCTCAATTTGGATCAATTCAGTGAACTCATTCTCTAATGAGCACCCACATTCTTGTATTAGTATCGTACACAAGTTATTGTGAGATCAATCACCCTCTTAATCGAGCATACAAAGAATATGCTAGTCTTACCGAAAAACATTGATCCCTAACTCAATGTTCCATCGACTAGAAATATTTAAATTAGGGTTTTAAGATTTTAGGTCTCACTAGTATGATCTCATCATAATCCTAAAATCATAGCCCTAATTTATAGAGTTCAACATAATCTTAAATAAATAATAAGATACTACATATGATGAAATAAATACTTTTATTTATTAAAAATATCATTATATGAGTCTGGAAGATAAAGAACATCTCAAAAATAAATTAGCTTGAGGGTATATTCCTTTCACTATGGTGTACTACATTATACTGGCTGCGATGAGCGACGAGTTAAGTTGCATGTTTGAGATAGCTCAGCCAAATGAAATGCTCCAAGTGTTAGAGGATTCTTTCGGCACACCCGATGACATTGAGAGGTACAAGACTAGTTACACCATCTTCAATGCCAGAATGTAGGATGGAGCCTCTGTCATTGATTATGTACTGTATATGATCGAGCTGATAGAGCACTTGAGCAAGCTCGGCTTTTTCTTGCACAAACAACTTGGAAAAGATGCAATACTGAACTTGCTGCTCAAGTCTTATCTCCCATTTCTTACATATTATAGAATGTCAAAGCCTGAAGTGGACTACCTTAGGTTATTGGGGTTGCTTTAGAACTCTGAGAAGGATCACCAACTCCACAAAGAGTCGGTGAACTTAGTGGGAGGTTCGTCTTCTCGTTCTTGACCCTTTGGAAAAGGAAAGAAGAATAAAAAGAAGAAAGCCAAGAACGTGCATGTTCAGGCTAGGACATCTGTGCAGGCTCAGATCCAAAAAACCAAGCCCGATAAGAGTCAAGCCGAATGCTTCTTCTGCAAGAAGTGAGAGCATTGGAAGAAAAATTATCCTCAGTACATTGCCTTCCTAGATCCAAACAGGCAGAGGAAGAAGCAAGCTGTTGCTGGGCAAGGTATTTATATGATAACTCCTTGTAATTTTTCTATATATGATATTATCGACTGGGTATTGGATATCGAAAGCTCTTATCATATTTGCAATCCATTGCAGGGATTGCAGGTCAGTAGAAGATTCGAGTAAGGCAAGAGATTCCTGAATGTTGGAGATAGAAGATCAATTTCAGTTCTAGCTTTAGAAATTTTAAAACTTGTATTTGAATCTCATACCATTGTTCTTAGTAATTATCATTTTTATCCTAATTTCTTTTTAAATATCATTTTTGTCGGTCTTTTGGTCATGAACAATTATGAAATTTCAATAAAAAAATGAGTTTGTAATGTCATTATGAATGGTGTTACTGCTTTCTATGGATAATTGAATAATGGTGTGTATATATTATCACAACCTGTTAATGTAGTCTATTCAACTGGCAAACATCCTAGATTAGATAATGTGATAGATATCTATTTATGGCACTGTAGGCTAGATCATATAAATAAGAACAGGATAAGCAGATTGGTTCAAGAGGGTATTCTTGAACTTAGTGATTGTGAATTGCTTTCCACCTATGAAATCTGTCTTCTTGGTAAAATGACTAAGTCATCTTTTACTAAAAAAGGTGAGAGAGTTACTGAACTCTTAGAACTAGTACATACTGATGTATATGAACCAATGAGTACTACTGTCAAAGGTGGATATATCTACTTCATCACTTTCATAGATGATCTATCCAGATTTGCATATGTCTATCTGATAAAATATAAGTCAAATTTATTTGAAATGTTCAAACAATTCTGAAGTGAAGTAGAAAAATAAACTGAAAAGAATGTTAAAACTTTTCGATCTGACCGAGGAGGAGAATACCTTTTTGGTGAGTATCTCACATATCTAGAAGAGAATGAGATTCTCTCCCACTGAACTCCTTCAGGAATACCACAGCATAATGGTATTTCTGAAAGGAGGAATCGAACTCTGTTAGACATGGTCTGATCCATGATGGGTTTTTCTAGCTTACCGATATCCCTCTAGGGATATGCATTCAAATTGGCTTGCTATCTTTTAAATGGGGTTCTAAGTAAATTTATGGTTAAAACTCCATATAAGATATGGATAGGACGTAAGCCAGCACTTTCACACCTTAAGGTCTGAGGGTGCTCGGCTTATATCAAACGGTTAATTACAGATAAACTTGAATCTAGGTCTAATAAGTGCGCATTTATAAAGTATCCAAAAGAGACCAAAGAATATTATTTCTACTATGCTGATGAATAAAAGGTGTTCATCAATCTTAGGACAAACTTTTTGAAAAAGGAGTTCCTTAGTAAAGGAATTGTTGCCTCTAAGGTTGAACTTGATGAAGTTCAATAGGTAGAAATTCTGACACCGAATGTTGAACCTAAGTTGGATATGATCAGATCAGATTCGAAGCCTAGTGAACCCGCACCTTTAAGGCGATCCGGTAGAGTACCAAGCCATCTGGACAGATACTATGGATTCTTGGTTCAGAATGGTGATCCCATCGAACTTGATGAGAACGATGAGGATCCGATCACTTATATGGATGCGATGTAGAGATCCGATTCTAAGAAATAGCTAGTGCCATGAGATCTAAAATGAATTATGTTGACGCAGAAACTTATCATCGTCGGAGTTGAGGCCGAAGAGGCTGCCGCCGGGAATCTGCAAAACAAAATCTCGCTCGGAACCGATGGGGGGTGGCTCTGGCAAGACCCTCCGATGCTCAAGTTAGTTCCTGTCAACAGGAATGGAGTGCTCGACAGAATATGGAGGAGAAGAAAAGGGTTTTCAGAACCTATTGTAAAGGTATTCGGAGGGTCCTTTTTATAGAGGGAGCTTATTGTAACCGTCCTGTCGGTCGTTATTGTCGATCGTTATTGCTGATAAATGCCGATCGTTATTGCTGATAAATGTCGATCGTTATTGTCGATCGTTATTGCTGATAAATGCCGATCGTTATTACTGTTGTGTAACCATAGCGAGATTGCCTGCAGGAATCCATCATAAGGAGTTCGGCCATTGAGAAGCTCGTCCATTGAAGAAGTCTATAGGGAGTCCGGCTTCCGTAGAAACTCGGCCCGAGAGGAGGTTTTGGGGAAGTTCGGCTCCCGCAAGGGTCTGGCTGAAGCCCGGTCGCTGGGAGTCCGAAGGAGTTCGGCCCGGAGCCTGGGCGCTGGGGAGTTCGACCGCTGGACAGGAGTTCGGGGAGCTCGGCCGCTAAGAGGGTTGAAACAAGCTCGGCCGTCGGGGTCTCGGCCGAAGCCCGATCGCTCGGAGTCCAAAGGGGCTCGGGCAATAAGTAGTTCGGCCGCTTGAGGAGTTCGGCCGCTAGATAGTTCGGTTGGTTGAAAGACTTCGGCTGAGGCTCAGCCGCTGAGAAGCTCGGCCGGATGTAGTAGTTCAGCTAGGACGCGTCCACTGAAGTTCTTCCGCATTGACCACATCAGGCTGGGATCGAACTTGACTTTGGCAGGAGCGGGATTTATCCCCAACACTAGCCCCCCCACTCCCGAGTTCGAAATTTGAAGGAAGGGAGTGCGGATAAGGCGACTGCCAAAGTTTTTCTTCCGAGGTCCATGTCGAAGTTCGGCATTTCTGGCTAAAGTTGATGCTGAAGTTGAGGCTCTCTAGCCGTGGTCAGCCTAGTCGCTCGGGGGGATCTTATTTGGCCGAAGTTGATAAGATTGCTCGGAGGATATCTCATCTCCTTTGGCTGAGGTTGATGTAAGTGCTCGCGTTAGGACGAGGTCTTCCTCCTGTTCCTAACGGGCTGTGGGGGCACATGCGGACCGTCGTCCGAGCTTCTCCCCCCATCTCGTCTAAGGTGAACGAGGTCTTCGACTTTGCTCGCGTTAGGACGAGGTCTTCCTCCTGTTCCTAACGGGCTGTGGGGGCACATGCGGACCGTCGTCCGAGCTTCTCCCCCCATCTCGTCTAAGGTGAACGAGGTCTTCGACTTTGCTCGCGTTAGGACGAGGTCTTCCTCCTGTTCCTAACGGGCTGTGGGGGCACATGCGGACCGTCGTCCGAGCTTCTCCCCCCATCTCGTCTAAGGTGAACGAGGTCTTCGACTTTGCTCGCGTTAGGACGAGGTCTTCCTCCTGTTCCTAACGGGCTGTGGGGGCACATGCGGACCGTCGTCCGAGCTTCTCCCCCCATCTCGTCTAAGGTGAACGAGGTCTTCGACTTTGCTCGCGTTAGGACGAGGTCTTCCTCCTGTTCCTAACGGGCTGTGGGGGCACATGCGGACCGTCGTCCGAGCTTCTCCCCCCATCTCGTCTAAGGTGAACGAGGTCTTCGACTTTGCTCGCGTTAGGACGAGGTCTTCCTCCTGTTCCTAACGGGCTGTGGGGGCACATGCGGACCGTCGTCCGAGCTTCTCCCCCCATCTCGTCTAAGGTGAACGAGGTCTTCGACTTTGCTCGCGTTAGGACGAGGTCTTCCTCCTGTTCCTAACGGGCTGTGGGGGCACATGCGGACCGTCGTCCGAGCTTCTCCCCCCATCTCGTCTAAGGTGAACGAGGTCTTCGACTTTGCTCGCGTTAGGACGAGGTCTTCCTCCTGTTCCTAACGGGCTGTGGGGGCACATGCGGACCGTCGTCCGAGCTTCTCCCCCATCTCGTCTAAGGTGAACGAGGTCTTCGACTTTGCTCGCGTTAGGACGAGGTCTTCCTCCTGTTCCTAACGGGCTGTTTTTACTCATTTTTCTCTTGCCATCCCACGATTCTTATGCCAAAAACCAAAAACGCAGAACAAAGAAATTCATTGATGATACATCCTCAGATTTTCTGAGTTCCATGGCCGAGGAAGCATTATCCCTCCGAGTTCCTTCAAGCGATAGGTTCCGGGTCGGATGACTTCCGTTACCTTGTACGGACCTTCCCAATTTGGAGCGAGCTTTCCTTGACTCTGAGGCTGAGTGACAGCGGCTCGTCGGAGCACTAAGTCCCCTACTCTGAACGTCTTACTTTTAACCCTGGAGTTGTAGTACCGAGCCACCTTCTGTTTATAGGCTGACATCCGGATGCGAGCTTCCTCCCTCTTTTCTTCCAGAAGGTCGAGGTTGACTCTGAGGTCTTGGGGGTTGTGCTGTTCATTGAAGCCCACAACTCGTGCGGAAGGGAGCTTAAGTTCAACCGGGATGACTGCCTCAGTACCGAAGGCCAAAGCGAAGGGTGTTTCTCCAGTTGGCACCCTCTGAGTAGTTCGGTATGCCCAGAGGACATGGTAGAGTTCGTCTACCCAGGCCCCTTTTGCCTTATCTAGCCTCGTTTTGATTCCCTGTAGCAAGGTCCGGTTGGTTATCTCAGCTTCCCCATTGGTCTGCGGATGAGCCACAGAAGTGAAGCGCTGGGAGATGTTTAATCCTTCACAAAACTCTGGCGAACCTAGCCCCGGCGAATTGTCGCCCATTGTCGGTTATAAGGGTTCGGGGCAGGCCGAACCGACAAACTAGTGACTTCCAAACAAAGTCCTGTACTTTGGCCTCGGTAATTTTTGCGAGTGGTTCAGCTTCGACCCACTTGGTAAAGTAGTCAATCGCGACCAAGAGGAACTTCCGCTGTCCCGACGCTGTCGGGAAAGGGGCCGAGTATGTCCATTCCCCATTGCGCAAACGGCCAGGGTGAATTAAGCGGAGTGAGTTCGGATGCCGGCCGTCTCTGCACACTAGCATTTTTCTGGCAGCGGTCGCACCTCTTTACGTATTCCACAGAATCGCGAAATAAGGTCGGCCAATAATACCCTTGCCGAAGTAGCTTTAGCGACAAAGACCTTGCTCCTAAATGGCTTCCGCAAAGTCCTTCGTGCACATCCCATAGTGCAATATTAGCTTCTGAAGGTCGAAGGCATCTCAACAATGGAAGGGAGTACGACCTTTTGTACAACTGGCCTTCGTATAAGACGTAACGGGAGGCCTGATTTTTGAGTTTTCGAGCTTCTTTTCGGTCATGAGGAAGAACCCCCTCTTTAAGGTAGGTGACCAGTGGGTCAATCCAGCTGGGCTCGAATTCCGTCTGTAGGACATCCTGAGATTCTTCTGTGGTCGGGTACTTCAGAGTTTCCTGAAATACTTCTTTGGGTAGTTCGGCTGGAGCCGAAGTGGCCAGTTTGGAGAGAAAATCGGCTCTCGCATTTTCTGTCCTTGGGATATGTTGAATGACGAAACTATCCGAAGGCCGGGGTTAAACTCTTCACTTTCCCGAGGTATCTCGCCATGCTCTCTTCTCTTGCTTCAAAGTTGCCGCCAACTTGACCGACCACTAATCGGAAATCACTGTAGACTCGAAGCCGATCTACTTTTAGCTCCTTTGCTATTCTTAATCCCGCAATCAGTGCTTCGTATTCGGCTTCGTTGTTGGTAGCGGAAAACTCGAAGCGCAGCGCGAACTCGGCGACAACTCCCTCGGGGCTGACCAAGACTAGCCCCGCACCAGCTCCAATGGAGTTGGAAGAACCATCCACGTGTAGAATCCAGAAGCCTTCAGAGAGGTCGGCCCTTTCCTTGGGGAAGTTCGGCTGTGATGGTTCGACTTCGTCAAGGCTCGATCTCGCCTTTGTATTTGTCTTGCTTGATTCAAGTTCGGCTTCGTCCGGAATAGGTGCATTCTAATACAAAATCCGCCAGTATCTGGGCTTTGATTGATGGCCTGGGCTGATAGTTGATGTCGAACTCCGTGAGCTCCATTGCCCATTTTGCGATTCTTCCGGAAGCGTCTGCTCGGTGGAGAACTGCTTTTATTGGTTGGTCCGTGAGGACCGTTATGGTGTGCTCCTGAAAGTAAGGTCGGAGCCTCCTGGCGGCAATTACGAGACAGTAAGATAATTTTTCTATCCGGGAGTATCTGGTCTCCGCGTCCCTTAGGACTCGGCTCACGTAATAGATCGGGCGTTGTGTTTTTGCTTCTTCCCTAACGAGAACCGCCGCCAGGGCCACCGAGGAGACAGCTAAATACAAGAACAACTCTTCCCCAGGTTCAGGTTTTGCCAGCAGCGGGGGCGTGCCGAGGTAATTTTTGAGTTCCTCAAATGCTTGTTGACACTCTGCCGTCCAGCTGAAGTCCTTTGGTCGCCTGAGAACCTCGAAGAAGGGCAAGCAACGTTCAGCCGACCTCGAGACGAAGCGATTTAGGGATGCCACCCTTCCGGCCAAGCGCTGAACTTCTTTAATCATCTTTGGAGTGGTCATTTCTTGAATAGCTCGGATTTTCAGGGGGTTTGCCTCGATTCCACGTCTCGACACCATGAACCCAAGAAATTTTCCAGAAGTTACGCCAAAGGCGCATTTGGTAGGGTTCAGTCTCATCTTATGCTTCCTCAATGCATTGAAGGTCTCTTCAAGGTCGGCCAGATGGTCAGCTGAAGCTCGGCTTTTGACGAGCATATCATCTACGTACACCTCCATGTTGCGGCCGATCTGCTCCTTGAAAATTTTGTTGACTAAACGCTGGTATGTTGCTCCCGCATTCTTGAGTCCAAAAGGCATGACCTTATAGCAATAAAGACCTCGGCTAGTGATGAAGGCTGTTTTTTCTTCGTCTTCAGGCGCCATACGTATCTGGTTATAACCAGAAAAGGCATCCATAAAGCTGAGGAACTCATGACCCGAGGTTGCATCTACCAACTGATCGATCCTGGGCAAGGGGTAACTATCCTTTGGACAAGCCTTGTTTAGCTTTTTGAAGTCGACACACATCCTCCACTTGTTGTTTGTTTTCTTGACAAGAACCACGTTCGAAACCCAAGTCGGGTAATGAACTTCCCGGATTAGTCCGGCTTTAAGGAGTTTATCTACTTCTTCAGCGATCGCTTTCTGCCTCTCCGGGGCATGTTGGCGTAGTTTTTCTCTTACCGATCCGGTGTTTCGAGTCAACGGCCAGCCGATGTTCCATGACCTCGGCGTCGATTCCTGGCATATCTGCTGGGGTCCAAGCGAAGACGTCTGCATTCCTTCTGAGAAAAGCGACGAGTTGCTCCCGAACCTCGGTCGCCAGGTTGGAGCCGATCTGCACCACATGGTCCGATTTTTCCATCATTTAATGACACAGAGACGAGGTCCTCTGCAGGCTCAGCTCGTTCTTCAGCGAGGTCGTCACGGACGTCCAGTCCGTCAACCAGACAGGGGTCGGGCTGATCTCCCTTATACAAGGCGATCGAGTAACAATACTTCGCTAGGGTCCTGGTCTCCTCTGACTTCTCCAACCCCATAGTTCGTAGGGAACTTCATCTTTAAGTAATAAGTCGACACAACCGCCCGAAGGGCATTTAAACCAGGTCGACCGAGGATAGCATTATAGGCGGACGGCGTCTTTACGACTAGGAAGTCGACCTGAGCTTTGGCCTGCTTTGGGTACTGCCCTGCTGTTACGGTCAAAGTTATGATACCTTCGACTGGTACGGTGTTGCCAGCAAATCCAACTAGCGGAGAATTCACCGAGCTCAATCGATCATCAGGTAGGGACATTTTCAAGAAGGCACCGTAGAACAATACATCAGCCGAGCTTCCATTATCTACGAGGATGCGGCGTACATCGTAGTCAGCAATATTCAACGAAACTACAACCGCGTCATTATGCGGAAGTTGGATTCCCTGGCCATCCTCCTCGGTGAAGACTATAGGCTCCGAAATCTTCCATTTCTTCATCGATCCTTCAAGCCTGCTGGTTTTCCTTTTGCTGAGATCCCCCTAAGATAGTGTTGATGACGCCAACGGGTGGCCGGTCTTCTTGTTGGTTTTCCCCGCTTGGCGTTAGCGTTCTCGGCCGATCTTCCACCCCCTCGGGCCGCCTTCGAAGAAACCGGCTTAGTCTGCCTCGCCTGACGAGCTCTTCGATCTCGTCCTGGAGTTGAATGCACTCCTCCGTGTCATGACCGTGATCGCGATGGTAGAGGCAGAACTTGTTGGGATTACGCTTGTAAGGGTGAGAGCGCATTCTCTCTGGTCTTGGAAGCCGTTCCCGGATCTCCATCAGAACTTGAGTCTTCGGGGTGTTTAGGGGGGTGTAGTTGTGAAATCATCGTAGACGGGGAGAACTTCGGCGCTGAGGAGAACTTCGGCGCTGAGGAGAACTTCGGCGCGTCCTTCCGTCAGAGCTTCCCCGCTTCCGAGCTTGAGAGGGAATCCGAACTTGCTCGCGACCAGGGGGAGTCCTGGAGCGTGGCCGAGCTTCAATTCGCTTCCTTTCTTCGGAGGGTCTATCCAGCCTGCCGATCAGCCGTTTACCACCGATTTCACCATCCTTAGCTTCGAAGGCCTCCTCTGCCCGGGCATAACTTTCGGCCCGAGCCAACATATCGGCAAAGTCCCTGGGATACTTTTTTTCCAGGGAGAACAATAGGTCATTTTTCTGAAGGCCGCTCTTGAGCGCGGCCATGGCGACCGATTGATCCAGGTCTCGGACTTCTAACGCAGCGGTATTAAATCCGAGAAATGAAAGCCCGGATGGATTCCCCTTCTCTCTGCCTGATGGCCATTAGGGAGTCTGAGCTTCGGCGTGGACGCCGACTACTGACGAAGTGGGCCGCGAACTGTTGACTCATTTGGTCGAATGACAGGATGGTACTCGGCTTGAGTGCCGAATACCAGTTTCTGGCTCCTTTAAGAGTAGAGGGAAAAGCCCGGCACAGGATGGCGTCTGGCGCGCCATGAAGCAACATCGTCGTCCGAAAGGCTTCCAGGTGGTCGACCGGGTCAGTGGTCCCATCATAGCTCTCAAACTGTGGGAGTTTGAAGTTCGGCGGGACTGGTTCTTGCATAATTTTCTGTGAGAATGGAGGGTCGGTTCGGATCTCATTACCATATGAGGGAGGAGCGTGGCGGAGTTCTTCGATCCGACGACTCATTTCCAAGAGCCTTCTATCCAGGAGATCTTCATGGTCTCTCATTTCTAAAGTCTTCTTGCTGATCGGATGAAAAGCTTCTCCCTGGGATGAGCTGCGGTCCGAACAAGGGCTCTCCTTCCGTTGCTTTCCTTTTTCGGGAATTGGAGGTCGGGTAGCCCATGTCGATTGCCTCTGGACTGGACAACGCGGCTCCGGAGGATCCAGGACCGATTGGACTGGTACGGCGGCTTGCTGGTGCATGGCTTGCACCGCTTGAACGGCCTCGGTGAGGCCACGAACCTGCTGGACGAGCAGGTTGAACTGTTCAGCGTCTACCGCGGCCTGGATTGTCGGGACTGGAGCGGTAGCGAGCGGACCCGGACGGGATCAGGCCGTGGAGGCCGCCGATCGCTGGGCTGCAGAATGAGCCTGAGTCACTAGGGCTGGAGCTAGAGTGGATGGACTCGAACGAGATCGAGCCACGGAGGCCGCCGATCTCCGAGTGGAGGCTCTCCTGGGGGGCATCTTTTCTCTTTGGAAGGGAATTAGAATTGAAAAGAAGAAAGGTCTCTCGAGCACTCCTTTAAGAACAAAGGAACACCGGCTTCCTTTAAGAAGGGAATCTTCGCCGGTAGGCCCTCCTTCTAGCGCCAATCTGTTGACGCAGAAACTTATCGTCGTCGGAGTTGAGGCCGAAGAGGCTGCCGTCGGGGACCTGCAAAATAAAGTCTCGCTCGAAACCCGTGGGGGGTGGCTCCGGCAAGACCCTCCGACGCTCAAGTTAGTTCCTGTCAACAGGAATGGAGTGCTCGACAGAATATGGAGGAGAAGAAAAGGGTTTTCAGAACCTATTGTAAAGGTATCCGGAGGGTCCTTTTTATAGAGGGAGCTTATTGTAACCGTCCTGCCGATCGTTATTGTCGATCGTTATTGCTGATAAATGCGATCGTTATTGCTGATAAATGTCGATCGTTATTGTCGATCGTTATTGCTGATAAATGCCGATCGTTATTACTGTTGTGTAACCGTAGCGAGATTGCCTGCAGGAATCCATCATAAGGAGTTCGGTCATTGAGAAGCTCGTCCATTGAAGAAGTCTATAGGGAGTCCGGCTTCCGTAGAAACTCGGCCCGAGAGGAGGTTTTGGGGAAGTTCGGCTCCCGCAAGGGTCTGGCTGAAGCCCGGTCGCTGGGAGTCCGAAGGAGTTCGGCCCGGAGCCTGGGTGCTAGGGAGTTCGGCCACTGGACAGGAGTTCGGAGAGCTCGGCCGCTAAGAGGGTTGAAACAAGCTCGGCCGCCGGGGTCTCAACCGAAGCCCGATCGCTCGAAGTCCAAAGGGGCTCAGGCAATAAATAGTTCGGCCGCTTGAGGAGTTCGGCCGCTAGATAGTTCGGTTGGTTGAAAGACTTCAGCTGAGGCTCAGCTGCTGAGAAGCTCGGCCGGATGTAGTAGTTCAGCTAGGACGCGTCCACTGAAGTTCTTCCGCATTGACCACATCAGGCTGGGATCGAACTTGACTTTGGCAGGAGCGGGATTTATCCCCAACAGATTGTATGAAGGTCAATGATGTATGGACATTAGTTAACCTACCTGAAGGGGTTAAACCCGTTGGGTGTAAATAGGTATTCAAAAGGAAAAGAGGCACAGATGGAAAGATGGAGATCTATAAAGCCCATCTGGTTGCTAAGAGATATCATCAACATTATGGTATTAACTATGATGAGACATTCTCTCCAGCGGTAATGCTCAAATTCATTCGAACAATGCTTGAAATAACTGCCTACCTAGACTATGAGATCTGGTATATGGATGTGAAGACAGCTTTCCTAAATAGAGAGCTAACCGAAGAGGTGTGTATGATACAACCTGAGGGATTCACATCCACAGATGAGTTTACGGTGTGCAGGCTTTAGAGATCTATTTATGGATTAAAGCAAGTATCTCGAAGTTGGAACATGCATTTTGATAAAGTGATCAAAACATATGGCTTCGTCAAGAATGGAGAAGAATCCTACATTTACAAATGGGCAAATGGTCCAGCAGTGGTATTCTTTGTTTTGTATGTGAATGATATTCTTTTAATCAAGAATGACATCCCCACATTACAAGGAATAAAAGTTTGGTTGTCATCACAATTCTTCATGAAGGACTTCGGTGAAGCATCGTATATCCTAGGGATAAAGATTTATAGGGATAGATCTAAAAGGATGCTTGGTATATCCCAGTCCACGTACATAGAAACTGTGTTGAAGAGGTTCAGCATGGAGAATTCCAAAAAGAACTATCTTTCAATAGACCAAGAAATTTCTCTCTCTAAGAAGTCCCATATGCTTCGACAGTGGGGTCTATTATATATGCAATGACATATACGAGACCAAATGTGGCATACTCACTAGTAGTAGTAAGTAGATACCAGTCTGACCCTAGAGAAAATCACTGAAAGATGGTTAAAATCATCCTTAGGTATTTGAAAAATACTAAAGACCAATGGTTGGTTTATGGTGAGTCAGATCTGAAACTTATGGGGTTTACAGACTTCAGCTTTCAATCTGACCATGATGACAGTAAAAGTATGTCGGAATATATCTTTACTCTAAATGATGGATCCATCTGTCAAAAAAGTTCCAAGCAACATACAATGGTTGACTTTGTTTGTGAAGCAGAGTACATGGTAGCATCAGATATAGCAAAAGAAGCTGTATAGCTGAGGAAGTTCATCATCGAGCTCGGAGTAGCACCCTTCATTGATGGTCTAGTCCTACTCTACTGCGACAACATTGGCACCATAGCTCAAGCATAGAAACCAAAGGCACACCAACAGACAAAGCACATTCTGTGCCGCTTCTATTTAGTCCATGAGATCATGGATCGTGGTGACGTCGACCTTCAGAAGATCGATGGAAAAGAGAACCTAGCCGACCCCTTCACTAAAGCCATGGCAATCAAGGAGTTCGACAACCATAAGTCGAAGATAGGTATTAGATACTGTGCTGAGTGGCTTTAGGATAAGTGGGAGTTGTTAAAAATTATATCCTAAAGCCAATCATCAGTCTGTTGATGGTTGAAATATCATAATTAATTTATTAATTAATAAAAATTTTTTGACATCTTTTTTCATCATAAATTTACATCTTCTAATGAACTTAATTATTGTAATGAAGTTCTTAGGACTATTTAGCTTTGATAAAAAGAAGATTTATTGATTACTCCTTAAATTTATTCATGATCAAATGATATGTTGTTAATTAGGACGACAGCATCTATCGAGCATAGATCGCTATATGCCATATAGGTTGGTTGTCCTTTTAACCAAGGAGTGTGGAGACACTGGTATGGCATACAGATGATATGTATGGGTACATCATCATTGAACATGATCAACTTTAGAGCATTCTACTATCGAGAATATCTTTGATGAGATATAAGTATAAGTATCCCTTAGACCAGAGATCACCTCAGTAACTTGCAAGCAACATACTATGCTTTGGTATCGAACTAACTGAATTTCTAATTCAACAACGAAAGACTTCTGGGCATAATTAAGTACTTGCGAAGTTGGAGTGTGATCAAGATGGAATTGACCACTCCAAGAGTTGGAGAAGAATGTATCACTATATTTCAATATAGCAAAACCTTGGCCAAGATAATCCATCAGATGGATTTGATATTTTGAAATACAATGTGGACAATTTGATCAAAGTTGATAGTTGAACTCTGGGGTGTCCTACGAGCATTATGATCAAGGGGATGAATTATATGGAAACTATATTCGCATGGATTCTAAGGATGGTGTTTTACACCTTTCGACCTATCCGACCATCGGGTATCATTACTAAATATCACTTTGATTGCTACAAAAATTTATTTCTATGCTATCAGCTTAGGTTCGAATCTATAAGATCACACACATTAGTTTATGATCCGATCGGATAGTTGATCAGCGATTTAGAATCATTTTAGGGTTAAACGATCAATACGATTAATGTTTGACCTAGTGCAAGTATTGTAGGAGGATGGATTAGCAATTCGATTGCTAATTGACTTAATTTGATTAAGTTAGTAGGCTAAGATTAAGTTTAATTAAATATAATTTAATTAGATTAGGTTTGGATTTGATTGGATCAAGTCCAATTGGCTTATTAGATAAGTCAAGTGCAAGAAAGAACTAGTCCTAGTCTAACTAAGACTCGAGTCAACCCAATTTTTTAATTTAATTAAAAAATTAAATTAAAATTAAATTAAATTTAATTTGATTTAGTTAAGTTCTTAAATGGGTTAGAGTCTTATTTAATTGAATTGGTTTACTCTTATTTTTATTTGGTTAAAAGACCTTGTTTGACCAAGTCAAAATAGGAGTCCTAGTGTGACTAGGACTCCCTATTCCTTGCGCCACCTAATCCTCATGCCCCACCTTTTTCTCTTTATGTTTTTACGTAAAATTCTCCATGCCCAAAGGTTTCTCATGCCCCCCTTTCTCTCTTCTATTTCTCATATGGAAGTTTGTTGGAAGACCAAGTCAAAAGAGGAATTAGTTTTGCTTAAGGATTCTATGAGATAGAATCCTTATTGAC
The DNA here is from genome assembly GCA_006176705.1 of Cocos nucifera. NCBI lineage: Eukaryota > Viridiplantae > Streptophyta > Magnoliopsida > Arecales > Arecaceae > Cocos > Cocos nucifera. The sequence goes on along the minus strand of QRFJ01002465.1, from coordinate 311,872 downwards.
CAAATCTTCTTCCCATTGTATGCTGACCCATCTTTCTTTATTTCCTCTGATTTCTATGGTAAAAGAGGGATTTCTTGTGCACCCCCTTTGCTAGTCCATGGTAGAAAAAAAGATGGGGGCACCCAAGAGTTGGGCGCCCCAACAACTTCTCTTATTTATTCCTTCCTTATCTAGGTTTTTTATCTAACTTGGACTCTATATATCTCTTTATTTAAAGAGAATTTTTGGCTAAAATTTTTTTGTATTGCATACATTTGATAAATATCTTTAGTGTAGAAAATTTAGAGAAAAATTCATCTGGGTCATGGAGATATTAAAAGCACAAATTAGGGTGTCTAGAAAAAGAACAAAGAAGAAGAAGAGGGTCTTCTTCTAGGATTTTTGTTTCAGATCTCTTCCTCCATTTTTGTGAGCTTTTGAGAGGTATCTCAACATCACACATCTTTTTTTTTTCTTCTAATATTTTAGAGTATCCAAGTTTCGAAGAAGAAAGCATCGGATCGATCGTCGAAGAGAGATCAGCACAGTACTAGCATACTGTGCTGATTTCCTGCATTAGGATCTCTGATCGTATTTGTGGGCTCATGTGGATAACTCCTAGAGGCCTGATGCATGTGCAGCTCATGACTTCATCCTCAAGTCTAGATCAATAAGTTAGAATGTCTAACTTGCTTAGGTAACAGATCCGATCTGTTATGTTATAGCTGCATTAGATGTAATATGATCTAGATTGATATGATCAACCTTTCCTTCTTCTTTATACTTTTAATTTTTTATTTAATATCATGCCTTGATAATATAATAAATTTGAGATCTAGGTATTTACATATTTATTTAAATAAATATTTAATTTATTTAGATATTTCACTACCTGATCTCGAAAAAGTTTCAAGATCTACCCATAAAACCCTAGATCCGATTCCTTCAGTGAGTAGTACCAGTCTGACCCTAAAGAAAATCACTGAAAGGTGGTTAAAACCATCCTTAAGTATTTAAGAAATACTAAAGATCAATGATTAGTTTATGGTGAGTCAGATATGAAACTTATGAGGTTTACAGACGCTAGCTTTCAATCTGACCATGATGACAGTAAAAGTATGTCGGGATATATCTTTACTCTAAATGATGGAGCCATCTACTGTAAAAATTCCAAGCAGCATACAGTGGTAGACTCTATTTGCAAAGCAAAGTATATGGCAGCATCAAATGTAGCAAAGAAAGCTGTATGGCTGAGGAAGTTCATCACCGAGTTCGAAGTAGCATCCTCCATTGATGTTCCGATCCTTTATTACAATAGCACTGGTGCCATAGCTCAAGCTAAGGAATCGAAGGCACACTAGCACATGAAGCATATTTTGTGCTGCTTCCATCTAGTCCATGAGATCGTGGATCGTGATGACGTCGACCTTCAAAAGATCAACAAACAGGAGAACCTAGCCGACCCCTTCACTAAAGCCCTGGCAGTTAAGGAGTTCAACAATTATAAGTCGAAGATAGGTATTAGATACTATGTCGAGTGGCTTTAGGATAAGTGAGAGTTATTGAAAAATATGTTCCAAAGCCAATCATCAGTCTATTGATGGTTGAGCTATTTTATATTTATAATTAATTTATTAATAAATAAAATATATTTTTTATATTTTTTATCATAAGTATTCATCTTCTAACGAATTTCATTATTGTGATGAGGTTCTTAAAACTATTTAGCTTCGATAAAGAAAGAATTTATCGATTAGTCCTTAAATTTGATCACGATCAAATGATAGGCTGCTAATAAGGACGACAATATCTATCGAGCATAGGTCACTGTATGCCATATAGGTTGGTTGTCTTCTTAACCAAGGAGTGTGAAAATACTGGTATGGCATATAGATGAGATGTATAGATATATCGTCATTGAACATGACCAACTCTAGAGCATTCTGCTATCGTGAATGTCTCTGATGGGATATAGGTATAAGTATCCCTTAGACCTAAGATCACTTCAGTGATTTGCAAGCAACTCACTATGCTTTGGCACTGGACTAACTAAATTTCTAATTTAGCAACAGAAGGCTTCTAGGCACAGTCAAATATTTACGATGTTGGAGTGTGATCAAGATGAAATTGACCACTCCAAGAGTTGGAGAAGAATGTATCACTGTATTTCAATATAGCAAAACCTTGGTCAGGATAATTCATCAGATGGATTTAATATTTTGAAATACAATGTGAACAACCTAATCAGAGTTGATAGTTGAACTTTGAGGTGTCCTATGAGCATTATGGTCAAGGGGATGAATTATATGGAAACTATATCCGCATGGGTTCTAAGGATGGTGTTCTACACCTTCGACTTATCCGGCCATCGGATATCATTATTGGATGGTCACTTTGATTGGTACAAAAATTTATTTCTATGCTATCAATTTAGATTCGAACCTATGACATCACACATATTAGAGTTCACGTTCCAATTGGATGATTGATCAATGATTTAGAATCATTTTAGGGTTAAACGATTAATATGGTTGATGTTTGACCTAGTGCAAGTATTGCAGGAGGATCGATTAGCAATTTAATTACTAATTAGCATAATTTGATTAAGTCAGTTGATTGAGATTAAGTCTAATTAAATATAATTTAATTATATTTGATTTGGACTTGATTGGATCAAATTCAATTAGTTTATTGGACAAGCCAAGTGCAAGGAAGAACTAGTCCTAGTCTAACTAGGACTTTGGTCAATCTAATTTTCTAATTTGATTAAAAAATAAATTAGAATTAAATCTAATTTAATTTGATTTAAATAAATCCTTAAATAGGTTAGAGTCTTGTTTAATTGGGTTGGGTTACTCTTATTTTTATTTGGTTAAAAGACCTTTTTTGATCAGATCAAAATAGGAGTCCTAGTATGACTAGGACTCCCTATTCCTTGTGCCACCTAATTCCTCATGCCCCACCCCTTCTTTCTTCTCTTTTACATGAAAAATCTCCTACCCCAAGCAATCTCATGCCTCCCTTCTCTCTTCCTTTTTCCATATGGAAATTTGTTTGATGACCAAGTCAAAAGGGGAGGTTGGTTTTGCTTTAGGATTCTATGAGATAGAATCCTAGTCAACCAAATGACTTCCTTCCTTTCATGCTGCCACCTTCCTATTTTCTCTCTCTCTCTCATGGCATTCTTTGGCATTTGTTGTGCCCTCTCTTGCTGGTCCATGGAAGAAAAGTAAGGTGGGGGTGCCCAAGAGTTGGATGCCCCAACAACTTCCCTTATTTGGTCCTTCCTAGTCTAAGTTTTTAACCTAACTTGGACTCTGCATATCTCTTTATTTAAAAAGAATTTTTTGCTAAAATTTTTGCAAATTGTAGATAATTGAGAGATATCTTTGGTGTAAAATAATTAAAGAAAAATTCATCTAGTTCATTGAGATATTAAAAACATAAATCAGGGTGTCTAAAAAAAGAACAAAGAAGAAGACGAGGGTCTTCTTCTAGGGTTTTTGTTCCAAATCTCTTCCTCCCTTTTTGTGAGCTTTTAAGAGATGTCTCAGCATCAAAAATCTTCTTCTTTTTCTTTTGATATTTTGAAGTATCTAAGTTTCGAAGAAGAAAGCATCGGATCAATCGTCAAAGAGAGATCAGCACAGTGCTAGCATACTGTGCTGATTTTCTGCATCAGGATCTCTGATCATATTCGTGGGCTTGTGTGGATGACTCCTAGAGGTCGGACATGTGTGCAGCTCATCACTTCATTCTCAAGCCTAGATCAGCAAGTTAGAACATCTAACTTGCTCAACTAATAGATCCGATCTGTTATTTTATAGTTGCATTAGAAGTAGTATAGATCTAGGTTGATATGATCAACCTTTTTGTTCTTGTTTAATTTTTAATTTTTGATTTAAATACCATGCAATAATCATATAATAAGATCTTAGATCTAGGATATTTTATATTAATTTTAATCTTTCACTGCCTGATCTTGAAAAAATTTCAAAATCTAGTCCTAAAATCCTAGATCTGGTTCCTTCATAGATTCCTTCCTAGAGAGAGAAGGGTGCACGCCCATTCCTGGCATGCATCCCCTTATAGATAAGGCTAAGAGTGGAGGGAGTTGGGGAGGTTATGGTTTGGTTTCATTTAAACAACATTTGAATGAGTCAAAGTGTTTAAATGGATTCAAACTTTTGGAAAATCTTATCTGGGTGCTAGAATTGAGTTTTCTATGACAAAACTCATAAAAATTTTGAATGGGGTGTGAGGTTTATTGGAGAGTCCTTCTGCTTTAAGCAAGTTGATCCAGTTAATTGCTTAAAGCCCTAGGACTCTAGGTCTCCCATATTTTCTATAAATAGGGGACTAGGCTAAAGTATTTGGCCATCCAAATCCTCCTATGCCCAAGCCCTGCTCCTCTTCTCCATGCCTGCTCTCCCTCCTCTATTCCTCTCTCCCACACCCAAGTGTTGGGCTAATCGCATCATCGAGCATCCAGGGGCTATCTGCACAAGTAAAAGATGAAGGAGTTCTCGATCGTGTGTCAATTGGATTATTGCCGAAGATCATATCAAAGGCACCATAAGAAGATCCTTTTTTGATTTTTTAAAAATCAAATCTAGATGGAGAAGATCACTAAATCTGATCCAAGTGGATACTGATAGAGGTCGGGCACGTACGCGGCTCAAGTCAAACCTTAAATCAGCTTTAGATCATCATTGCAGGTAGATCATCTACTCAAAAAATTGGTATTTCAAATACCTAATTGCATATTTTATTTTTATATGTACATAATTAGATCTAAGAGCTTTTAGATCTAATTAGATTGGATTAAAAATTTTAAAATCCGCTGCTTCATATCCAATCCAATCGGGTAGATCTACTAAATCCTACAAAGAGCCCCTGCTCTAAGCACAACTCCACCTCCAAAAAGTTCCTGCCCTCATCAAGTCTGCTACACTTTGAGATCTATGATTGAGATGATGCTCTTGATCAGAAGCTCCAGTAAATGAATCAGGAAATTAAGGAGCTTCGCCATGCCATTCCTTTCCACTACGATAATATTTGCATCGATCTTCCTTTTGCTGCCCAGATCATGCAGGAGCCCATCTCGTCGAACTTCAAACTCTCCTAATTTGAGAGTTATGATGGGATTTTAGATCCTATCAACCATCTCGAAGTCTTTCAGACCATGATACTGCTCCATGGCAAGTCAGATGCCATTTTGCGCTAAGCTTTTTCATCCATCCTGAAGGACGCAGCAAGAAACTGGTACTCAGACCTTAAGCTGGATACCATTTATTTCTTTGACCAGTTGAGCCATCAATATATGGCTCATTTTACTAGCAGCCGACATTTGAGGCAGGGCTCAAATTCCCTCATAAACATCAAGAAGAAAGAAGGAGAATCCATCTGAGCCTATGTCAGCCGTTTCAACACCGCTATCTTGGAGGTCCAAAATTTGGATGAATCTATTGCTATGGCTGCTCTGAAGGACAGCCTTTTAAAGAATGATTTCCTCTTCTTCCTAGAGAAAAAGTATCTTCGAGACTTTACCGACATGTTAGCTCGAGTAGAAGGTTATGCTCGAGTTGAGAAAGCTTTCAAGCTTCATGATGATAAAGCTGCATGAGAGTGACAAGCAAGGAAATCTAGCAAACCCACACCTATGGAGAAGTCGAGTGACACTCGGCTGAATTTCAAAACCCTTCCTAAGTGCTGATGAGCTCAAACTCCATGCCAAACCCATCAGCTAGGAAGCTCGGATTGAAGGATGCGGCAAAGTCCCCCTCCTAGAAGATTCAACAACTATTCTCCTTTGAATGCTCCAAAAACTTAAGTTTTGATGGAAATTAAGGAGTAACTAATGAGGCCGGACAAGATATAGTCTCATCCAAATAGGCACAATCCCAATAAATATTGTTTGTACCATCATAACCACAGTCATGATACTGAATAATGTATCTAGCTCTAGAATAAAATTGAGAAATTGATCAGATAAGGTTGGCTAGATCGATTTCTACAACATTAGGTGGAAAGAAGGGAAGACCGGTCAAGAGCTCTTCCATAATTGGAACCATCTCAAAGGGAAGAGCCCTAAGGAGATTTGCCCCCACTTGAAATCATCAAAATAATTGCTCGGGGACATCTGCAAGAAGAGGCCAGCGGATCGGCAGAGTTGGCAAAAAAGTGAAGGACTTAAGAAACCATTACTTTCATTGAAGAAGATGCACAAGGGGTTCAATTTCCATATAATGATGCAATTATAATTTCTTTAAATATTGCTAATTATGATATACACTATGTTCTGATTGATAATAAAAGTTCTATCGATGTCTTATTTTATGATGCTTTCTCCAAAATGCCTATACCTGATGGTCATATGGGGCCACTAAGTTCTCTTTTGGTAGGGTTCACCGGTGATGCTATACCAGTTGAAGGAATAATCACTCTACCAGTCATGATAGGCCAACACCCAAAGCAATCCAAAGCTTAGATTGATTTTTTTGATGGTGAAGGCTCCTTTTGCCTACAATGCTATTCTTGGATGACCTGGGCTAAATGCGCTCTAAGCTATGGTATCAACATATTATTTGAAGATGAAGTTTCCAATAGAATATGGGGTTGGAGAAGTCAGAGGAGATCAAGCCCTAACACGCCATTATTATATAATTGCTCTGCAAGGAGAAAAGTAGCCCAAACTTTGTCCGATGGATTGGCTTGATGTTCGTGATGATTTAACTGAAGAGTGAGGAGAATCAATTAACGATCTTGTTGCAATTTTCTTAAATGATGGGAATAAAGACCACACAATTCAGATCAGTTCTAACCTGGAAGAAGAGGTTAAAAGATAGCTCGTCACCTTTCTAAGAAGGAATGCCAATGTTTTTGCTTGGATTTTTGCAGATATATTCAGAATGGATGTAGAGATAATGGAGCATCGCCTAAGTATAGACTCCAAACGTCAGCTTATAGACAAACTCTTCAAAGATAAGTTCATCCAAGAGGTATCCTACCCAGATTGGATCGCTAATGTGGTTCTTGACAAGAAGGCAAATGCACTACAGGAAAACAGAGTTTTAGCGACCAAAAAATCGATTGCTAAAAATAAAAAATTGATCGCTAATAATTTAGCAACTGATTATGCAAACGAATATTTTTGGTTGCAAAAAGCTTGGTTGGAAATATTTTTTGATCAATTTTTTCGATCATAAAATCTAGCGGCTGATTAACTATCCAAAAAAAATATTAAAATTTTGCAACCAATTTAGTAACTAAAAATTTTTAAAAAAAATTACAAACTTGTGATCGATTTTTCAATCAAAAAATTGATTTCTAATTTCTTTAAAAATTTATTAAAAAATAAATAATCTAAAGACCAATTTTGCAACCAATTATTTTATTCAAAATAATAATTTAATATCAACTGCAAAATCAATCAAAAAATTAGTTATAATTTTTTTATTTTTTTTAATAATTAAAATTGGTTGCAAAATTGGACACTAATTTTTTTAAATTATTTTATATTTAAAAAATTAATTACAAAATTGGTCAAAAGTTTTTTTAAAATATTTTAATTCTCAAATTGATTGCAATACCAGTCACTAAATTTATTAAAAAATATTAAATTAAAAGTCTGAGAGAAAATCAAACATAAATTTAGTTGCTAATTTTTCAAAAAATAGTTTTTTTAAAAATTTGATCACAAAATTGATCATAATTATTTTTTGAAATTTTTTAATTTTTAGAATCAATTACAAAATCATAAAACAACAACAAGAATAGTAAGTAACTACCCAGTTTAAAGTCTTGTTCATAATTTAAAATGAAGATTCTTGATTGAATAAGAGAATAGAAAGATGGGAAGAGAATCTATATTAGAAAAATTCATTGATTAGTTTCAAACATGAATTAGGTCTCTCTCTCTCTCCATTCAAGATATAGGAATGCTCCCCTAGCATCTTTCATGGTGGAGATCTCCAAGTCCTAATGTTTACTGGATTTAAAAAAAACATATTATGGTTTTTTTCATGTCCACCTCCACTACCATCAATATCTATGCCTTTTCCTTCTCCACCCTTCCAAACCCCTTCCCATGCCTTCTCCTTTTCCTTCTTCATGGTGATGATGTAAATCCTCCCCTTTAACATTGATGAGATTCCTAAATGCAAATGTTAGATTTCATTGTCTAATGTTCATGTTCAATTCTAACAACAAGTCATCTACAATACATCTTCTTAAAGTCCACAACCTTGGTTAGTCTTGCCTCTAAGCATTCCAATGCACCCCTACCAAAATAGTAACTATGTGACTCTTGCTAATATGGAGCCTACATGCTCTAGAGGATATCTCCCAATTTTCTTAGATGGTTCATGGAACTGGGAATTAATGGTGGATTTATTAAAGGAGTTAAAGATGACTCATATAGCTAATATTAGTTTTGGTCCTTTCTATTTTATTTTAGATAGAGAAATGTGCCTCCTAACTTGTCTATAGTATAGATATATGGGTCATAAATCTACACATTACCACCTTTTCTCTTCTTCCTCACTTTCTTGCTCTCTCCTCTGCCCTCTTATCACCACCAAAGCATTTTTTCCACCCGCCTTACTTCTTCCACCTACCACTCTCCTTCATCTTTTTTCCATCACCTTCTAATTGCTAAAGCCATGGAGAATAACCATATTTAACATTTTTCTTTGTACTAGCAAGTTACACAAACCATGTTCGAGCCTTTTCAAAAGATTACTTCCTGTGCAATTACCACCTTTGTTAGTTTAGATTAAGGACACATGACTATGATATTAAAAGTTTCACTTCTATGCAGAACCAAGAAGGCCATTTGGTGAGGTTTCTTGACCTTCCCAAATCATAAAAAGTTCCTTTTTCATTCATTTCGACTTCCAAAATTATTTGCACCAATGGACATCTTCTAAAATATTACATCATTAAGTATTAGCCCTTAGGGCATTTTTTAAACACAGTTTTCTTAAAATTGTGGACACTGGCTTCATTTAATTCAAATAAAAAAAGAAAAGTACCTTTTCTCTCTAGTTTTAACTTATCTACAATCCTAATATCTATTCACCAATCCAAACTACCTCCGAAAATCTCTCAAACCCCCACTATATTCTCCTTATAGAATTTTATAATTGTGTTCACCTTTTAGAGACTAGCTTTACTTTTTATTTACACTAACAAAGGAATAAAACAAGTATATATATTAAATAGAAAAAATGGCTTTGTTGTGTTGCATAAAATATTTTTTTCCTAAATAAAAGGTCATAAAGGTCTATCTTTCTCATCAAAAGGATATCAATCACATAAAAAAATAGAGAGAGGAAAAAAAAACCTTGTAAGATCTCTAGAAGCTTCACCTTTAGTTCTCATCCTCTCTCTTTGTATATATATATATATAGGTCATGATCAAGTTATACTTAGTATAACTTTTATAAAGTTATACCTTTTTTGAATTGGATGATTGGGGTCCTATATCGATGATTAATTATATCCTAAAAATTATGTGATTGGAGACTTCTAGTTTATACATCAAGTGGTCAAAAATATATATTGTTTCATATTACTTAATCTATCCATATTTTATCACATGTAAATTAGCGATCTCCAAATTATAATATTTGGTGTGTAAGTAATTTAGAGATAATAAATTATATTTAATAGCTTAGATCATCGATGTAGAATCTCTATCATCCAGTCCAAAAGATGTCTAACTCTATACAAATTACACTAGGTGTAATATGATCTGGCACTCTCTTTATCTCTCTATATATATGTGTATCTCCTACATGAAGAACAAAAGAGCAAAATATGAAAGGAAGGAAGATCATTGATATCAATCGAATGCATCTCTTGATTTACATTTCTCAAATGGTTCCCCCTATAAGGATCAAAAAACAATTGTATTTCTATTCTCTTTTCGTCATCAACATTGTTGGGGATAAAATGGCTAATGCCAAAGTTTTGCAGGGTGTCTAATTTTTGTATAGTTTCATTCAGAACTGTCGCAACCATGATTGAACTTCAGTCAAGCTGTGAACGAGATGATCCTTCCAATTATCATTATCAGCTCCCAATTAATTGCAGAACCCACCAGACATGATGAACTTCATTCGGACGAGCTTAAGCAATGAAGGAAATCATTGTCCGATCAACTATGACCCATGACATAAGGAAGATAGTAGTGTTACATATATGTGCCCTAGAAGTCAGAATTGGCTGACACCTATAATACACTTCTAGGGGCAAAATTATAATTTTAACTTTAATCAATAAAATAAATTATTTTCTATCACATATGTATATTTAGTGTCCGTGATACATCCTTTGAGTTAATGGTAATGATAATTCATATTTTCAAGAGTTGAAAATTTAAGACATGAATAAGCATTATTAACTCACAAAATGCTCCCGACCATAGGATCATCGCGAGGATGGTGATTGATCCGAAAGGTTAGTATACAATCGCTTTTCTTTAGTAGATGAGTCTTGAGTCTATGGTATGGAGACACCGGAGTGAGAGTACAGATACTCATTAGAGAATGAGGGCACTGAGCGTGACCACCTTGAGTAGTCATTAGGAAGTCTACCTTCTCATCAATAACTAACTCGATGCTGCAGTGGTGTGTCTGATTTTTTGACTTGAGGTGCATTGGCAATTCACCTTGAGGGTATTATAGTTTGACTACATCATAACTCAGTCTCCTAGCCATTCGAAATCTTGAGGTGTATGTTGGCTATAGCATGTTCATTGTAGGAATTGGATTGCATCAAGATGGAATCTATCTACCTCTGTGGTAGAGAAGCAGCCCTATGATGATCATGAGAATCAAGTCCAGAAGCCCATGGCTATGGCAGAGTGAAATAATAAAAAGAGTTTCTATTTAGGTTTTCACATCGAACTTGAATCGATTGATTACATCATATGACAGAAACTAGGATTTGATGAGTTCACCTTAACCCTAATCTGATCGAGGCTCAAGATAGAAGAACTTAATCACATAGGTAGCTGCACCAAGAGGTTCGCATTCAGCTCTGATGGATTGCCACCATATACTGCTAGGTGTCACTGATGGATTTTGAGAGCAATTAGAATAATTTAGATGATCGATCATTCTAGCTGTTCGAATTAGAAGAGTTCTGATCCATCGAAAGGAATTTTGATGATGTCGATGATAAAGATCATGACATATTTTATTACCATATAGAACTGAACCTAACTGAATCACACAAACAAGGGTTTGAATCTGGTGATCATCAATTGATCTAAATGAGATTCAATTAGGTTCAACAAAATCATGCTAGCACTCGATTGAACCTAACGTTCTTCTTTTACTATCATAAATAGTTATCCTAACTGAGCCAAAGGAGTTTGTGCTTGATCAGAGGCCTTCACTTGATCTGATTGGAGCCTATCCAGGATAGAAAAAGATTGTCTTATTTTGTAAGACAATACCTGCCATTTTCGATCACCTGCCATTTCTCATCTTTTGACTTTGGTCAAAAGTTACCTTTGACTGGTCAAATATTGATCATTGACACTTTAACTTCTATCCACGTGTCACGCACCTATTGAAGAGCTGGTGAGGGCTTGCTCCCCTACCAAGAACTGGCAAGGAGGAGGGTGCACGCCACCAAGAACTGGCAAGGAGGAGGGCGCACGCCAAGGGTGGTGTGCGCCCAAGCATGAGGCGCCTAGGAGTCCCTATTGGATAGGGACTCCATCTTCTTTTTGGATTTTGATTAGACTCCTCCTAAGAACCAACTTTGACTGGTCTTAGACATCATCTAAGAATGAATCCAAGGGACTCTATTCCTACCAATCAGATTTAGATCTGATTTCACAAAGGGTGTGATTGGTTGGAAAGAGGAGTTGGATCACGCATAGTTTATAAATAAGACCCTACGCCCAACTCAAAGGAGTGATTAATTCTCCATGCCCCAAGGCTGCCTCTCTCTTCCTCCTCTAGGCCAATCCACCTTCTCCCTCTCCTCTCCACACCCAAACTAGTTTAGGATCTCAGTTGGTGCAATCTAGGTGAGAGAAAGGTGATAGAAAGCTAGAAGGCTGCGCTGCTATAAAGGACAACTACTGATCTTCGAAAGTTATTTTGAAGATCCTCTAAATTAGATTTAGATCTAACTTTTAGAGACATGATAGAGAAGAAGAGGATCTTCAGATCTGATCTGAGTGGATATCGATAGAGGCTAGACACTTACGTGGCTAGATCCAGAACCTTCCACTGCTTACAGGATCATCAACGGATAATAGGATTACCCTACATCAAGATAAATTAAATATGATTTAATTTATTTATATTTTATTTTAATTATTAAAATAATAAAAATTAAATTTAAAATATCTTAGATCTAATTTAGATCAAAGAAAAAAATTTTAAAATATATCTCTTGATTCGATCAAATCTGAACGAACTTGGTTCGGAAAATCAGGATTTTTCTTTAACTGGTATCAGAGCCAAGGTTCTAAAGTATTTAGATCTAATTTAAAATTTATTTTAATTAAAAAATAAATAATTTTATATGTCACATGAGATGTGATCAGATCTGAAATTAGAAAAAATTAAAATTAAATAATTTGGATCTAAGATAGAAAATATGCATGACTAGTTCTAAAATAGAATAGTTCTATAGAATAGTCTTGCATGTTTACAATTTAATTTGATTAAATCATATTTTAGATTTATTTATTTATTATTTTTTGATATTATAATTATTATAATAATATTTAAAAAATAGTAAATAAAAATTATTTAATTTTAACATCATATGAGATATGATTGATGCATGTCTAGACTAGTTGTAGAATAGTTCTACATAGTTGTCTAGATTAGAATTTATTTTGATAAGATTAATTTAAATCTAATTTTTTAGATTATTATGAGATAATTTAGATTTAAAAATATGCATGATTTGATACATGAGATGTATGCAAAATATGCCATGATTAGATCTAATTTGTATATGAGATATATGATATAGATCTAAAACTATTTTGTAGTATTACATGTTCCTGATTAAGGCATTCCTCTTAGCCGTCCGATCATAAGAACGAAGAAGGGTTTAAAGGCCCTCTCCTCCCATCCGATGGGGTGTTCTTATGATGTGTAGGGGTGCTACGCGTTCGTCCTTAATCAAAAATTTAAAACTTACTTTCTATAAAACCCTAGATCCTAAAATCCTAGGATTTATTATGCATATTTTATTTATGAACCCTACTTAATTAAGAATTAATATTATGAAATATTAATTAGATCTAAAATTAAGAATTTCAGATCTAAGACATATTCATAATATTGGGTTCAGGCTTGGGTAGCTTAATTAGGTCTAAGTGGTTAATCAAACCGAATCAAGAGTTGGTTAGATGGGATCAACAATGCTTAAATTAACCAGCCTAATAGGATTAAGTCTGGGTCAAGATTGAGTCACGATCAAGCAAAACCTAATTAGGCTCAGAGGTTAGAGTATGGATTGTAGGCTAATCCAATTGGTTCTGGCTCAATAATTTAGTGTCTAAGGTAAGTTCGGCACATACGATCGACTAGTTTTTAATTGGGAGCTACTCGACCTGAATGCATTCTTGTACGAGTTAATGGCATATCCCTTCCACCGGTCTCACTTATCTGGCCATATCTATTGACTCAGTTCTAATTTAAGGTGGTCAATAATCTGAGCTAACCCATGCCGCTAGGTTAGTCATAATTGTTATGACTCTGATAAGTCTAGTTTAATGAGATCTGAATTAATTCTTCCTAAGAAAAGATTAAGTCTGAGGTCTTCCACCATTGTAGATGTGCGGGCCCTTCCCGAGGTTAATTATTCTCTGCTGAATATAATGGCTCAGTTGCATCGAGAAGATGCAACCATGTCTATTAGGCATTGGATGCTATAGGCTAGAGGATGAGTTGGGTTCAATATTTCGGATACGATGGGGAGACTCAATTAGAAATCCAGTCTATGCAAATGGTGGGTCTAACTTAACTAAGAAGTGGATCAATATTCTGGATACGGTGAGATTTATGAATTAGAGATCAAGTTTGGATGCATCATGATTAGAGATCATTGAATAAGAGTTATTCACTCATTGGCTAACCCATCACCAATAACTGTTAGGTGAGGTGATGAGTCAGTTGGTGAGACCGCACCACCCACTAAAAATTATTAATCATGGAGATTTTTGCATCTCTACAGAGAGAGTGTAGGGATCCAAAAAAATAGTGAAAGCTAATTTGGTTAAAAATAAAATCTCTAAATAAATTGGTCAAGTCATAATTACAGTATCTAACTAGAATCTCTTACTCTCTACAGAAAAATGTCTGCGTCCAACCCATTGGCACGAATCCTGAACACACATAGACTGATCGGACCCAATTATAAAGATTGGCTCAAAAACTATAAAATCATTTTGGGTTCTGAGAAGTTGACCCATGTATTAGACTAGGACCCTCCCACCTTACCAGTCCATCCATCCACTGAACAGAGAGCATCTCTGGAAAAATGGATAGACGAAGATAATAAGGCCAGATATTACATGTTGGGCTCGATGTCTGATGAGCTCTAGTGCCAACATGAAGATATCGGAACTGCTCGCCAAATGTTAGCTCACCTACAAGAGATGTTTGGTGAACTGAGTCGTACAGCCAAGTATCAAGTCACGAAATGACTTTTTAAGGCTAAGATGCGTGATTGACAGTCAGTCCAAAATCACTGTCTGATGATGATCAAGAACTTGAAAGAGCTTGAGAAGCTCAATGTGAAGTTAGACTTGGATCTGCAGAATGATGTTATTCTGCAATCCTTTACTGATGCATATGGGCAATTCATCATGAATTACCACATGCATAAACTTTAAAATTCTTTGACTGAATTAATGAATATGCTGGTCACTACTGAGCTTTCTATGAAAGGTTCTAAAGGCTCAGTTCTTGCTATGGAACGGACTTCTTCCAAAAGAAAGTCTTCTGGAAAGAAAAAGAAGTCTGTGAAAAAGCAGAAGGTGGAAGGAGGAAAGAAGAAGAAGGCAGAACTGAAGAAGAAGGCTGCTGTCAAAGGAAACTATTTTCATTGCAACAGCGACGGCCACTAGAAGCGAAACTGCCCTACTTACCTGGCCACCCTGAAGAATAAGAAGGAAGATCCTTCTGGAGGTATGCTAGTAATTGAGTCTAACCTTACGATTTCTTCTGCATCCAGTTGGATGCTTGACTCTGGTTCTAGTGCTCATCTGTGCACTTTCATGCAGGATCTTGAGGATAGCAGGAGGTTGAGGGATGGAGACATGATCCTTGATAAACATCATAAATTCACCAATAAAAGTATTAATTTATCAATTAATTAATATTAATTTTTAATAATTAATAATCAATTTATATATAATTTTTGAAAAATTCATATTTTTATTAATTAAAAAATTAATTAAAAAATAATAAAAATTAAAAAAATAAAATTTTATTATTAATAGAAAGAGCTCATTTTTTTGATCACAACGAAATAAATTTCAAGTAAAACGGAGCTAAAATGAAAAAGATATGAATTTTTAAAAAATATAAAATAAATAAAAATTTAAATAAAAAAACATACGAAAACGGCTCAGCCGACTCCGCAAGCCGATCTAAACGCCAAGCCAAGCCAAGCCGGCGCGCCAAGCCATCAAGCCGACTCAAGCCATTGAAGCCATCAGCCGGTCCACGATCTAGGCGTGGACCGCCAGCTCAGCAAATTCCGACGAATCAGAGATTGCCACGTGGTGGACCTAGACCCCTTAAAGGGTCTACAGAAATTTATCGCGGCTCACAAGGGTAATTTTGGTCTTTTCATCTGACAATAGCAAGGCGCTGATTGGTTGCGGTGTGCGATGCGGCCGGTCCACGCGGTCTATGGGAATAGTATTGCACGATCGGACGGATGTGGTTGTTTGCGGTCAGGATCGGACGGCTGTGGTTGCTTCCGAATTTTATTCAGATACAAACATTCACGCGGATCACCATCGGATGGCAGCGCTCGATCCAGGCGATGATCTGAACGGTCCAGAATGCTGCCCGACGGTGATCAAGACTCCCGAAGCGCGATTTGCGGCCAGAATTTCCTCGATCAAGTGCGATCCAACGGCCAGAATTTAATCTGATCCGATCTGAGGCTTATCTGCATCCGATTTTGATATTTTTGGACCGTTGGATTCCTATTGAATGGCTGGATTTTATCAGATTTATCAGAGTCATATCTGAGCTATTTTGATTCAAATTTCATCCAAATTTATTTATATTTTGACGATTACAAAGGCATTAGTCCCATATTGCCTTTAGAAAAAATATCCAGCCCTCCTAGCTCTATAAAAAGGACCCCAGGCCATCAAAAATTGATATCTCCGATCAAAGTGAAGCTTTGGTACAGGGCGAAGCCAGGCTATGGGTTAAAGGCTGCTTCGAAGCAACGGGTGCCGAGAAGAAGAGCCGAGCTTCTACACCATCTTTCTGCCAATGCCGATCCAAGATCAGAGATCAGGCTATTTTATTTTATTTCTTTTTAAATTTTATGTATTTAAATTTTGGAAATTTTAATTAATAAAAATTTTATTTTTACATTTTAATTTCTTGCTTTTTATTTTTATTGTAATTTAATTTCTGCACTTTAAATTATTGCTTTGCAAGTAGATGCTAAGATCTAACTAATAGATCTTAGTATTAAATTTAAATTCCTGCATTTTTTAATTTTTATTTTTTATTTTTTGACTTCACTTTTGATCTTGAAATTCTTCTTTTTTATCTTTTTCTTTTATAAAATCAAAGATTTCAAATCTAAAAACACTACCTTCCCTATGGATTCGACCCGACTCACTACTATCTACGCAATTTTAATGATTTTAAGAAGTCGGATTAAACTGATAAACACGGTGTCTTAATGACAGCATCGCGTTCCTATCAATCCTATGCATAAAAAATAGAGCAAAAGTTGCTGTAGTGGCGGTGGGAACATACCCTCTTCGATTACCATCTGGTTTAGACTTAGTTTTGAAAGACTGTTATTATGTGCCTGCAGCTAGCAGGAATTTGATTTCTGTTTCATGCTTAGCACTAAAAGGCTATGTGATTACCTTCTTTAAGAACCATTGTAATATTCTTTATGAAAGAAATAAAATTGCAAATGGTTTTCTTATTAACGATCTTTATCAGCTACATATTGATGTATCTATTCTAACTATCGAGCAAAATATGAATGCCAAATGATCTAGGGATAGTCCAAATGATAGGTATCTATGGCACCTAAGATTAGGTCATATAGCAGAAGATAGGATCAACAAATTAAAGAAAAATGGGCTATTGAGTCCTTTGACTTTCGAGTCATATCCAACTTGTGAATCTTGTCTTCAAGGCAAAATGACTAAACTCCTTTTGTAGGACATGGGGAAGGGCCACAGATCTCCTTGCCCTAGTACATATTGATGTGTGCGGCCCATTTGATGTGCCGACTAGAGGCAATTTTGTCTACTTCATTACCTTTACCGATGATCTGTCTAGGTATGGGTATGTGTATCTTATGAGACACAAGTCTGAAGCTTTTGAAAAGTTCAAAGAATTCAGACATGAAGTAGAAAAACAAACAGAAAAACCCATTAAGGTTCTTCGATCAGATCGAGAAGGTGAATACCTTAGCCGAGAATTCCTAGACTATCTCAAGGAAAATGGCATAGTCTCTCAATGGACTCCACCAGGAACACCTCAACTCAATGGGGTTTCAGAACGGAGAAATCAGAACTCTATTGGATATGGTCCGATCCATGATGAGCTTCACAGACCTCCCTGATTTTCTTTGGGGACACTCATTGTTAACTTCAATTTATCTACTGAATAGGGTTCCCTCTAAAACCGTTCCTACCACACCGTATGAGATATGGCACGGTAAGAAATCAAGTCTGAGTCATCTCAGAATTTGGGGTTGTCCGGCTCATGTCAAAAGACAACAAGCGGACAAGTTAGAGTTTAGATCCTTTCAGAGCTCGATTCATAGGATATCCTAAAGAGTCATTAGGATACTATTTCTACATTTCAGAAGACCACAATGTGATTGTGAGTCGACATGCCATCTTTCTTGAAAAATAGTTTATTCAAGATAGCGGCATTGGAAAGCAGATTAAGCTTGATGAGAAAGTCTCACAAGTACAACGAGCTAAGGACCAATTGGAACCAAATCAGGTTGAGCCAATAAGAACACTACCTCCTCCACCTCGTAGATCGGAAAGAGTTTTCCCATCCTCCTGAAAGATACTTAGGTATTATTTCAGAGGAAGTAGAGAAAATGTTCCTCATAGGTAATGGTGCTCATGGTGATGATCCCAAAACCTACAATGAGGCAATATCAGATATCGACTCCGAAAAATGGCTAGAGGCAATGCAGTCAGAAATTGACTCGATGCACTCAAACCAAGTCTGGACCTTGGTAGATCCACCAAAAGGTATAGTACCTATTGGATGTAAATGGATCTTCAAGAGAAAGATTGGTGCAGATGGGAATGTGAAGACATTCAAGGCTAGACTAGTGGCAAAAGGTTATAGTCAACGCGAAGGCATTGACTATCAGGATACCTTTTCCCCAGTGGCTATGCTAAAATCCATCCGCACATTGCTTGCCATTGCAGCCTATTTCGATTATGAAATATGGCAAATGGACGTGAAAATGACATTCTTAAATGGATATCTTGAGGAAGATATCTATATGGAAACAGCCGCTAGATTTCACATCCAATGATACTGATCACAAGGTTTGCAAGCTGCAAAGGTCCATATATGGACTTAAGCAAGCATCTCGGAGCTGGAACACTCATTTCAATGATGTGATCAAAACATTTGGTTTCATCAAAAATGAAGAGGAACCGTGTGTCTTCAAAAGGATCAGTGGGAGCACTATTATCTTCCTCATATTGTACGTAGGATGACATCCTCCTTATTGGGAATGATATTCCCATGTTGACGACAGTCAAAATATGGTTGTCTAAGAAATTCTCCATGAAAGACCTAGGTGAAGCATCCTTTATTCTAGGAATTAAGGTCTATAGGGATAGACCAAATAGGATGCTAGGACTTTCACAGAAGATGTACATAGAGGAAGTACTAAAGAGGTTTAGTATGGAAAACTCTAAGAGGGAATTAATATCCCTTCAGACATGGTATTCATCTTTCCAAGAAGATGTGCCCTAGCACACCTGAGGAAATAGAACGCATGAGCAAGATCCCTTATGCTTCTGCAATAGGGAGCCTCATGTATGCCATGCTATGTACACGACCTGATATAGCCCATGCTGTGAGCATCACAAGCAGATATCAATCAAATCCAGGTGAAGAACACTGGACTTCTGTGAAATGTATCCTTAAGTACTTAAGAAGAACTAAGGATATGATGTTGGTCTTTGGTAACGGAGAACTCCAAGTCCAGGGATACACAGACTCGGATTTCATGTCCGATGTAGATGATCGAAAGTCGACATCTGGGAGTTTGTTTGTGTGCAATGGTGGTGCTGTCAGCTGAAAGAGTTTCAAGCAAACCATGATAGCAGATTCCACCATGGAAGCAGAATATATTGCTTCATCAGAGGCTGTGAAGGAAGCATTCTGGTACAAGAAGTTTGCTGCAAAAATCGGAGTAATGCCATCAGATGCCATTTCTTTGTACTGCGATAATAATGGCGCCATAGCCCTTGCTAAGGAGCCAAGGTCTCATCAAAAATCCAAGCACATTGAACAGCGATACCACCTCATCCATGATTACCTCAAGAAGGGTTACGTTGAGGTCAAGAGAGTCAACTCCACAGACAATATGGCAGACCCACTCACAAAGCCATTGGGACAATAAAAGATCGAAGCCCACCTTAAGAAGATAGGACATAGACTTATAGCCAATTGGCTTTAGGATAAGTGAAAGATTGTTAGATATATGTGCCCTAGAAGCCAGAATTGGCTGACACCTGTAATACACTTCTAGGGGCAAAATTATAATTTTAACTTTAATCAATAAAATGGGTTATTTTCTATCACATATGTGTATTTAGTGTCTGTGATACATCCTTTAAGTTAATGGTAATGATAATTCATATTTTCAAGAGTTGAAAATTTAAGACATGAATAATCATTATTAACTCATAAAATGCTCCCGACCATAGGATCATCGTAAGGATGGTGATTGATCTGGAAGGTTGGTGTACAATCGCTTCTCTTTAGTAGATGAGTCTTAAGTCTACGGTGTGGAGACACCAGAGCAAGAGTATAGATACTCGTTAGAGAACGAGGGCACTGAGCGTGACCACCTCGAGTAGTCATTAGGAAGTCTACCTTCTCATCAATAACTGACTCGATGCTATAGTGGTGTGTCTGATTCTTTGATCTGAGGTACATCGGCAGTTCACCTTGAGGGTGTTATAGTTTGACTACACCATAACTCGGTCTCCTAGCTATTCGAAACCCTAAGGTGTATGTTGGCTATAGCATGTTCATTGTAGGAACTGGATTGCATCAAAATGGAATCTATCTACCTCAGTGGTAGAGGAGCAGCCCTATGATGATCATGAGAATCAAGTCCAGAAGCCCATGGCCATGACAGAGTGAAATAATAGAAAGAGTTTCTATTTAGATTTTTATATCGAACTTGAATCGATTGATTACATCATATGATAGAAACTAGGGTTTGACGAGTTCACCTTAACCCTAATCTGATCGGGGCTCAAGATAGAAGAACTTAATCACATAGGTAGCTGCACCAAGAGGTTCGCATTCAGCTTTGATAGCTTACCACCATATACTGCTAGATGTCACAAGTGGATTTTTGGAGTAATTAGAATGATTTAGATGATCGATCATTCTAGCTGTTCGAATCAAAAGAGTTCTGATCCATCGAAAGGAGTTTTGATGATGTCGATGATAAAGATCATAACATATCCCATTACCATACAGAACTGAACCTAACTAGGTCACACAAACAAGGATTTGAATCTGGTGATCATCAATTGAACTGATTCAATTCAATTAATCTGAATGAGATTCAATTAGGTTCAAAAAAATCGTGCTAGCACTCAATTGAACCTAACGTTCTTCTTTTACTATCATAAATAGTTATCCTGACTGAGCCAAAGGAGTTTGTGCTCGATCAGAGACCTTCACTTGGTCTGACTAGAGCCTATCCAGGATAGAAAATGGTTGTCTTATTTTGTAAGACAATACCTATCATTTTCGGTCACCTGCCATTTCTCGTCCTTTGACTTTGGTCAAAAGTTGATCTTTGACTGATCAAATATTGACCATTGATACTTTGACTTCTGTCCACATGTCACACACCTATTGAAGAGCTGGTGGGGGCTTGTCTCCCTACCAGAAACTGGCAAGGAGGAGGGTGCACGCCAAGGGTGGCGTGTGCCCAAGCATGAGGCGCCCAGGAGTCCCTATTGGATAGGGACTCCATCTCCTTTTAGGATTCCAATTAGACTCCTCCTAAGAACTAACTTTGATTGGTCTTAGGCACCATCTAAGGATGAATCCAAGGGACTCTATTTCCATCAATCAGATTTAGATCTGATTTCACAAAGGGTTGTGATTGGTTGAGAAGAGGAGGAGTTGGATCACGCATAGTCTATAAATAAGACCCTACGCCCAACTCAAAGAAGTGAATAATTCTTCACGCCCCAAGACTGCCTCTCTCTTCCTCCTCCAGGCCAAGTCCACCTTCTCCCTCTCCTCTCCATGCCCAAAGTAGTTTGGGATCTCAATTGGTGCAATCTAGGTGAGAGAAAGGTGACAAAAAGCTAGAAGGCTGCACTGCTGCAAAGGACAATTATTGATCTTCGAAAGTTATTTTGAAGATTCTTCAAATCAGATTTAGATCTGATTTTTGGAGACATGATAAAGAAGAAGAGGATCTCCAGATCCAGTCTAAGTAGATATCAGTAGAGGCCAGGCACTTGCATGGCTAGATCCAGAACCTTCCACTGCTTACAGGATCATCAATGGGTAATAGGATTACCCTGTATCAAGATAAATTAAATATGATTTAATTTATCTATATTTTATTTTAATTATTAAAATAATAAAAATTAGATCTGAAATATCCTAGATCTAATTTGGATTAAAGAGAAAAATTTTTGAAATATATCTCTTGATCCGATCAGATCTGAACGAACCTAGTCCGAGAAATTAGGATTTTTCTTCAAATAGGACTTCAAGTAGCGAACTTTAGCATAGTCCAATCTAACCGACCCTAGAGATAATCGAACTCCTCTTCAATCGAACCTCCTTCTGGCCTTATCTCTCCACTATAATTGGTAGATTCCACCAGACCCATGTTTGGGACCTCGGATTGGTAGAACTCTTCCTCAGTCAAACTTCTGTACCCTACTCTATGAATGGTAGACCTTGACACTCCTACGTCAAGAATTAGTTGTGCAAACTTGAGTCGGCAAAAAGGACCTCATCGTTAACATGAATCCAAGCTTCTTCCCAAAGAACTTAGCTATAGTCCTAATTGACAAATCCATTATTCTCTTTGGCCTTCAATCTAGAATAGTTACCAACTTGTGGACGATCTTGAAGGTAGCAGGATTCTTGAGAGCCATCAAGAGCAATGCTAGTTGAACTTTATTAAATGCTAACTCCCAATACCTTCTGACTTTGCTTATGGCAAACCTTGGGTATAGCCAAATTCCTTCACAGCTGATAGCATGTCTTGTAAACCTTATGCCAGGAACCTTGTCCAATTGAATTCATCTCTAGACAAATTCTATAGCGGCCGAACTCCTTGATTCTATTACAAGTAGCACCAGCATGCTTTAACCGATTCCCAATTTGTCACTTGCCACTCAAAGATTGATCCTAAGTTCGGTCTATTTAACTTTAGGCTCTCCATCCTAGCTCGCACAGCTCTCTAATAGAGGCAAAAACTATGAGCTCAGAAGTGGCATTTCCAAGTATTGAAAATATGAGAAGATAGATCATAGAAAGATGGGAGCGAGCCAAAAGAAGAATCAACCTCAATAGAAAAGTTCAAAAACTAGGTCGGCTCACCTTGAGACTGAGCCAACTCAGTTGAGAATTGGGCCGACTCAGTCTAGGACTGGGTCGGCTAGATTTCAGAAAAAAATCTAGATATAAAGCAGCATTTTTGGACTGTTGGCATGGTACACAACTTGGTCGACTTAGTCTGGGACTGAGCCGACCCAGTCGTAGATTAGACGGCTCCATCTAAAATTGGGTCGGCTCAGTTTTTATGGATTATTATTTTATGTTCATGGATTGTTTGGATTTAGAGAGTATTTCTATGAGCTTAGGCTTGATCCTTTATAAAATATATATATTGAAACTAGGTCAAGATTGTCAAAGTGCTAAAACATACTGAATAAAAATTCTTTTCTTTCGAAAATCTCTTCTTCTCTATTTTTTGAATTGTTTGATCATGCTTCTGCATTAATCTCTGAGAAGTACTTCTTATTGCTTGGCTAATCATTGGTGGCTATGTCAATCCATGTGAGAAGAGCATGCATTTTCGACATTTGGTATCAGAGTGGTGTTGCATGGAAGAAAAAAACACACCTAGGATTTACTATATCCAGGATTTGTTGCACCAAATTTTATTCTAAAACTTCTAGTTTGCTTCATGGTTGTCTCTAGATTGTGGTGAAAATTATTTACACAAAGGAACGGTGATACAGAAGTTTAGAAAGAGGATCTAGGGCTAGTTGGATCTTCTTTGAAGGATAGTTTTGCTGGTGTGTGAGATCGTAAAGGGTGTTAGGAATTTGTTCTTGACTTATTTGAAGTCATGGGATCAAGTGGATTCAAGATGGATTTTAAGAAATTTGATGGCAAGAAAAACTTTACTCTATGGCAATAAAGAGTAAAAGACTTATTGGTTCAGCAGAGGATCTACAAGATTTTGACAAAAGAAAGACCGAAAAAGATCAGTACCAAGGATTGGAAAGAGTTGGAGGAAATTACTTTTAGCACAATCTGGATGTATTTGGTCGATCAAGTTTTGCTTGAGGTTTGCACAGAAATTATGGTAAAGGGGCTCTGGGAGAGACTAAAGAATATATACATGGGAAAGAACATGACGAACAAACTTGGTTGAAGAAACAGCTATATAGTCTGAGGGTGCCCAAAGGCGGAGATCTTATTGCACATATCCAAAAGTTCAATCAAGTATGTTCTGAGGTGATGAGTTTGGATGTGAAGATCGATGAGGAGGATTGGGCATTGTTGCTATTATGTTCTCTTTCAAGTTCGTATAATGATCTCATAACAACTTTAGTTTATGGAAAGGAGATCCTAAACTATGAAGAGGTTGTTGGTGTGCTCAGATCAAATGAGCAAAGAAAAAAGATCTACAAGAGAGATCCTAAGTCTGAGATCTTGGCTGTGAATGAAAGATGGAAAAGATCAAAAGAGAAGACAAGAGAAAAATCTAAGGGTGGGTCAAAATCTTACGATCAAAGGAAGATGATATTGAAATATTATAAATGTCATCAGTCTGGACACCTGAGGAGAGATTGTCCCCTTTTGAGATCAGAAAAAGGAAAGGCTAGCAAGGGAGATGATACAACTTTTATGAGCAGTGGACAAGACCTACTAGTTGTATCAGATGGATCCACAAAATACGATACTATGTGGATATTAGATTCAGCATGCTCGCACCACTATACTTCTCATCGAAAGTAGTTTGCTACCTACCAGAAGGTCGATGATGGAAGTGTCAGCCTTAGAGATGATCACCCATGCAAAGCAGCTGGAATTAGCTCTATCAGGATGAGGATGTACGACAGGATCATTCGTATATTATCAAATATCAGGCATGTACCAAAGTAGAAAAAGAATTTAATTTTTTTGGGCTACTTGGAGGAGTAGAGTTATGCTTTCAGTAGCCAGGTTGGGAGTGGATGTCTAAAAATTTTTAAGAAAACTTTGGTAGTGATGAAAGGTAGAAGACTAAGCAACAATCTTTATAGAATGGAAGGCTCAATGGTAAATGATTGTGTAGACGTGCTAGCAGCGGCATAGGAGGAGCAGATTTTATATCAACTATGGTACTATCGGATGGATCATATGAGTGACCATGGGCTCACTGAACTAAGTAGAAGATGTATGATCCCAATCCTGAAGAAGGAGGGCATAGATCTTTGTGAGCCATGCATCTTTGGCAAATAGCATAAGGTGAAGTTTGCCAGAAGTAACAAACATAATGAGAGAGTGCAGGATTTAGTGTACTCGGATATGTGGGGATCAGCTTCTGTATCAGCTAGAGGTGGGGCAAAATACTTTATCACTTTCATTGATGATTTTTCAAAAAAAATATGGATTTATCTGATCAAAAAAAATTCAAAGGTGTTTGCCTGGTTCAGAGTCTAGAAAGCTGAAGCAGAGAAGGAGTCAGGGAGATAGATAAAGTATCTGAGGTCGGACAATGGAGGAGAGTATACTAGTCTAGAGTTCATGAGGTATTGTGAGAAACATGGCATCAAACGTCATTACATAGTGAAGATGACTCTCCAGCAGAATGGTATCACGAAAAGGATGAACCGAACACTGATCGAGAAGGCATGGAGTTTGAGGCTACAGACATCACTCCCAAAGTTCTTTTAGGGTGATGCTCTAATTTTTTCTTATTTTTTTATGAACAGGTTCCCTCATTATAAGCTGAATGGAGGCATTCCAGAGAAGGTCTGGAGTGGAAAGAAAGTGGAGCTTGGCCACTTGAAAGTCTTTGGTTGCACAATCTATGCACATGTGGAGGCAACCAAGAGAAGAAAATTGGATCCAAAATCTCAAAAGATAACATTCATAGGATATCCACAAGGAATCAAGGGATACCTACTGTGGAACTCTCAAGCATAGAAGTCAATGATCAGTAGGAATGTTATCTTTGATGAGAAGAACATCTTAAAGAGGTCTAGATAGATGGAACTGGAGAAACAGAGGTGAACAGTGATGGCCAGTCAGAGAATCATGGCATGTAGGTTACATCCACTTACAGAAATGTTTCTGTTGAGGTAGAGCTAGGCAGAAAAGTATTATTTTAGATTAAAAATCAGCATGGAGGGTCGAGAGTTCGGACATTTATGTAGGAGTAGCCATAGACATCAGGCAGAGATGTACTAATAGAAGTGGCTTCGCACAAGCCCCAATGTACTATTAAGAGACCAATCAAATATGGCATTGATGAGGTTATCTCCTACATACTCATCACTACTAATAGAGATCTAGAAATTATGCAGAGACCATGGAGAGTGAGGATCATGATTCATGGATGCAGGCCATGATGGAAGAGATGGAATCACTCGAGAAGAATCAGACATGACAGTTGGTGGATCTTCTAGAGGATGCTCGACCTATTGGCTCAAAGTGGGTGTTCACAAAGAAAAAAGCACCTTCAGAATAAGGTAGAGTCAAATTCAAAGCAAGGCTGGTAGCAAAGGGATACTCACAAAGAAAAGGGATTGACTACATGAAAATTTTCTCTCCTATGGTGTATCATACATCTATTCGAGTTTTGCTGTCACTAGTGGCACAGCATAACATGGAATTAAAATAGATGGATGTGAAGACGGCCTTCCTTCATGGAACTTTGGAGGAAAGAATCTACATAAAGCAGCCAAATGATTTTATGGAGATGGGATAGGAAGAAAAGGTGTGTTTACTCAGGAAGTCTTTGTATGGCTTGAAACAATCCCCTCATTAGTGGTATCGAAGGTTTGATAGCTTTGTCTTGAGTCTGGGTTTCAGTAGATGTAAATATGATTGTTGTTTCTACATCGAGGACATAGATGAGGAGGATGCTCTGTACCTATTATTGTATATAGATGATATGCTCATAGTCAGTAAAAGCATGGATGCTGTAAAAAGGTTGAAAAGGATATTATTATTTGAGTTTGAGATGAAGGATTTGGATCCAGCTGAGAAAATCCTTAGAATGGAGATTTGCAAAGATAGGTGCAAATGAGTGCTCCATTTATCATAAGAAAAGTATGTCCAGAAGGTTCTGGAGAGGTTTAGGATAGAGAAGGTCAAACCTACAGAAATGCCATTATCGAGCCATGTCTCTCTCCAAGTTATAGAGCCCCCAATCAGAAGAGGAGAGAGAGTACATGGAATGAGTCTCTTATGCAAATGGTGTAGGTAGTGTGATGTATACTATGGTGTGCTATAGATCAGATATAGCACATGTAGTAAGCACGGTTAGTAGATACATTGCTAACCCTGGGAAGGAATACTGGAAAGCATTAAAATGGATATTGAGATATCTGCATGGAATAAGGGATTATGGTTTGGTGTTTGGTGGACAGCCAGAAGGATTTGAAGAACAATCTGTGAAGATGTGTGATGGTTCAGATCCTCTGAAAAGATTTGTTGATGCAAATTATGCTGGTGATCTTAATATAAGAAGATCTACTACTGGATACCTCTTCTACATATATGGTGGACCGATGTCTTAGAGATCAATCCTTCAGCTAATCACAGCCTTGTCTACCATAAAGGCCAAGTATATTGAAATAACGAAGGCTGCAAAGGAAGTCCTTTGGCTTAGGAGGCTGATTGATGAGTTGGGGGTGGAGCAGAGCAAGGTTACACTATTTAGTAATAGTTAGAGTGCTCTGTTGTTGGCACAGAACCCAGTCTATCATGCATGCATAAAGCATATAGACGTGAGGTTCCATAGGATCAAAGAGCTGGTGGAGGAAGATGAAGTGGAACTGATGAAGATCCATACCAAGAAGAATCAGTCTGATGCACTTATGAAGGTACTCCCCAGTGACAGCTTTCAAAGATATGTGGCACGGATGGGTCTGTTGAGAAGAGATGAGTTCACAAGGACTTGAAAGTACCAAGGTGGAGAATGTGAGCTCAGAAGTGGCACTGCCAAATCTTGAAAATATGAGAAGACAGCTCATAAAAAGATGGGAGCAAGCCAGAAGAAGAATCAGCCTCAATAGCAAAGTTTAGAAACTGGGCCGGCTCACCTTGAGATTGAGCCGACCCAGGCGGCTCACCTTGAGATTGAGTCAGCCCAGGACTGGGTCGGCTAGATCTCAAAGAAAAATTCAGATAGAAAGCAGCATTTTCAGACTATTGGCATGGTACATAACTGGGTTGGCTCAGTCTGGAATTGAGCCAACCCAGTCGTAGGTTAGACGGCTCAATCTAAAATTAGGCCAGCTTAGTTTTCGTGGGTTATTATTTTATTTATGTGAGTTATTTGGGTTTGGAAAGTTTTTCTATGAGCTTAGGTTTGACCCTTTGTAAAGTATATACACTGAAAATAGGTCAAGGTTGTAAGAGTGTTGAAACTTACTGAATAAAAGCTTTTTTCTTTTGAAAATCTCTTCTTCTCTTCTTCTCTATTCCTTGAATTATTTGATTATACTTTCGCATTAATCTTTAAGAAGTACATTCTTGTTGCTTGGCTAATCACCGATGGCCACATCGATCCATGTGGGAAGAGCATGCATTCTCGATGAAAACCACATCTGAACTCCAACAAATCAACCTTAACTGTCTACAAATTCCAACAGAATGACAGCTCATTCTCCATAACAAATCATAATGGCCCGAACAGCCCACTAGCAGATGGTTGTAACCATCATGATCGATCTGTTACGAGCTCCACCTATAAAAAGGATCCTCTGGGTGTGCTTCTTCTCACTAAAGCTCTCCTCTCAACTCTAATTTTCTTGAGTACTCTATTTTTGTTGGTCAGAGAACTGACTTGAGCATCGAAGGATCCTATCAGATCCACCCACCTCTAGTTTGGACTTCTTCTTGTAGGTCTCGTTGGTGACCTCATCTTCATCAGCTCCAGCAACTTCGATGCCAACATCATTTTCTACACCAATAGGATTGGCACTAGAGGAAGAGATCTTAAGCCCTTGATTCTTAAAGGAGTACCCAGTCGAGTTCATCTTCTTTCTTTCTTCTTCAATTTCTTAGCTTCTTTTTCTTCTAATCTCTTCTTAAGATGCTGCCCAGGAGAGCTTCAACTAGTGATCCACTACCTCCATTACCAAATCCATCCAAGAATTGATAGATCTGCTCACTCCAACCTCATCGCCGGCATCTCAACCTCCACCAGTAGCCATGGTGGATCTAGAGCAATTCAACCTACTAATGCAGTAGGTTAAAGGCTTTACTGAAGCAGTAAAGGCCATGCAGCAACCTCCAGCACTAGTCCAACTAGAAAGACCTTCGCTGGAATATCGAGATCCAACACTAGGCAGACCCACCTAAGTGAGCTGATCGATGACTCCTAGGAAGGAAAAGCATAAAGCAGAAAACCTCTATTCTGACCATGATTCTAGTCCTGGAGAGTCTCTATCCCCCTCCGGCTTGCTATGCCTTAAGATCCATGATTGAGATGACATTCTTGATCAAAAATTTTAAGAAATGAACTAATAGATCGAGGAACTCTGCCATGATATCTGCACCGACCCCCTATTCTCTGCTTAGATTATGCAAGAGCTCATTCCGTCGAATGTCAAACTTCCTCAATTTGAAAGTTACGATGGGACCACCGATCTAGTAGATCACCTTGAGGCCTTTAGGATGATGATGCTACTTTATGATGCACCTGATGCCATCTTGTGCCGAGCTTTTTCCTCTACTTTAAAGAAAGCGACAAGAAATTGGTACTCGAGCCTTAAATCAGGTACCATCTTTTCTTTTGATAAGTTGAGCCACTAGTTTATAGCTCATTTTATAAGCAGCCAATATCAAAGATGAGGTTTAGACTTTCTTATGAACATTAAGCAAAAGAAAGGAGAGTCCATCCGAGCTTATGCCAACTGTTTTAATGCTACTATATTGGAGATCTGAAATCTGGACCAATTAGTTGCTATGGCCACACTAAAGGATGGCCTCCAAAAGAATGATCTTCTCTTCTCCTTGGAGAAGAAATACCCTCGAGAGTTCGCTGACATGCTGGCTTGGACTGAAGGTACACCCGAGCGAAGGAGGCCTTCGAAGTAAAAGATGAAGAGACCACAGGAGAGCGGCAGCCTGACAAATCAAGCAAGCTCATAATTATGGAGAAGTCGAGTGAAGCTCGACCACGCTCCTAAACTCATCTTGAGCACAGACAAGCTAGGACTCCACCCCAAGCTCATTGACAAGGAAGCCCAGACTGGAGGGCATGATGGAACTCTCCTTCTTGAAGGTTTTACAACTATGCTTCTTTGAATGCTTCAAAGACCTAGGTACTAATGGAGATCAAGGAGCAGTTACCAAGGCTAGAGAAGAAGCGGTCCCATCCAGGCAAGTGCAACCTCAACAAGTACTACCTCCACCATCATAACAATATTCACGATACTGAAGAATACATTTAGCTCCAAAATGAAATCGAAGAGCTCATTAAATGAGGATGGTTGGACCACTTTCTAAGACGTCAGTCGGAAAGTATGGAGGATCAACCAAGAGCCCTGCCTCAACCTAAACTACCCTAGGGAGACTAGCCATAAGAAGATCGGCCCCCACTTAGAATCATCAATATCATCACTGGGGGACATCGACAGGAGAAAACCAATGGAAAAGCAGAACTAGCAAAGAAGTAGAGGACTGAAAAACCTGTTACTTTTACTGAAGAAGATGCACAGAGGATTCAGTTCCTGTATAGTGATGTGGTTGTAGTAACTTTAAATATTGCTGGCTATGATGTACGTCATATTTCGATTGATAATTGAAGCTCTACTAATATTTTATTTTACGATGCATTCTCTAAAATATCGATACCTGACAATCGCATGGGACCAATAAGGTTCCCACTGGTAGAATTTACCGACGATGCAGTACTAGTTGAAGGAATAATAACCTTATCTATTATGGCAGGTCGGTACCCAAGGTAGTCAAAGGCCCA
This sequence comes from Cocos nucifera, assembly GCA_006176705.1. Taxonomy (NCBI): domain Eukaryota; kingdom Viridiplantae; phylum Streptophyta; class Magnoliopsida; order Arecales; family Arecaceae; genus Cocos; species Cocos nucifera. The sequence continues at coordinate 280,996 of QRFJ01002465.1, read as the reverse complement.
AGTGGATTTTTTAATGGTGAAAGCTCCATCAGGTTACAATGCTATTCTTGGCTGACCTAGCTTGAATGCACTCTGAGCTATGGTTTCGACCTATTACTTGAAGATGAAGTTTTCAACTAGTCTTGGGGTTGGAAAAGTCAGAGGAGATCAAGCCCTGGCATGATATTATTATACCATTGCTTTGCAAGGGTGAAGGCAGATAGAATCTTGTCCAGTAGATGGGTTTGATACCCATGATGATTTGACTAAAGAACAAGGGGGACCGATTGAAGATCTTATTATAGTTTTCTTAAATGACGGGCATGAGGACCATACTATCCAAATTGGCTCCAACCTAAAAGAAGAAATAAAAAAGTAGCTCATCGCCTTCCTGCAAAAGAATGCCAATGTCTTTGCTTTGTGAGGATTGGTGGTGCTCCCAAGCCTTGGAAGGCCATGGAAGGAGTCAGGATGTTAACTTTGGAAGACTAGGACAGATGTAGTCCTAGGACTAAGACAGAAGTTGTCCTAGGATGGAGATGGTGTATAGCCCTCCACGGGCTTAAAGTCCAGGTGTTGAGGACCTTAAGGAGCTTGGTTGGTGCTTCAAAGACCTGAGACATAAGGTGGAGTAAGAAACCAAAGCCAAGGGATGAAGACTGTAAGAAGAGCATTTTCTGCAAGTTAGCTAGCTCAATTTGAAACTAGGTCGGCTAAGTCTCAATGGTCAGGCCAAACAGAAAGGCATATTTTGGGACTGCAAGCATGGCACACAATTAGGTCAGCTCAGTCTGAAACTAAACCAACCCAGTCTCAGGTTAGCCAGCTCAATGCTGAGATTGAGCCAGCTCAGTACGCAGGTAGAGCTATGCGGAGGGTCTATTTAGGGCTAGGATAGAAACTTATCTTAGGGGTCTTAAGGCCCGATTTGAGAGGTCTTAAGGGGGCTAACTCATGTATGGGTTAGGTTTAGATTCAGGGAATGAGAGCATCAAAGACATGAGTGTGCATGGACTCAGTGAGTGCTTTCATGTATTGGGTTAGCCAAGAGAGTTTTTGGTTGGACCTAATGGCTATGTATAAATACATAGGTTGTATTAGGATTTTTATTGGTGCAATCAATATAGATCTTTTCTTCCTCAATCTCTCTTCTCTCCTCTCTTCTATCTAGTGTTGTTGCCCTAGATTCTTGAAGAAGCTCTAAAGAGAGGGGGTGCCTCCCTCAAGCCCAAGGAGGGAGGCATTCTAGCATAGATCTAGGTGATGATCTATGATATGCTGCCTTAGAAAATGTCAAAGATCTCTCCATATCCATGCTAAAGATCAAGGATTTTTACAACATGGTATCAAAGCTTGGTGATGCCAGGACAATAATTGGTATCAAAGCTAGGTGATGCCATGGTGATGCGCCAATAATTGGTATTAGAGATTGATAGTGTATGGAAGAGAAGGAGAAGTCATATAAGATAATATTAGAAATCTGCACGAGTTTTCCATGATATGTCTCAGATCTATCTTTGTTATTACTGTGGTTTGGCCAATCAAGAGTAGTGGATTGAAGGTGGAGGTTGACAGGATTAATGAAAAAGGTTTTTTCTAGGGTGGAAGGTTTGGGTGCATGATTTGTTGATCGATTTTGGTGGAAAGACTGAGGTATATGATGGTAGACAAGATAGAAAGCACTGGAGTACTGCAGTAGTGCTTTCCTAGAGATGTAGGCACTACTACAAAAAAGGGCTACAGCAGTCCATAGCCCAAAACCACTATCATAGGCTATGATAGTGATTTTCTAACCACTGCTACTACGACCGTCGCTGTAGCTCTATGGTAGCGGTTGTTTGAACCGCTGTCATAGATAGTCTATTGTAGTGGTTTATAAACCACTGCAATAGATCGACCTATAGTAGCGGTTATTGCCATAGTTAATCTACAGCAGCAGTTTCTTAATCGCTGTAATAGATCTAATACAGCAGTTGACACCATTTGCACCAGGGATCTATGGCAACGATTGGCATGGATTTGGCAGCGGTTATAAAACTGCTATCGTAGATCTTGAATAATTAAAAAAAAATTATATATTTTATCTGATAAATATAGATATATAATACAAGAAAATATAATAAATACAAAAATTATTCTAAAATACTAAAATTTTATTATCGAATAAAATTTATTATAATATTTTTTAAAAAAATAAAATACATCAAAAGTTTTCTAAATCTACATCATCGTCGTCGTCGTCGTCGTCAGGAGTTGGAGCTAGAGTCGAAGCCAGAGCTGGAGCTGAAGTCGGAGCTGGAGCTAGAATGTAGGCCAATATATCCTCAAAGCTTGTAACTTCAAAATATGTGCTAAGCATCGACATCATGTCTCTCACGATGCCCTCCAGATGAGATGCACGCTCCTCAGCCCGATCTGCCCACGTTGCAGCATGATCTACCCATGCCAATGCCTTCTCAAGCTCCTTCCGACTGATGACACCGAAAGTCTATAAGGAGACACTTGCCTTGAACCAGTAGCTCGTTGGCATGTGTCTAGGTCTGCATCAGATCCTCCTAGAGTGCTCAAGCCCCAAGACTTGAGACAGATGATCATGGGGCCCAAAGGTATCCGGACCCTTGCTCGTGAGCGCATCTAACTGATCCTATAATTATAAATTAAAATAAAATTTTATAAGAAATGCTATAATACTAATCATATATACTAATATATTTAATACTTACAAAAATACGTCCGATCGCGGTGTTCATCGGCCTGCCCATCTTGTTCGTGCGATTGGATCGAAAGATCTTGCTATGGCTAGACATCACTCCATCTCTCATCAGCTATAACAAAGAATAAATTTATTAGAAAGATGATAAAAAATATGAATTTAATTTATCTAGTAAGATTTAGAATTAATTATCTCTCTATGCACATGACTGGCTATAGACTCGCAACCTAGAGTGTGCGTATACTCCTGGGCTGTACGATTCTCCTAGTTCTAATGAAAGGTAGTGTAACAAGTATTCAAATAAATAATAAATATTTAAAAAATATTTAAATAAAACTTTAAGCATATTGAAAAATTTAAAAGTTAGGAATTTTACTTTGAACTCCTGGCTCCTCTAGTATCTAACCATCCTCTCCTACTGACCGGAGGATAGTCTTATATCCAGAAAACAAGCTCTTCTAGAGTGTCTTGTCAGTGCTTGAGCCATCCTCTGTGGAGCTTGATCTTGTAACCCCGGTACAACTCTTTGATCTTCTTCAGTCGAGCATCTCGAGTCCTCTCATGATCGAGAAAGTTGTACCTCCTCTACATAAATTTATCAAAAATCAGTTACAAAATTATTCTAATCAAACATATATAGTGTAAACATATAAAATGCATAAATATAACTAAGATGCGGTACTTACCCATATCTCCTTCCATACCCAGTCCCTAATGGCAGCATCCATCAAATGCCAGTCTCTAAGCCCTATGGGAATGATGTCCGACTGCCTCACAAGCACTCCAAAAAAGGAATGCATCTCCTACGCGGTCTTTCCTACCGACCTCCTCTCTGCATCGTAATAGACCATCACCTAATGTTGGCGGTTCCACACGTGTGCCATACGTGTGAGACCGCAAATATTTGACTGGATGATGCACCTACAATGCAAATACATTATGCAAATATATAAGTGTATAAATACTATATAAAAAATAAAATTATGCTAATATAATAAAAATGTATACTCAGATGCCTGTGTAATAGCATGTACCTCAGATATGGACGACGGTAGAGGCTCAGCTGTCGGTGGAGTAGATACCATCGGTGGAGGTCCCTAAGCAGCCAATGCCAAGGTGGATGGAGTATGCTCTGACTGCTCCTCGGATGCTAAACTGCGCGTAACCTGACGAGGGGCAGGGATGAAAGCTAGATGGTGTTTCAGTGCCATCATGACCTACAATGTTAATGAACATTAATCAGTATAACATATTGAATAATAATATTAGTATAGCATCAATAAATAGTCTTTAATATATACACTAATCAATTGACAGATCTATCATTATGCAATGAAATAAACAAAAAATAGCATGATATAAACATCCAAAAAATGTTATGCAATAAATTCTACAACATGAATTACATTCATAAATAATTAAGGATGAGCAACAGTCGTAGATCCAATCTTTTGCACGAACCTTGGTGTTAATCCAAAAATCTGAAAGAAGAATAAAGTAGATGATGGTGGCATCTTAGGGCTTAAAGTTGGAATCTTAGAAAGACATATCAAATTCTATTCGCTTGAAAGCCAAGCTGGCTCCGTGCCTGAGATAGCCGGCTCCATGCCTAAGACATTTGGCTAGGGTCCTCCCCCAGTCGGCTCGATCACGATCCGAGCAGGCTCGACTATGTGCCATCCCCTCGATCACTCCCTCTCTCCCTCTCTCTCTCGTCGGCAATGGCGGTGAGACCGAACTCTTTCCTCCCAGTTTTTTCATCTCTCAATCTTCCTCTCTCCCTCTCTCGATCTTTTTCGTCGACGAGGCCAGACCCCATCCCTCCCTCTCTCACTCTCTCAATCTCCCTCATCAGCAAGGCTGGACCCCATCCCTCCTAGTGATGCCGGTGAGGCCGGACCCCCTCCCTCCCTCTCTCGCTCTCTCAATCTCCCACTCTTCCTCTCTCAATCTCTCTCTCAATGATGGCGACGAGGCCGAACCCCCTCCCTCCCTTTCTCAAGTACAGATCCATCAGGTATTCAGGTTTGGATCCAGTATCAGTAATTAAAATTGAGTCTAGATCTAAATATTTAGATTCTGATCCAAACCCAATCCATTGATAGATCTAGTCCACAGCTACCGACATGGCACGGCCCAAGACTACCGCCACGACACGACCCAAAAACTATGACATGCAGATAATTATAATATTTATAATAAATATTTTTAATATTTATTATAAATATTTTATAAATTATTATAAATATACATGATTAATAAATAATACTATAAAATTAAAAAAAATATACCTACGGCTATAGAGAGTGGGTCACACCGAAAGCTTTGAGAGTCGTCAGCAACGATGCTAAAGGAGGATGACGGTACTAGAGGTAATCTACAAAACAAAAATAAGATAGTGAGATAGAAAAGAGAAAAAAGAGAGAAAAGAGAGAGAGAGAGCAGGGGCGGCTGAGGATGGGGGCCAGGGGGAGGGGCCACAGTGATGAGGAGGCCGAAGGAGGCTTCGCACTCGATCGGAGGAGGGTCAGAATGGTAGTGGTGGTGGTGGTAGGAGGGTGGGGTTTCACGGAGGCCGAAGGAGGGTGGAGGGGGCTCGCCGAAAGGGGGGTTTGGTTTCGCACTAGGGTTGGAGGAGGATAGAGTGTGGGGAGGGGTTTCATGGGGGCCGATGGAGGGTCGAGGGTGGATGGGGGTTGGTTGGAGGGGGCTTTCACAGGAGGCCGAGGGAGGTCGGATGGAGGTTCACCGGAGGGGGGTTTGCTGGGGACCAAGGAGGGTCGGATGAAGGGGGAGCGGTGGGGGTGGGGTTTCGCTTGGAGCCGAGCGAGGGTGGAGGGGTTCATCGGAGGGAGGGTTTCACTGGGGGCGAGGGAGGGTCGGATGGAGGGGGGGGGTCAGGTGGGGTTGGCAGGTTACTGGGAGGGCGGCCAGGGATAGGGGGTCGGAGGGGAGGGGGATGGAGGGGCGACGTCGGCCAGGAGGGGGAGGAGGGGCGACACTAGTCGGGGGAAAGGAGCCTCACCAATGATGAAGAGGAGGGAGAGAGAGAGAGAGCACGCATGAAAGGAAAGAAAAAATTAAAAAAATTTTAATCTAACCTACGGCAACGGTTATCGAACCACTGTCATAGATCTATGACAGTAGTTATCAAACTACTACCATAAATCTATGGTAGTGGTTACTCAAAATCACTACCATAAATCTACGGCAGCGGTTCTATAACCACTGTTGTAAATCTATAGTAGTGATTTTTGATAACAGCTGCCATAGGTTAAAAATAATTTTTTTTATTTTTTTAAATATTATATAATTTTAAAATTTAATGTTCATCTTCACCATTTATTATTTAAATAATTATCATTAGAGTGTTGTCGCAAAAGGTCACCTCGATCCGATGGCCCTAGCTTCATCGATCAAAAAAATTTGATTTCGATGATCTTGAATGATGATGCGATGATCTAATAAATGAAGATCTCCGATGGATTCAAAAATCTACAATGATAATCTTGATGATATTTGTAGCATACTATCAAAGTTTTACTTTAATCGGATATCGTTATCATGATCAATTTAGTACAAAATAATTTCGACCGTTAAATTAGAAATAAGCGATCAAAGGGCTTAAACGGCATTCGATTATGAGATAATTTTTTAGTTAAATAATCTTTGCTATAATTTTAAATGATTTTATACGGTACGATGATCGTAAAATTTAAATCATTTTTGTATGAATTATTCACATTAAGTAGATCTTGCAAAAGCACGAGCATAACTATCCAACAAAGTTTTAAGAATGGTTATCAAGCGACGTGTATAGTTTTAGGATCGTTCTTTAAATCTCATGAAGTTAAATTTTATAATCATCACCATCGTAAAAATGATTAAAGTAGTAGCCAAGATCATTTATGAAATAAAATTATCTGATAATCGGACATGCCGTCTTGGTTCCTTTGATCACTCATTTATCATTTAACGATCGAAAATTATCCTATACTAAATTGACTAAGATAACGATTATCCGATTGAAATAAAATTTTGATAGCATGCTATAAACATCACCGAGATCATCATTATAGATTTTTGGATCCATCGGAGGTCTATCCATCTTATCAGATCATTGCATCGTCGTTCGTGGTCATCGAAATCAAATTAAAAT
>QRFJ01002465.1:12996-273145 GCA_006176705.1 Cocos nucifera | reverse complement strand
AATATTATATAATTTTAAAATTTAATGTTCATCTTCACCATTTATTATTTAAATAATTATCATTAGAGTGTTGTCGCAAAAGGTCACCTCGATCCGATGGCCCTAGCTTCATCGATCAAAAAAATTTGATTTCGATGATCTTGAATGATGATGCGATGATCTAATAAATGAAGATCTCCGATGGATTCAAAAATCTACAATGATAATCTTGATGATATTTGTAGCATACTATCAAAGTTTTACTTTAATCGGATATCGTTATCATGATCAATTTAGTACAAAATAATTTCGACCGTTAAATTAGGAACAAGCGATCAAACGGTTAAACGACATTCGATTATGAGATAATTTTTTAGTTAAATAATATTTATTATAATTTTAAATATTTTATATGGTGATGATAGTAAAATTTAAATCATTTTCGTATAAATTATTCATGTTAGGCAAATATTGCAAAAGCACGAGCATAACAACCAATGAAGTTTTAGAATGGTTATCAAGAGACGTATAGTTTTAGATCGTTCTTCATCTCATGAGTTAAATTTTATAATCATCACCATAAAAAATGATTAAAGTAGTAGCCAAGATCATTTATAAAAAAAATTATTTCATAATTGGACACCATTTGATCCTTTGATCATTCGTTTATCATTTAACGGTCGAAATTAATCTATACTAAATTGACCAGGATAACGATATCCGATTGAAATTAAACTTTGATAGTACGCTACAAACATCATCAAGATCATCATTGTAGGTTTTTGGATCCATCGGAGGTCTCCATCTATCAGATCATTGCATCGTCGTTCGTGGTCATCAAAATTAAAATTTTCTAATCGATGAAGCTAGGGCCATCAAATCGAGGCGACCTTTTGCGATGATACTCTAATGATAATTATTTAGATAATGAATGATGAAGATGAACATTAAATTTAAAATTATATAATATTTAAAATATATATATATATATGGCAGCAATTATAATTAACCACTGCCATAAATCATATTATAGCAGCGATTCCTACTAACCACTGCTATACGTCCGACTTATTACAGCAGTTATAATGAACCGCTGCTATAAATTGACCTATAGCAGTGATTTTTTGTAACCGCTGCTATAGGTCCGACCTACGACAGCGATTTTCTATAATCACTGCTATATATTGGATCTATAGCAGCAGTTACAAAAATCGCTACCATAGGTTCAACCTATAGCAGTGGTTAACGAAAACCACTGCCGTAGGAGCTATGGCAACGGTTTTAAAAACCACTGCCATAGACCATTTTTATAGTAGTGAGGGCTGAGAGAGGCTTGGCAGTGCAGCAATCGAGAGAAGTATCTCAGTAGAGAGCATCAGGATTCTCTAAGAAGATCGATAGTGTGGGATTGTTTGATGGATGAAAAGAGGTTTTTCAAGGGGTAATGGTCGAAGAAAGGCTGAAAAAGTGACTATACGTCCTTCGATTGTAGGAAGATGGGAAAGTAGTCGAAGATGTATTCAGCGGTTCAACAAGAGTATGGATTTGTGAAGCCTTAGGGGTGATGAAGATGGATGATCCATGGAGGTTCAGTAAATTAGGGCTGGGTGGTTGTAGAGCAGTGAAGAGACGAGTCAGGGAGCACTGGAGTGCTGCAGTAGTAGAGGCTCGATGGTGCAGCAGTAGAGGGAGGTATCTCTATAGAGAGTGTCAGCGGCATTTCAAGGAGACCTGAAGCAGGTCTCAAGAAGAGCCAAGGGGTCTTAGGGAGCATCAGGGGCATCTAACTGTCAGAAGTATCTTGGATCAGGTTTCTTCTATAGAAGCACTAGGAAGAGTCATGGTTCAGATGGAGGATGAGTTATGTGTAACAAGAGAGGACACGGATATCTATGGATGGTGGTGTCAAGATGAGATAGAGAGCGCTGGAGTGCTACAGTAGTGCTTCTCTAGAGGCATAGGGTTGAGAGAGGCTCAGCGGTATAGCAGTCGAAGAAGATATCTTAGCAAAGAGTGTCAGAAGGCATCTCAGGTGATAGGATTGGTGTACAGGACGGAAGTATGGATTTCAAAGCAAAAACATGAAATCATATAAACCAAATCCGAACCCTAGGACCATCTTATTAGCAATTAAATCATATAACATGCATTTGTAATATAAAAAAAAGTATTAGAACATACCTCTTATCGCTAAACCCTAAATTGACCCTGATCGTTGGTAGCAGTCCGTCAGGGGTTTCACTAGATGCCTACGTGTTCACCCTCCAACGTTGGTCCACATAGAGACTTGATCAAGACATCAGCACCTCTGATTTATATAATTAGAGTTCTAATAATAAGAACTTTAATTAAAAGGGCAAGACCTTCTTTAGCCTTTATGTCACCTTCCTTGCCTTTTCTTATCTATCTTTCTTTTTCTTTGTCTTCCTAATTTTCCTTCTTAATCTCTTAGTCTTAAGATGACTTCTTATCTTTATAAGGACAAGGTCTAGACAAGAGAAGGAAAGAAAGAAAATTGGACAAAAAGAAACTCTTGTAAGAAAGAAAAATAATTTTCACCTCTTCGAACTCTTGGTGCGCACCCCTATTTATAATGTACGTAGGAGTGCCAACTAAATTTCTCACATCCTTTTCTCATCAATATCTCACACCCCATCATCATATCTCACACTCATCTAAAATTTGTGCCATTTAAAATTACGTAGACTTAGTCCAAGAGGTGCCTTAAAATAGAAGGACTCTTCGGACTAATTCTACGTAGATTTTCTACGAAGAGTCATGATGCAAAAGTAAATGGTGCCATAATTTAAAGGGCTTGGATCAGATAAGATGGCCATCTAATGGCCCTTAATGGGACACCCATTCAGCAAGAAGGCATGGAGATGAACTTTGAATAGTCAAAGTCCCAAGAGGCGTCAAGGATGAGAGGGCGGCAAGGAGTCTTGGGCGGCAAGAATTCCTAGGCGGCAAAGAGTCCCTTCTCAAAATAATAATGAAGTATTTCATCTATAGAAGGACTCTTCTGTGCCCCATATCTGATGTCCATACTACTATAAAAATTTATGTGACATAACAAAATGGAAAAAGTCAAAGAAGGTAGGCACCAACAAATTCCATGTGCCAAAAATTCTTTGCGCATGAAAAACTTCCCATGCGCAAGAGAGAGACTCTCTAGCATGTGGGATTTAGATATGTGGCACCCCAACTGAAGCCCAATTAGCCTAGGTTAATCCAATTCAAGACCAAATCCTATTTGGCTCAAATCGGATCTTAATTAGCCTAAATCAGAAGCCGATTCGAATCCAATTTGAATCCAGGTGCTAGGGTTTGCTACAAGTGCTAGCATGTTCATCTTGCAAACATGGTCTAATCCAATTAGACCCTTAATCAACTCTCTTTATGTGTGACCCATTGGGTTCCACATCTAACCAGCAGTGAGTCTAGGTGTGATTTGACCTAATCTGGTTAGAACTCAACCAAACCGATTTAGGTCAAAACTAGCCAACCCAATTTGACTTAATTTAGAACACTTTCTAATTTAATGATCAAATTAAAATTTTAATTTGATCGAACCCACAAGACATGATTGACATCTAGCAATGTATCATGACTTCCCGAAAGATGTGAAATTTTGATAAAAATACTAAAAATATCCTTCAGTAAAAATTATCATGCAACTAGATCCTTCGATCTCCTAGCATCCTGGATATGACTCAGGGTATAGAAATATGTCAATCCCTATATCATATTTATTTTTCTTTCAATCTTATGATGATTCATTTAATAAAATATTAGAAATCATTTCTAATTTTCATCATGCTTTGATCAAAGTCTTTCTGAATCATCATTTGTTTGAAGCAGGTAGGATGCTATTTCCTCTTACCAGGAGAGATCAATTCCATGTTAACCTACTCACAACCTTCATATATATAATCTACCATATCCAGATCATCCCATACATAACTGAGTCATGAATGAGTATGAACCAAAATATGGATTTATATATATAAGATTCTATGGTAGTTTCAGGTCAAAGGATTACATGCACAAATTCCACTATGAGAACCATCTATTGACATGTAGATAAGACTCCATTAGATATTCTCAATTTGGATCAATTCAGTGAACTCATTCTCTAATGAGCACCCACATTCTTGTATTAGTGTCATACATAAGTTATTGTGAGATCAATCACCCTCTCAATCGAGCATACAAAGAATGTGCTAGTCTTACCGAAAAAATATTGATCCCTAACTCAATGTCCCATCGACTAGGAATATTTAAATTAGGGTTTTAAGATTTTAGATCTCACTGGTATGATCTCATCATAATCCTAAAACCATAGCCCTAATTTATAGGATTCATCATAATCTTAAATAAATAATAAGACACTGCATATGATGAAATAAATGCTTTTATTTATTTATTAAAAATATCATTACATGAGTTTGGAAGACAAAGAACAGTCCAAAAAATTAATTAGCTTGAGGGCATATTCCTTTCAATCTTCCACTTGCACTAAAGTCAATCGCCCTTATATTTTAATCCCATAAAATCAAGGTGGCGATCAAATAGTTACAGTGGTAAAGCCTTAGTGAATGGGTCTGCTATGTTGTTCTTTGTGTCAACTCGTTCTATGACTACATCTTGTCTTTCAATAATTTCACGAACGAGATGGAAGCATCTCAGAATGTGTTTGGATTTATGATGAGACCTTGGTTCCTTTGCTTGAGCAATAGCTCCAGTATTATCACAGTAAAGTGGTACTGGATTCTCAATTTCAGGAATAACACCCAATTCAGTGATGAACTTCTTCATCCAGACAGCTTTCTTGGCGGCTTCACTTACAGCTATGTATTCTGCTTCAGTGGTTGAGTCAGCTATAGTTGGCTACTTAGTACTCTTCCAACTTACTGCTCCACTGTTCAGAGTAAAGACATACCCTAAAATGGATTTGCTATCATCTGGGTCTGATTGAAAACTAGAGTCAGAATATGCTTCTAATTTAAGATCAGAACCACCATATACTAGAAAAATATCTTTAGTCCTTCTCAAGTACTTAAGAATATTTTTCACAGCTTTCCAATGATCCTCTCCTGGATCAGCTTGAAATCTACTTGCAATGCCTAAAGCATAAGCAACATCAGGCCTTGTACATAACATGGCATACATTATTGATCCAATAGCCAAAGCATAAGGAATAGAACTCATTCTATTTCTCTCTTTAGGTGTCTTTGGAGACATCTTTTTAGAGAGATGTATGCCTTGACTCATGGATAAATAACCTCTTTTACTTCCATCCATACTGAATCTTTTCAGTATTAAGTCAATGTACCTTGATTGGGACAAGCCTAGCATCCTCTTAGATCTATCTCTATAGATCTTTATTCCTAGTATATAGGATGCTTCTCCCAAATCTTTCATGAAAAACTTATTTGATAGCCATAATTTGACTGATTGTAACATTGGGATATCATTCCCAATGAGGAGTATGTCATCTACATACAGAACCAAGAAGACTATGGTTCTCCCACTAGTTTTCTTGTACACACATGGTTCATCAACATTCTTGATAAAACCAAACTCTTTTACTTATTTCATCAAAATGGATGTTCCAACTCCTTGATGCTTGCTTTAATCCATAAATGGATCTCTTAAGCTTGCATACCTGATTTGGTCTCTCATTTGACTCAAATCCCTTCTGGCTGTGACATATAGACCTCCTCCTCAAGGAAACCATTAAGGAAGGCAGTCTTTACATCCATTTGCCATATTTCATAGTCGTGGTATGCTGCTATAGGCAAGCATAATCCGAATAGATTTGAGCATGGCAATAGGTGAAAATGTTTCATCATAATCAATCTCCCTATTTTTGCCTAAAACCCTTAGCCACCAATCTGGCCTTATAGGTTTCAATTTGACCATCAGCTCCAATCTTTTTCTTAAAAATCCATTTGCATCCAATAGGATTTATATCCTCTGGTGCATCCACCAAAGTCCATACTTTGTTGGTGTGCATGGATTCCATTTCGGATTGCATGGCAGCCAGCCATTTGTAAGAGTCCTTACTTTTGACTGCTTCCATATAGGTCAGAGGTTCATCATTCTCAATGACTTGGGCTTCATTGTTCTCAATAATGAACCCATACCTCATAGGTGTATTTCATACTCTTTTAGACCTATGGATAGGAGTTATGTGTTCTAATTCTTTTATGTGATTATTTGGTTGAGAAATTTCTATTTATTTTTCTTGAACTTCACTAAGTTCAATATTTCTGCCACTGCCCTTTTCTAGGATAAATTCTTTTTCATGAAAATGGCATGCCTACTTACAAATACCTTTTGTTCAGTAGGATGGTAGAATAAATATCCTATACTATTTCTAGGATATCCTATAAATAGACATCTGTCTGATCTAGCATCAAGTTTATGTCCAAAATTTCTTTTGACATATGCTGGACAACCCCATATCTTAAGATACTTAAGATTAGGTTTCTTACTTCTCCATATGTCATATGGAGTACTAGATACAGATTTAGAAGGTACTCTATTCAAGATGTAAATTGCAGTCTCCAGGGCATGACCCCAGAAGAAAATAGGTAAATTCAGTGAAGCACATCATGGACCATACCATATCTAATAAGGTATGATTTTTTCTTTCGGCTACACCATTTAATTATGGTGTATAAGGAGGTGTCCATTCAGAAGAGAATCCCTTTAACTTTAAGATAGTCTAAGAAACTCACTAGATAAGTATTCTCCTCCCCGATCAGATCGAAGGATTTTTATACATTGTCCAGTTTGTTTTTCGACCATACTTTGATACTCTTTAAATTTATCAAAGGCTTCTAATTTGTGTTTCATAAGATACACATATCCAAACCTAGATAAATCATCAGTGAATGTTATAAAATAAGAGTATCCTCCTCTGGCTTGAGTTGTCATAGGACCACATACATCCGTATGTACAAGTCCTAATAACTCATTTGTCCTTTCTCCATGTCCACTAAATAGGAATCTTGGTCATTTTACCCATGAGGCATGATTCACAAGTTTCCAATGATTCATAATCAAAAGGATCAAAGAACTTTTCTTTGTATAACTTGTTAATCCTAGCCTCACTAATATGACCTAATCGACAATGCCAAAGTAAAGTATTATTTATGTCATCTCTCTTACGTTTTCTATTTTCATCAATATGAAATATATTATCATCCAAACATAGAGTCAACAAACCATTGCTAAATATGCCAAAACAAATATTTTCATTAGAATATTTGATCGAGCAACCTTCGCTCGTTACATTAAGACTATAACCTTATTTTAATAACAAGGGTATAGATATAATATTTCTAATGATCTTAGGCATATAATAATAATTTGTAAGCTCTAAGATCTTTCCATAAGGTAACTTCAATATATTTGTCCCTACAGCTTCTGCTTGGATAGACTCTCCTCCAGCGCCATAGAGCTTGAAGTCATCTTTCTTCAAACTCTTAATTTTATATAGCTCCTGCAAAGATTTGCAGATATGAAAACCATAGTCGGTATCTAATACCCAAGAATTTGAAATAAAAGAATTTAATGATAATATAGTATGTATCTCATACATACCTTTTGGTGCATTATTTGCACCAGACTTCACGGTTGCAAGGTAAGCCTTGTAATTCCTCTTTTAATGATCTATTTTACTGCACTAAAAATGGGTCATCTATCCGAAGACCTTCTTTCCCTTTTTCTTCTTATTTATAATACTTTTAGGGTTCAACCTTCTCTTTGAATCTTTTTTGCCTATCTTTTTCTTGAAGATTCCATCCATAAGAAGAAGAGGAGCCTTTTCTTTCTTGATATGGCTTTTTGCTATCTTGAGCATATTTAATAGCTCAGGCAAGAAAAAATTTAGTTTGTTCATGTGATAGTTCATGATAAACTGAGAAAATAATTTTGAGAGTGATTGCAGGATTAAATTCTGACTTAACTCTCCATCCATAACAAAACCTAATTGACTTAATCGAGTGATTAGGTCAATTACCATCAAAACATGATTTTGTATGGATATTCCTTCTATCATTCTTGCACGAAATAATTGCTTAGATATCTCATATCTAGCAGTCCTACTATGCTCTCCATAAAGCTCTTTTAGATTGAGCAATATAGATTGAGTGTCCATGCTATCATTCTACCTCTATAATTCATTATTCATAGAGGCAAGTATGATGCATTTGATAGTAAGGGAATCATTTTGCGACATCTTGTATGTGAACTTATTTTCATCTGTGGCATCATTTCCTAATGGCTTAGGATCAGGGGCATCAAAAATATAGGAGAGTTTTTCTTGACTAAGTACTATTTTTAGATTTCTCAATCAGTCAACATAATTTTGATTAGTCAATTTATTTGAATCCAAAATTGAACGCAATGAAAGTGAAGAAGCCATTTAATCTATATAATAAAGAATAATATATAAGCAAACAACTCATGATGACAAATATAATTAAATCAAGGCTTTAATTTAATTATGTCTCCCACTATTTAATCAAAAACTCATAACCCTCTTATTGATTTTCTTAGTGAGAATAAGATCCTAATTTCTTATAAAAGGTCTTGTGGTTGCACAATAAATCTGTTATAAGTTCAAAGATAAGAAACTCTTTCTAATTACACTTTATGCAACTCTCAAAAAACTTTTGCCTCTAAAATATTAATAGCCTTATGTTAGCACAATAAACTTTAATGTTTTAGTTTAAATAGAACCCTTCATTTCTATATAGTCAAAATAAAATATGACTACTTTTATGGTTACACAACAAAGTAGTATATTCAAAATGCTGTAAGCATCTTAATGCACTAGATTAATATTACATCATTCCTCATAATAGATCTTATGGTTACACAACAAAACTAATATGGTCCTGGACATAATAAGAACCTAGTATGAAGGAAGGCCTTAATATAGTGAATATAATACTAAGTATTTCAATCTAGAATTAAATTAATCGAATTGGCCAGGTAAGTGGGAGAAAAGTAGGAGTCCCCTTGTTGCTTTCCTTAGACACCAATAAATTGACCAGGTCAGGCAATAGAACCAATTAAAAAATCACATTCTCTTTACTAATTATGAAATATTTATCTTAGATACCGATTGATCAATTAGACATCCCGACTGATACAGCTATAGATTAATTATACTACAACTTAACATAATTTTTAAAGAGGGATTTAAAAGGTCTTGATGCACATTCTGATTTAAATCAAACTAAATGCCTAATAGCATCAATTATAATAAAAATTTATATATATATCTATTAACATGTATAATTATTCTAGGATAACTATCATTATATAGTGAATGCTTTCTACTATATCAAGCAACCTTTACAGAATAAAATGTATATTGTAATCTCATTATGATAAATAAAAGAATATGATCTCATCATATAAATAACATGCAAATAAATACACAAAAAATATATCATACTTTTCTTTTGTGCCATTGTATTATAAGCAAAGCATTATATGATTTAACCTAATAAGGCTTGCTCTGATACCACTGATAGGATTGGTGTATAGGATGGAAGCATAGATTTCAAAGCAAAAATATTAAATCATATAAACCAAATCCGAACCCTAGAACCATCTTATTAGAAATTAAATCATATAACATGCATTTGTAACATAAAAGAAAGTATTAGAACATACCTCTTATCGCTAAACCCTAAATTGACCCTGATCGTCCATAGCAGTCTGTCAGGAGTTCCACCAAGTGCCCACATACTCACCCTCTAATGTTGATCCACACAGAGACTTGATCAAGACACCAGCACCTCTGATTTATATAATTAGAGTTCTAATAATAAGAACTTTAATTAAAAAGGCAAGATCATCTTTAGCCTTTATGTCACCTTCCTTGCCTTTCCTTATCTATCTTTCTTTTTCTTTGTCTTCTTAATTTTTCTTCCTAATCTCTTAGTCCTAAGATGACTTCTTATCTTTATAAGGACAAGGTCTAGATAAGAGAAGGAAAGAAAGAAAATTAGATAAAAAAAAACTCTTGTAAGAAAGAAAGATAATTTTCACCTCTCCAGACTCTTGGTGCGCACCCCTATTTATAATGTACATAGGGGTGCCAACTAAATTTTTCATGCTCTTTCCTCATCAACATCTCACACCCCATCATCATATCTCATATCCATCTAAAATTTGCGCCATTTAAAATTATGTAGACTTAGTCCAAGAGGTGCCTTAAAATAGAAGGACTCTTCCAACTAATTCTATGTAGATTTTCTATGAAGAGTCGCGATGCAAAAGTAAATGGTGCTATAATTTAAAGGACTTGGATCAGATAAGATGGCCATCTAATGGTCCTTAATGGGACATGATGCGTGCTAATTTATAGCTATGGCAAGTACACCAGTCGATCAAGTAATAAAGTGAATGAGTAGAGTATCATCCCTAGAGGATTGAAAAATAAGTACTGAAAAGCTCTTTTCTATGCTTTATTTAAAAGATCGATTTATGAGAATAAAAAATTAAAGAATAAAATAAAGAAATAATTAAAAATTTTAAGAAAATAGAGAGAGTGTAATTATTAGGATTTTAAACTTAAGAGCAATGTGTTACTAAGGCAATCGATTTACCAACTCAGTTAATATAATATTCAGGTTATTAGATTAATTTTATTTCATGTGACGGTGGAGTCTCCTAATTTATTCACTATCCTTTGGTCCAGGCATAGCAAAACTATCAATATTTATTAATTATCCTTTGGTTTAGGTATAATTTAAATAAATATTAATGCATTAAGTTTTGTGAAACCCTCTAATTAAAATACACTACATCCAAAGTGCACTAAAATTTTTGCATGCATATGAATTCTAATTTGATTCATAATACAAGATATATAATCAAGAAGCAATAACATAGATGTACTTGGTCCGTAACATCTATGTTCATCAGATCAATTAGAAGATGGCCAGTAATCTAAAAGCATTAAGATCATATTTATATACTCCTCATGAATAAAATTTAAAAATAAATCACACTGAATATTGCATCAAAAGAGTGGCTATACCTTAGCCTTGGTAAAAAAAAAATTAGTTCATGATAACAAGTTCAAAAATAGCAAATAAAATAAAAAGCATAGAGAAATTAAACTGTTTGATTGCTGAAATTGATTGTCCATTGCTCTTGGTGTGGAGAACTTGGTGAAGAAGAAGAGGCTCCTTGATCGATGTCTTGATTTTCGGAAGAAGAAAAGAAAAAAATTATAAATCCTTCTTTTTCTAAAAAATCTCTCTTATTTTTGTACCTCTCTCCTCTCTTTCTTTTTTTTTTATTTTTATTTTTCTGACTCTCTCCCTTTTTCTCTTTTTCTCTCTGACTTCTCCTTTTTTTTTCTATGGCAACAACAGATTTTTATAGACCAAGAAATTGATTCTTCCTTAAACGCCTTTAGAAATTAGGTTTAAGACTCCCAAAACAACTCAAATTAGGATCTGAATGACTTTGACCATTAGATGTTGATCAAACGGTCCAAAAACTACTTGAAAACCCTTTAAAACATCCCAGATCAAGTCGGATTTCATGCCAGCCATTAGATCAAGCATTAGATTGAATCTGGGCCATCCGATCACATAGAAAGAAGGCTTCTAATCTTTAGTTTAACATCGGGATCAATCTCATCCGTTGGATCTCGATCGGGAGCTACAGATGCCGTTCATCAGCGCATTCTTTTTGGCCGTCCGATCAAGTCTTAGTGAAAGGCGCTCATTGGATCAGACAAAATTTCCAAATTACCCTCTATAGACCATGCGCGAGCCTGGTGTTGCATGGACTGCTACGTTCTTTAGCCAATCGAAGCGCGCTTCTTCATGTAAAATTCCTGAAATGCCCTCAAGTCGGTCCACCATGCGCCGCAAAAAATGCTGACATCATCCTGACGTCAGCACTGCATCGGCGGGTCGGTCTGCTGATGCGATCAAACCAGACGGTCTACTGAGCCAGTTTTCTAAATCGATTTGAATCGAACCGAGTTTTTTTTTTTTAAATTCAATTTTGAGCTCGTTTGAAGTCCATTTTGTCTGAAATTTATTTTATCTAAATCAGAAAAATAAGATCTTCACATTGGTGGCCTTCTTTCCTATATAAGATTAATAAAAATATCAATTTCTAAAGAAATAAATTAATTTATTTTATAATTTAATACTTTTATTAGTATATTTTTACCACTTATCACACCCCCTAACTTAGTCATTGCTAGTCCCTTAGCAATGTTTTATTTAATACCATGTTTTAATAAGATTATCCATCATAAAGATAAAATCTAGGATTTAAGGTTAAAAAGTTTAGAAAATACTGCTAATTAAGCATTGAGCTTCAGAAGCAAATTTTTCAGTCAATATAATTAAAAACTTTCTTAGAGTACATCAAAGATCTATAGCACTTGTGTTCGTGATGACTAACTTTAGCATTTCAGTATTAAATTAAAAGAATAAAAGTATCCTCTCTTATCACCTATTTTGGTCAATTTTCTATACATTCTCAATTTTATACTCATGAATTAAGGTAGCTTTCACACTGCCTTTTTTTTTTTTTTTTTTTTCTGTGCTGAGCATCCTGGCCTTTCCTTCACCATTTTACGTGAATTTTCACACTTGACCTAGGTGCAGAGACCCAGTTACTAGGCTTTGGGCAATCCACATATACTCTATCTTTTGCACTTTATTTTTAGATAGGTAGCTCTTTCCTTAAATTCAAGTTTCTTTGATTAGAATGTATATTAATTATCAATTTTCAGTGATAATTGAATCCTCAGTTGGCCTTATAATCAATACCTACTTTGCCTTGTTAGTGTGCATGTGCAATTAAAAGTGCTAATAGTCTTTTAATGACCTAAGTAGGCTGCTAAAAGTTAACCAACTAATCTACTTCTTTAACTCGTTACATTCATTAGCAAATAATTCTATCTTTTATCACTTGTCCAGTTTATCTTGCTCAAGATTTTCTTCTTAACACATGGTTTTTTTTTTAATTTTTTTATTATTCTACATTATCTTAAAGGAGAAAGAAAAATAAAGGGTACAATAAAGAATATGAAGGAATACACCTGATTTGGTTCAATCTGATTCTTTGGAGCTTTGAAATTTTGCTTGAGCTCTCATTGATTTTTCTTTCTACAAAATTGAAAATACACACCAAAGCAGTAAAAGAGCAACAACAAATTACTAAAAAAATAAAAAAAAAGAAACATGATTAAAACTAAAAAGAAAAGAAACAACCTATCTAGTAGTTCTGATTTATAGTCTTCAGCTTAACTTTCTTTGAGTTCTAAAGTGGATCGATCTAGTGCCACTTCAATTGGAATACTTTCATGTTTGGTCGAGTCCTCTTTCAATTTGACATTGCTAGCTTTTATAGTCTCAAACCTATTTTCTATAGAATTCTCATATACTGAATTGTCAATAATATCAATTAGAAAATAAGTTTGATTATCATCAGGATGTTTAGTATCTTTGAAAATATTAAAAGTAACTTGTTCATCTTGGATTCTAAGAATTAATTTTTCTTATTGAACATCTATTAAAGCTCCTTCCAGTAGCTAAAAAGGATCTTCCTAAAATAAGGGGTACATCATAATCTTCTTCCATATCAAGAACAATAAAATCAATAGAAAAAATAAACTTGTTTACCTTTACCAAGACATCCTCCACTATACCTCTTGGATATTTGATGGATCTGTCGGCTAATTGAAGAGTAATAGTGGTAGGCTTTGGTTCTCCTAGACCCAGCTTCTTGAAAATAGAAAAAGGCATGAGATTAATGCTTGCTCCTAAATCACATAAAACTTTATCAAAACTACAATCACCAATAATGCAGGGGATAGTAAAACTCCCTGGATCTTTTAGCTTCTGTGGTAATTTATTTTGAAGTATTGCCTTCATTCAAATTTATTCTCTCATGCTCCTTTAGCTTTTTCTTATTTGTTAGGATTTCTTTGAGAAACTTGGCATACCTGGGCATTTGAGTGATAGCATCTACAAAAGGAATATTAATATATAAATTTTTTAATATTTTAAAAAAATTAAAAAATTTCTTATCTAGATGCTGTATTTGTCTCTTTGGGAATAGTAGTGGTAGCACATAGGGCTTCACATTTGGATCGGCAAACCGTATACTTGGAGACCATCCATCTACTGGTTGTTTTGGTGATTGACGAATTTTAGTTGATGGTTTCTTATTTATAATTGGCTCTTCAGTCTCTTTCTTTTGATGTGGCTCCTCCAGCTTTGTACCACTTCTTAGGATGATAGCATTGACTTGCTCCCTTGGATTGGTCTTTGTGTTGCTGGGAAAGGATCCCTAAGGTCTCTCAGAGATTATCTTAGCCATTTAACATATTTGCATCTCCAAGTTTCGAATTGCTGCAGCTTGGTCTTGCCTAAGTTTGGCTTCTAAATTCTTATAGTTGCTTCTTGATTTTGCATAAATTTGACCATCAGCTCTTCCATGTTGGACTTCTTTTCAGGTACTTAAAATTTTGAGGGTGGTTGTTGTGCTGCATTTTGATTGCTCCATGAGAAATTTGGGTGCTGCCTCCACCCTTGATTGTATGTGTTGGAGTAGGGATTATTTTGTTGTGGGCTGAAAAAATTACCAATATAATTAGCTGTATCAGTTGCTTTAGCAAAAGGATTACCTGTCTTGCAATTGCTCGTATCATGTCCTCCTCCACATAGGTCACAGGTGATGCTCTGAACATGCATAGCTGTTCCCTTCAAGTTGTTGATTTTGGCTCTAAGGGCTGCAATTTTAGCTAGTAAGGTTGGCACGCAATCTACTCCCTGCATAGCTGCTAGTCTTTTTAGCATCATGCATTCTATCTACCACTGATAGCTATTTGATGCCATCTCATCGATCAGATTGAAGGCTTCTTTCTTCATTTTTTGGTTAATGGTTCCTCCTACTACTACATCAATCATAAAATGATTAGTAGGAGATAAATCATTATAGATAGTTTGTACCTGAAGCCATATGGATAGTTGATGATGTAAACATCTCCTCGACAGTTTTTTGAAATGCTCCCAAGCCTCATATAGTGTCTCCATGTCCATCTACATAAAGGAAGTGATATCATTGTGCATCTTGGCAGTCTTGGAAGGTGGAAAGTACTTGGCTAAGAATTTTTGGGCTAGGACATCCCAAGTTGTGATAGAACCTGTAGGAAGAGAATGAAGCCAACTCTTAGCTTTATCTCGTAAAGAGAAAGGAAATAATCTTAATCTAATAGCATCATCCGATACCCTATTAATTTTAAAAGTATCGCAAAGTTCAAAAAAATTAGAAATATGGGCATTTGGATCATCATACACGTATCCACTAAATTGGATAGTTGATTGAATCATCTGGATCATCACCCATTTTATTTCGAAGTTGTTTGCTCACACAGGCGGTCTTCTGATGCTCGAAGCTGCATCGACTATAGATGGTGTGATGTAATCATTTAATGGATGATGTACTAGTCGAATAGCTTTATGTTGTCCTTCGATTGCCATATCCAATCCTAGATTAATGTCATTAAGATCTTCAGCTACCATGTTTCTTTCTTATTGTAATCTTCTAATGGTCCTTTCAATTTCTGGATCTAAAGGTAGTAAGTTACAATATCCAGTACGTGTCATGCACTGAACAAAATTTTTTTAAAAAAAATATAAAATAATAATAAAAATTAAAAATAAAATTCTAAATTAAAGCTAGGATCAAAATTTTAATATTATTTTAGACACAATCTCCGGCAATGGCGCCAAAAACTTGATGCATGCTAATTTATAGCTATGGCCAGTGCACTAGTAAATCAAGTAATAAAGTGAATGAGTAGAGTATCATCCCTAGAGGACTAAAAAAAAAGTATTGAAAAGCTCTTTTCTATGCTTTATTTAGAAGACCAATTTATGAGAATAAAAAATTAAAGAACAAAATAAAGAAATAATTAAAAATTTTAAGAAAATAGAGAGAGTGTAATTATTAGGGATTTAAACTCAAGAGCAATGTGTTACTAAGGCAATCGATTCACCAACTCAGTTAATACAATATTCAGATTATTAGATTAATTTTATTTCATATGATGGCAGAGTCTCCTAATTTATTCACTATCCTTTGGTCCAGGCATAGCAAAACTATCAATATTTATTAATTATCCTTTGGTCTAGGTATAATTTAAATAAATATTAATGCATTAAGTTTTATGAAACCCTCTAATTAAAATACGTTGTGTCCAAAGCACACTAAAATTTCCACATGCATATGAAATCTAATTTGATTCATAATACAAAGTATATAATCAAGAAGCAATAACATAGATGTACTTGGTCCGTAACATCTATGTTCATCAGATCAATTAGAAGATGGTCAGTAATCTAAAAGCATTAAGATCAGATTTATATACTCCTCATGAATAAAATTTAAAAATAAATCATACTGAATATTGCATCAAAAGAGTGGCTACACCTTAGCCTTCGTAAAAAAAAATTTAGTTCATGATAACAAGTTCAAGAACAGCAAATAGAATAAAAGGCATAGAGAAATTAGACTGTTTGATTGCTGAAATTGATTATCTGTTGCTCTTGGTGTGGAGAACTTGGTGAAGAAGAAGAGGCTCCTTGATCGATGTCTTAATTTTCGAAAGAAGAAAAGAAAAAATTACAAACCCTTCCTTTTCTCAAAAATCTCTCTTATTTTTCTACCTGTCTCCTCTCTTTCTCTCTTTTTTTTTTTTCTAACTCTCTCCCTTTTTCTCTTTTTCTCTCTGACTTCTCCTTTTTTTTCTATGGCAACAGCAGGTTTCTATAGACCAAGAAATTGATTCTTTCCCAAACTTCTTTAAAAATTAGGTTTAAGACTCCCAAAACAACTCAAATTAGGATCTGGATCACTCTGACCATTAGATGTTGATCAAACGGTCCAAAAATCACTTAAAATCGCTTTAAAACATCCCAGATCAAGTCGGATTTCATGCCAGCCATTGAATCAAGCATTAGATTAAATTTGGACCATCTGATCGTGCAGAAAAAAGGCTTTTGATCTTTAGTTTAACGTCAGAATGAATCTCAGCCGTTGGATCTCGATCGGGAGCTGCAGATGCCATTCATCAGCGCATTCTTTTTGGCCGTCCGATCAAGTCTCAGTGAAAGGCACCCATTGGATCAGACAAAATTTCCAAATTATCCTCTATAGATCATACACGAGCCCGGTGTTGCATGGACCGCTACATTCTTCAGCCAATCGGAGCGTGCTTCTGCATGTAAAATTTCCAAAATGCCCTCAAGTCGGTCCACCATGCACCACAAAAAATGCTGACGTCATCCTGACGTCAGCGCTGCATTGGTAGGTCGATCTGTTGATGCAATCGAATCAGGTGGTCTACTGAACCAATTTTCTGAACTGATTTGAACTAAATCGAGTTTTTTTTTTTTTTGAAATTCAATTTTGGGCTCATTTGAAGTCCGTTTTGCCTCAAATTTATTTCATCTGAATCAAAAAAATAAGATCTTCACATTGGTGGCCTTCTTTCCTATATAAGATTAATAAAAGTATCAATTTTTAAAGAAATAAATTAATTTATTTTATAATTTAATACTTCTTTTAGTATATTTTTACCACTTATCAGGATACCCATTCAGCAAGAAGGCATGGAGATGAACTTTGAATAGTCAAAGTCCCAAGAGGCGTCAAGGATGAGAGGGCGGCAAGGAGTCTTGGGCGGCAAGAATTCCTAGATGACAAAGAGTTCCTTCTCAAAATAATAACGAAGTATTTCATCTGTAGAAGGACTCTTCTGCGCCCTATATCTGATGTCCATGCTAATATAAAAATTTATGTGACATAACAAAATGAAAAAAGTCAAAGAAGGTAGGTGCCAACTAATTTCATGTGCCAAAAATTCTTTGTGCATGAAAAACTTCCCATGCGCAAGAGAGAGACTCTCTGGCACATGAGATTCAGATATATGGTGCTCCAATTGAAGCCCAATCAGTCTAGGTTAATTCAATTCAAGACCAAATCCTATTTGGCTCAAATCGAATCTTAGTTAGCCCAAATTGGAAGCCGACTCGAATCTAATTCGAATTCAGGTGCTAGGGTTTGCTACATGTGCTAGCATGTTCATCTTGCAAACATGGTCTAATCCAATTAGACCCCTAATCAACTATCTTTATGTGTGACCAGCAGTGAGTCTGGATGTGATTTTACCTAATCTGGCTAGAACTCAACCAAATCGATTTAGGTCAAAACTAGCCAACCCAATTTGACTTAATTTAGAATACTTTCTAATTTAATGATCAAATTAAAATTTTAATTTGATCGAACCTACAAGATATGATTGACGTCTAGCAATATATCGTGACTTTTCAAAAGATGTAAAATTTTGATGAAAATACCAAAAATACTCTTCAGTGAAAATTACCATGCAACTAGATCCTTCGATCTTCCCACATCCTGAATATGACTCTGGGTATGAAAATATATCAATCCCAATATCATATTCATTTCTCTTTCAATCTTATGATGATTCATTTAATGAAACATTAGAAACCATTTCTAATTTTCATCATGCTTTGATTAAAGTCTTCCTAAATCATCATTTGTTTGAAGCAGGTAGGATGCTATTTCCTCTTACCAGGAGAGATCGATTCCATGTTAACCTACTCACAACCTTTATATATATAATCTACCATATCTAGATCATCCTGTACATAACTGAGTAATGAATGAGAATGAACCAAAATATGGATTTATATATATAAGATTCTATGGTAGTTTCAGATCAAAAGATTATATGCACAATTCCACTATGAGAATCATCTATTAACATGTAGATAAGACTCCATTAGATATTCTCAATTTGGATCAATTCAGTGAACTCATTCTCTAATGAGTACCCACATTCTTGTATTAGTGTCATACATAAGTTATTGTGAGATCAATCATCCTCTCAATCGAGCATATAAAGAATGTACTAGTCTTACCAGAAAATATTGATTCCTAACTCAATGTCCCATCGACTAGAAATATTTAAATTAGGATTTTAAGATTTTAGGTCTCACTGGTATGATCTCATCATAATCCTAAAACCATAGCCCTAATTTATAGGGTTCATCATAATCTTAAATAAATAATAAGAGACTACATATGATGAAATAAATATCTTTATTTATTTATTAAAAATATCATTACATGAGTTTAGAAAATAAAGAACAGCCCAAGAAATTAATTGGCTTGAGGGCATATTTCTTTCATCAGGAAGATCGGGAGCAGGTCTCAGGGAGAGCGAGGGAGTCTTAAAAGCCTCATGATGAGATAGGTGGGTCTGAGCCTAGGATGAGATTTGAGCTGCAATTCCTCTGGATGCAACTGAAGCAATGACTAGTGCAGGGGTGGAAGAGGAGAAGTGCTAGGATGGAAATTCCTAGGATTCAATCATTGGATTCAAAAGAGTTAGATGAGCTCTTAGATTTTGGAGGTGCCCATAGGTTACAGAGATATCCGAGATGGCTTTGAAGAGGGCCATAGAGTACGGAGGGTTCAATAAGGCAACGATGGTGTTTGAGGTGCAGCGATAGGCTGAGCAATGTAGCATTGGATGGTTGGCCTCGAGGGACTCGAGTATAGAGTCAGCTTCTGCAGCATCAGATGGACTTTAGGTATAGGTGGAGCTCTGGGTGGTGGCTTCATAGGTGGAGATGTGACATGAGTTTAGAGCAAAGAAGTGCAGGAGGATTGATATCCCAGCACCAACATCGATGATGTACAATTCTAGGTGGAGCGGCATGTGTAGGAGGATAGGCGTAGCTCTGAGAAGATCGTGTTAGGATTTGCAGTGAGTGCCAGTACAGAAATGCTATGGATTCTTTAGAAAAATTTAGAAAAAGTGATGTAGCTGCTAAGCAAAAGGGATCCTATAATCCTAGGATAATGAGAAGAGCAAGTCAAGATCTTCAGCGATGGAAACGGTCATCCCAAAGGCCTTAAGGGTGCATAGTAGCTAAAGGAGATTGGAGAAGGTGATGTTTGTATAAGAGGGTGTTAGGGTGTGCAGCAATAGCGGGATCGTACAGGAGGGCATTGCTAAAGGTTTGTCAAGGCTTGGAGGCACCAAAATGGAGATTGTGAGGATTGATGGTGCTTCCAAGCCTTGAGAGGCCATGAGAGGAGTCAGGGAGTTGACTCTGAGAGACTAGGATAGGTGTGGTCCTAGGGCTAGGATAGAAGTTATCCTAGGATGGAGGTGATATATAGCCCTCCATGGGCTTAAGGTTCAGGTGTTGAGGATCTTGAGGAGCTTGGTTGGTGCTTTGGAGACCTAGGACACAAGATAGAGCAAGAAACCAAAGTCGAGAGATGAAGACTGCAAGAAGAATATTTTATATAGGTTAGCTGGCTCAGTTTGAAACTAGGTCGGCTAAGCCTCAATGGTCAAGCCAAATAGAAAGGCATATTTTGGGACTGTAGGCATGGCATGCAACTAGGTTGGCTCAGTCTGAAACTGAGCCAACATAGTCTCAAGTTAGCCAGCTCAGTGCTAAGACTAAGCCGGCTCAGTGCACGAGTAGAGCTACGCTGAGGGTCTGTTTGGGGCTAGGATAGGAACTTATCCTAGGCGTCTTAAGGCCTGGATTGAGAGGTTTTAAGGAGGCTAACTCATGTATGGGTCAGATTTAAATCCAGGAGATGAGAGCATGAGAGACATGGGTGTGCATGGGCTTGATGAGTGCTTTCATGTATTGGATTAGCAAGAAGAGTTTTTGATCGGGCCTAATGGCTATGTATAAATACATAGGTTGTATTAGGATTTTTATTGGTGCAATCAATATAGATCATTTCTCCCTCAATCTCTCTTTTTTCTTCTCTTTTCTCTATAATGTTGTTGCCCTAGGTTCTTGAAGAAGCACTAGAGAGAGGGGGCACTTCCCTCAAGCCCAAGGAGAGGAGTATCCTAGCATAGATCTAGATGATGATCTATGGTATACTATCTTAGAGAACGTTAAAGATCTCTCCATATCCATGCTAAAGATTAGGGATTTTCGCAACATGGTATCGAAGCTTGATGATGCCAGGACAACAATTGGTATCAGAGCTAGGTGATGCCAAGGTGATGTGCCAACATGCTTGGGTCCTTGTAGATATGTCAGAGATTAATGCAAAGGTGATGGAACATCATCTGGTTGTAGATCTCAAATATCAGTTAGTAAAATAAAAGAAGTGCAACTTTGCACCAGAATGGCAGAAGACTACTGCGGACGAAGTAAATAAACTTCTTAGAGCCTAGATCATCTAGAAGGTATCATACCCAGACTGGATTGTGAACGTGGTCCTTATCAAGAAAGCGAATAGCAAGTGGAGGATGTGCATAGACTTCACAAACTTGAACAAGGTCTATCCAAAGGATAGCTATTCCTTGCCTAGAATTGATCAACTAGTGGATGCAACTTCAGGCCATGAGCTCCTCACTTTCATGGATGTCTTTTTCAAGTATAATCAAATTCGAATGGTACCACAGAATGAGAAGAAAATTACTTTTATTACTGACTATAGTCTTTATTGTTACAGGATTATATCCTTTGGATTAAAGAATGCAAGTGCAACATACCAGCGCTTGGTGAATAAGATCTTCAAGAAGTAGATTGATCGTAATATGAAGGTCTATGTAGATGACATGCTTGTTAAAAGCCGATCTTCATCAAATTATATTGCCAACCTTGAAGAGACCTTTAGCATCCTCCAAAAGTATAAGATTAAGTTAAATCCAACCAAATATGCTTTCGAAGCAACTTCGAGAAAGTTCCTAGGATTTATGGTATCAGGATGTAGAGTCGAGGTGAACCCAAAAAAGATTCAAGCAATCCAAGAAATGACTGCTCTAAGAATAATAAAAGAAGTCCAGCGTCTTACAGGCAAAATTACAGCTTTAAATCATTTTATCTCAAGATTGGCGAAGCATTGCATGCCTTTTTTCCAAGTGCTCAAGCAGCCCATGAACTTCTATTAGATTCCTGAGTGCCAGAATGCCTTTGAGAAATTGAAGAACTACTTTGGTTTGCCTCCTCTCCTTGCTAAGCTCGAGCTTGGAGAAGAATTATTTCTATATTTGGCGGTGTCTCTAGTAGCCATTGGAGCAGTCCTGGTCAAAGAAGAGGCTAAAATTCAGAAGCCGATCTTCTATATAAGCTGAGTTTTGAGGGATACATAAATAAGGTATACAAAATTAGAAAAACTAACTTATGCTTTATTGATTGCAGTCAGGAAGCTCTGACTTAATTTTTAGGGGCATACAGTCACGCTTCTCACTGATCAACCCATAAAAGTAGTTCTTCACTGGCTCGATACCTTTGAAAGAATAGCTAAATGGGCCATCGAGCTGACCGAGTTTGACATCAACTTTTAACTTGGCAATCTATTAAGGCTCAGTTATTGATAGATTTTATTATAGAATATACCATTCCAAATCTAGCCGAACCTGAATATCAAGAAGATAGTACTTTCAGTCCATGATCGAACCTCATTGAGAAAAAATGTGACCTCTCCGAAGACTTCTAGGCTCTATATGTTGATGGTTCATCCAATACTTTTGGAGCAGATGCGAGCTTGATTCTGATTAATCCAGGAGTTATTGTCGAGTATGCACTGCACTTCAAATTTTTTATAATAAATAATTGAGCAAAATACAAAGCTCTAATTATGGGATTGAGAATAGCTAGAGAATTAGAAGCGGACCATATGAAGGTCTACAACGACTCTCAACTAGTAGTGGTGCATGTCAGTGGTACTTATAAAGCTCGAGAGAAAAGTATGATAAAGTATTTGGAAAAGGTAAAGAGCTTGATCTTGGCTTTCAGTAGTTTCAACATCTAGCAAATTTTCAGAGCAAAAAATACTAGAGCCGACATTCTCTCTAAATTGGCCACTTTAGCTCCGAATGAACTACCAAATAAGGTTTATTATGAAGTTCTGCAACAACCAATTTTGAAGGAATCCTAAGTAGTAATGCAAGTTAATCATAAGCCTAGCTGGATTGACCCACTCATTACCTATCTCAAACATGGTATTCTCCCTAGAGGTCCCAAAGAAGCTCGGAAGCTAAGAAATCAAGCTTCATTGTATATTCTAAATGAAGGCAAGCTATATAAGAGGTCGTATTCTTTGGCACTTCTTAGATGTCTTCGACCTTCTGAGGCCGATTATGCATTGAAGGAGGTTTATGAAGGTATATATGGAAATCATCTTGGAGCTAGATCATTATCTTACAAATTGCTCTATTAAGGATACTATTGGCCAACTATGCAGCAAGATGCTATAGATTATGTGAAGAGATGTGACTGATGTCAGAGAAATACTAACATTCAGAAATAGCCGGCTTCATAACTCACACCTTTGAGTGCTTTTTGGCCATTCGCACTATAGAAAATGGACATACTTGGGCCCTTTCCCATGGCATCTGGATAGTAAAAATTTCTTCTAGTGGCTATGGATTATTTCACCAAGTGGGTTGAGGTCTAGCCTCTGGCAAAGATCACTGAAGCCAAAGTATAGGATTTCATCTGAAAGTCAATAGTCTGTAGATTCAATTTACCTCGGACTTTCATCATAGATAATGGGTGTCAGTTTGCATGAACAAAATTTGCTGAGTTCTATGAAGATCTGAACATCTTCCATCATTTCATTTCAGTAGCACATCCATAAGCAAACGGTGAGGTCGAGATAACAAACAGGACCTTACTTCAAGGGATAAAAAGCAAGGCTTGAAAGAGCAAAAGAAACGTGGATGGATGAACTCTATCATATTCTCTAGACTTACAGAACCACGTAGAGGTTACTAACTAGAGAAACTCTCTTTGCCCTAGCTTTGGGAACTAAAGCAGTAATACTAGTTAAGCTAGGACTTTCCTTGGCATGAGTTGAGAGCTTTTGTGAGAAGAATAACTCCCAAGATCTCATAGCGAATCTTGATCTGCTAAAAAAAAAAATAAGAGAAAGTTCAAATTCGAATGGCAACCTATAGACAAAAAGTGGCCTGTTACTATAACTCTAAAGTTAGGAGCAAAACTTTCGGAATGGAAGATCTAGTACTTCAGTGAGCGGATATCTCATAGCTGTAAAATCAAGAAAAGCTTGTCCCAAACTAGAAAGGCCCTTATGAAGTTATGAAAATCGCTCGACCTGGATCTTATTATCTAAAAAAGCTTGGAGGAACTATACTCCCATGGCCTTGGAACTCAGAAAACTTATAAATGTATTAGCGATGAACCCATTTTTAATAAAATTCCTTCATTTCAACATTCTCTTCTTTGGTGCAAAAATTATGTAATGGCAGAAAATTGTTCAAATTGAAGACCTTCGATTCTTAAACCAAAGACGTCGGGGAGAGGTCCTCTCAACGGCCCTTTTATGCCCTAGCAATCTTGTTAGGAATATGAGGTAGACCTCATCCTAATAAGAAAATTAGCCAACCATGCTAAGAACAAAAGATGGACCTCGTCTTGACATAGATGAAGATCCTATAGGAAATTGAAGACCTCCGATTCTTAAACTGAAGATGTTAGGGATAGACCCTCTCAATAGCCCTTTTGTGTTCAGACAACCTTATGGACCTTATCCTAACAAGGGAATAGCCAACCACGTCAAAAATAAGAAGTAGACCTCATCCTAATGTGGATGAAGAAACTACGAAAAATTGAAGACCTTCGATTTTTAAATCGAAGACGTTGGGGAGAGGCCCTCTCAATAGCCTTTTTGTGCCCCAGCAACCTTGTGGACCTAATCCTAACAAGAAAATTAGCCAACCATGTTAGGAATAGGAGGTGGATCTCATCCTGACATGGATGAAGATTCTATGGAGAATTGAAGACTTTCAGTTCTTAAATCAAAGACATTGGGGAGAGGCCCTCTCAACTGCTCTTTTATGTTTTGGCAAACTTATGGACCTCATCCTAACAAGGGAATTAGCCAACCATGTCAGGAACAGGAGGTGGATCTTGTTTTGACGTGGATGAAAATTCAATGAAAAATTGAAGACCTTCGATTCTTAAATCAGAGATATCGGAGAGATGCCCTCTCAACGATTTTTGTGAAGAAAAAATCCTGATTTCTCGGATCAGGTTCGTTCAGATCTAATTGGATCAAGAGAGATATTTCAAAAATTTCTCTTATAAATTCAGATTAAATCTGAGATATTTTAGATCTAATTTTATAGATCTAATAAATAAAAATAAAAATAATACCTTGATGTTGGGTAATCAGATTATCCTTTGATGATCCTGCTGTTTGTTTGAGGTTCTGGATCTAGCCACACAAGCACCTAGCCTCTACCAGTATCCACTTGGATTGGATCTGAAGATCTTCTTCTTCTTTATCACCTCTCCAAATATCAAATCTAGATCTAATTTAGAGTATCTTCAAAACTCCTTCCGAAGATCTACAGTCGTCTCTGCAATAGTGTTGCCTTCTTCCTTTCTCGTCACCTTTTTCTTGCCTAGATCACACCAAACTGGAGCCCAAATCTCCTTGGGCATGTAGAGGAGAGAGAGGACCAAAAGATGGCATGGAGGAGGGAGAGGAGAAGCCTTGGGGCATGGGCTAAGAGAGAACTCTATTAAAGTTAAGCGCAGATAGGGTTTATATAGATCCTACTACGCCATGTAGTGCCACATCATCCCGGCCAATCATATTGCTTCATGCAATTAGATCTTAATCTGATTGATGGGATGACATTACCTGATCTAATCAAATAAGAATCCCTTCAATTCATCCTTAGATGGTGCCTAAGACTGATCAAAGTCTATTCCTAGGCTCCACCTAAGTAGAATCCAAGAAGCAACTTGGAGTCCCATCCATATGGGACTCCAGGCATCCCTATCCATGGATGCACGCCTCTCTAGGCATGTACCCCCTCCTTTCCAAATTCTAGCAAGAGGACAAGCTCCTATCTACTTTCCTATGGGTGCATGATACATGAGCAGATGTCTAAGTATCAAAGGTCAATGTTTGACCAAAGTCAAAAGACAAGAATTAGTAAGTGATGAAAAATGATAGGTGTTGTCTCAAATTTATCTCATAAATTAAAACAACCATTTTTTTATCTGAACAAGCTCCAGTCAGACCAAGTAAAGGTACCTGAGTGAGCACAAACACATTTGGCTCAGTCGAGATAACTTTTAATGATAGTAGAAGGAGAACGTTAGGCTCAATCGTATGCTAGCATGATTTTCTTGAACCTAATTGAATCTTATTCAAATCAATTGAACTGGATTAGTCCAATTGATGATATCCAGATCCAAACCCTTATTTGTGTGACCCAGTTAGGTTTCAGTTCTATATGGTAATGGGATATGTCATGATCTCTATCATCGACATCATCGAAACTCCTTTCGATGGATCAGAACTCTTCTGATTCAGACAACTAGAATGATCGATCATCTAAATCATTCTAATTGCTCCCAAAATCCACCAGTGACACCTAGCAGTATATGGTGGCAATCCATCAAAATTGAAAATGAACCTCTCGGTGCAGCTACTTGTGTGATTAAGTTCTTCTATCTTGAGCCCCGATCAGATTAGGGTTAAGGTGAACTCATCAAACCCTAATTTCTATCATATGATTTAATCATTCGATTCAAGTCCGATGTGAAAACCTTAATAGAAACTCTTTCTATTATTTCACTCTACCATGGCCATGGGCTTATGGACTTGATTCTCATGATCATCATAGGGCTGCTCCTCATCCACCGAGGTAGATAGATTCCTCTTGGTGCAATCCAATTCCTACAATGAACATGCTATAGCCAACATACACCTCAGGATTCCGAATGGCTAGGAGACCGAGTCATGGTATAGTCAAACTATAACACCCTCAAGGTGAACTATCGATGCACCTCAGATCAAAGAACCAGACACACCACTGCAGCTTCGAGTCAGTCATCGACGAGAAGGTAGACTTTCTTATGACTGCTCGAGGTGGTCACGCTCAGTGCCCTCGTTCTCTAATGAGTACCTTATACTCTCGCTCCGGTGTCTCTACACCATAGACTCAAGACTCATCTACTATAAAGAAGTGATTGTACACCAACCTTCTGGATCAATCACCATCCTCATGATGATCCTATGGTCGGAAGCATTTTATGAGTTAATAATGAAAATTCATGTCTTAAATTTTCAACTCTTGAAAATATGAATTATCATTACCATTAACTCAAGGAATGTATCATAGACACTAAATATATATTTATGATAGAAAATAATATATTTTATTATTTATAGTCAAAATTATAATTTTGACCCTAGAAGTGTATTACAAGTGTCAGCCAATTCTGGCTTCTAAGGCACACATATCTAACAAACTCCCACTTAACCAAAAGCCAATTGGCTATAAATCTAAGTCACATCCTCTTAAGGTGGGCTTCGATCTTCTGCTAGCCCAACGGCTTTGTAAGTGGATCTGCCATATTATCTGTAGAGTTGACTCTCTTGACCTCGACGTAACCCTTCTCGAGGTAATCGTGGATGAGGTGATATCGCTGCTCGATGTGTTTGGATTTCTGATGAGACCTCGACTCTTTAGCTAAAGATATGGTGTCATTGTTGTCGCAGTATAGAGAAATGGCATTTGATGGCATTACTCTGATTTCTATGGCAAACTTTTTATACCAAAATACCTCCTTCGTAGCTTCTAATGCTGCAATGTATTCTACTTCCATGATGAAATCCACTATCATAGTATGCTTGGAACTCTTCCAACAGACAGCACCACCATTACACACAAACAAACTTCCAAATGTCGACTTTCGATCATCTATATCAGACATAAAATTCGAGTTTATATAACCCTGGACTTGGAGTTCTCCATTACCAAAGACCAACAACATATCCTTAGTTCTTTTTAAGTACTTAAGGATACATTTCACAGAAGTCCAGTGTTCCTCACCTGGATTCAACTAATATTTGCGCGTGATACTCACAGCATGGGCTATATCAGGTCGTGTACATAACATAGCATACATGAGGCTTTCTATTGCTGAAGCATAAGGGATCTTGCTCATGCATTCTATTTCCTCAGGTGTGCTAGGGCACATCTTCTTGGAAAGATGAATACCATGTCTGAAAGATACTAATCCCCCCCTAGAGTTTTCCATGCTAAACCATTTTAGCACTTTCTCTATGTACATCTTCTGTGAAAGTCCTAGCATCCTATTCGATCTATCTCTATAGACCTTAATTTCTAGAATAAAGGATGCTTCACCTAGGTCTTTCATGAAGAATTCTTTGGATAACCACATTTTAACTATGGTTAACATGGGAATATCATTCTCAATAAGGAGGATATCATCCACGTACAATATGAGAAAGACAACAGTGCTTCCACTGATCTTTTTGAAGATACATGGCTCCTCCTCATTTTTGATGAAATCAAACAATTTGATCACATCATTAAAAACGAGTATTCCAACTCCGAGATGCTTGCTTAAGTCCATATATGAACCTTTGCATCTTGCATACCTTATGATCAGCATCACTGGATGTGAAACCTAGTGGCTGTTCCATATAGATATCTTCCTCAAAATATCCATTTAAGAATGTCATTTTCACGTCCATTTTTCATATTTCATAATCAAAATAGGCTACAATAGAAAGCAATGTGTAGATGGATTTTAGCATAGCTACTCGCAAAAAAGTATCCTAATAGTCAATACCTTCATACCGACTATAATCTTTTGCCACTAATCTAGCTTTGAATGTCTCCACATTTTCATCTGCATCAATTTTTCTCTTGTAGATCCATTTACACCCAATAGGTACTATACCTTTTGGTAGATCTACCAAGATTCAGACTTGATTTGAGTGCATCGAGTCAATTTCTGACTTCATTATCTCTAGCCATTTCTTAGAGTCGATATCCAATATTGTCTCATTATAGATTTTGGGATCATCACCATGAATCCTATTACCTACGAGAAATATTTTCTCTACTTCATCTGAAATAGTACCTAAGTACCTCTCAGGAAGATGGAAAATCCTTTTCGATCTATGAGGTGGAGGAGGTAGTGATTGTATTAGCTCAACCTAATTTGGTTCCAATTGGTCCTTAGCTCATTATTCTTGTGAGACTTTCTCATCGAGCTTGATCTACTTTCCAATGCCTCTATCTTGAATAAACTATTTTTCAAGAAAGATGGTATATCAACTTACAATCACATTGTGATCTTCTAGAATGTAGAAATAATATCCTAATGACTCTTTAGGATATCCTATAAATCGAGCTCTAAAGGATCTAAAGTCTAACTTGTTTGTTTGTTGTCTTTTGACATGAGCTGGACAACCCCAAATTCTGAGATGACTCAGACTTGATTTCTTATCATGTCATATCTCAGACGATGTGGTAGGAACGGTTTTAGAAGAAACCCTATTCAGTAAATATATTATAGTTAACAAAGAGTATCCCCAAAGATAGTCGGGGAGGTCTGTGAAGCTCATCATGAATCAGATCATATCTAATAGGGTCCGATTCCTTCATTCTAAAATCCTGTTGAGTTGAGGTATTATAAGTGGAGTCCATTGAGAGACTATGCCATTTCTCTTGAGATAGTTCAGAAATTCTTGACTAAGGTATTCACCTCCTCGATCTGATCAAAGAACTTTAATGGATTTTTCAGTTTATTTTTCTACTTCATGTCTGAATTTCTTAAACTTTTCAAAAGCTTCAGACTTGTGTCTCATAAGATACACATACCCATACCTAGATAGATCATCAGTAAAGGTGGTGAAGTAGACAAAATTACCTCTAGCTGACACATCAAATGGGCCGCACACATTAGTATGTACTAGGACAAGAAGATCCGTGGCCCTTTCCCCATGTCCTACAAAAGAAAGTTTAGTCATTTTGCCATGAAGACAAGATTCATAAATTGGATATGACTCGAAAGTCAATGGACTTAATAGCCTAATTTTTTTTAATTTGTTAACCCTATCTTCTGCTATATGACCTAGTCTTAGGTGCCATAGATACCTATCATTTGGACTATCCCTAGATCATTTCATGGCATTCATATTTTGCTCAATATTAAAAATAGATACATCAATATGTAACTAGTAAAGATCGTTAATAAGGAAACCACTTGCAATTTTATTTTTTTTGTAAAGAATGTTATAATGGTCCTTAAGAAAACTAATTACATAGCCTTCTAGTGCTAGGCATGAAACAAAAATCAAATTTTTGCTTGCTGCAGGTACATAATAACAGTTTTTTAAAACTAAGTCTAAACCAGATGGTAGTCGAAGAGGATATGTTTTCACCACCATGGTAGCAACTCTTGGTCCATTTTTGATGCATAGGATTATCTCACCATCCCTCAGCCTCCTGCTATCCTCAAGATCCTGCATGGAAGTGCACAAATGAGCACTAGAACTAGAGTCAAGCACCCAATTGGATGCAGAAAAAATCATAAGGTTAGACTCAATAATGAGTATACCTCTAGAAGGACCTGCCTCCTTCTTATTCTTTAAGATGGTCAGGTAAGTAAGGCAGTTTCGCTTTCAGTGGCCATCTTTATTGCAATGAAAATATTTTTCTTTGTCAGCGGCCTTCTTCTTCAGCTCTACCTTTTTCTTCTTTCCTCCTTCCACCTTCTGCTTTTTCACAGACTTCTTCTTCTTTTCAAAAGACTTTCTCTTGGAAGAAGTCCATTCCATAGCAAGCACTGAACCTTTAGAATCTTTCATGGAAAGCTCAGTAGTAACCAACATATTCATAAGTTCGGCCAGGGAATTTTGAAGTTTATGTATATGATAGTTCATGATGAACTACCCATATGCAACAGTCAAGGATTGTAGAATTATATCATTCTGCAGATGTAGGTCCAACTTTACTCCGAGCTTCTCAAACTCTTCTAAGTCCTTAATCATCATCAAACAATGATCTTGGACTGACTGTCCATCACACATTTTAGCCTTGAAAAATTATTTAGTGACTTGATACTTG
This sequence comes from Cocos nucifera, assembly GCA_006176705.1. Classification (NCBI taxonomy): domain Eukaryota; kingdom Viridiplantae; phylum Streptophyta; class Magnoliopsida; order Arecales; family Arecaceae; genus Cocos; species Cocos nucifera. The sequence goes on along the minus strand of QRFJ01002465.1, from coordinate 242,148 downwards.
GTTGCACGACTCTGTTTACCAAACATCTCTTATAGGTGAGCCAACATTTGGTGGGCAATCCTGATATCTTTATGTTGGCACTGAAGTTCATCAGACATCGAGCCCAATATGTAATATCTGGCCTTGTTATCTTTGTTCATCCACTTATCAAGAGACGCTCTCTGTTCAGCGGATGGACGAATTGGTAAGGTGGGAGGGTCTTGGTCCAATACATGAGTTAACTTCTCAAAATCCAAAATAATTTTAAAATTTTGGAGCCAATCCTTGTAATTGGGTTCGATCAGTCTATGGGTGTCCAGGATATGTGCTAGTGGATTGGATGCAGACATTTTCATGTAGAGAGTCAAAGTTTCTAGTTAGATATTATAATTAAGACTTAACTAATTTATTTCAAATTTTTATTTTTAAACAAATTAGCTTTCACTATTTTTTTAGATCTCTACATTTTTTCTATAGAGATGCGAAAATCTCCATGATTAATAATTTCTAGTGGATGGTGCGGTCCCACCAACTGACTCATCACTTCATCTAACAAGTATTGGTGATGGGTCAACCAATGAGTGAACAACTCTTATTCAATGATTCTCTAATCATGGTGCACCCAAACTTGGTCTCTAATTTATGAATCTCACCATGCCCGAAATATTGATCCACTTCTTAGTTAAGTCAGATCACCATTTGCATAGATTGGATTCCTAATTGAGTCTCTCATCATGTTCGAAATATTGAGCCCAATCCATCCTGCAGCCCGTAGCATCCAATCCCTAATAGACATGGTTGCATCTTCCCCATGCAATTGAATCACTATAACCAGCCGAGAACAATCAACCCCGGAAAGGATCCGCATATCTATAATGGTGGAAGATCTTAAACTTAATCTTTTCTTAGGGAGATTTGATTTAGATCTCATTAAACTAGACTTGACATAGTCATAACTATTATGACTAACCTAGTGGCATGGGTTAGCTCAAATTATTGACCACCTCAGATCAGAATTGAGCCAACAAATATAGTCAAGTAAGTGAGACCGATGGAAGAGATATGCCATTAACTCGATAAGAATGCATTCGAGTCGAGTAGCTCCCAATTAAAAAAACTAGTCGATCGTATCTACCAAACTTACCTTAAACACCAAATTATTGAGCTAGAATCAATCGGATTAGCCTACAATCCAAGCTTTAACCACTGAGCCTAATTAGGTCTTAGCTTGATCGATCACTCATGTGACTCGATCTTGATCTAGACTTAATCCTATTAGGCTAGTCAATTTAAGCACTATTGATCCCATCTAATCAACTCTTGATTCGGTTTGATCAACCGCTTAGATCTAATTGAGCTACCCAAGCCCGAACGTAATATTATGAATATATCTTAGATCTAAAATTCTTAATTTTAGACCTAATTAATATTTTATAATCTTAATTCTTAATTAAGTTTAGGATTCATAAATAAAATATGTATATTAAATCCTAGGGTTTCAGGATCTAGGGTTTTGCAGAAAGTAAGTTCTTGATTTCTGATTAAGGACGAACGCGCAACACCCCTACACATCATAAAAATATTCCATCGAATGAAAGAAGAGGGTATTTAAACTCTACTTTATTCTTATGACCAGACGGCTAAGGGGAATGCCTTAATCAGAAATATACAAAACTACAAAACTAGTTAGATCTACATCATATATCTTTATATAAAAATTGATCTAACTATGAACATATTTTGCATACATCTCATATATCATGTCATGCATATTTTTAGATATAAATTATCCCATAATTATCTAAAAAATTAGATTTAAATTGATCACATCAAAATAAATTCTAATCTAGATAATTATGTAGAACTATTCTACAACTAATCTAAACATGCATTCATCATATCTCATATGATCCAAAAATTAAATAAATTTATTTTTTATTTTTTAGATCTTATTATAATAATTATAACATAAAAAAATAGTAAATAAATAGATATAAAATCATAACTTAATCAAATTAAATTATGAACATGCAAGGCTATGTATAGAATAGTTCTATTATGCATCTTGTAAAACTTAGATCTAAATTATTTAATTTTAATTTTTTTAATTTTAGATCTAATTACATCTCATGTAATATTTGAAATATTCTATTTAATAGATCAAAAATAAATTTAAATTAGATCTAAATAATTTTTAGAACCTGGCTCTGATACCAGTTGAAGGAAAAATTCTGATTTTTTGGGTTAGGTTCGTTCATATCTGATTGAATCAAGAAAGATATTTTAAAATTTTTTCTTATGAATTTAGATTAGATTTGAGATATTTTAGATTTGATTTTATATATCTAATAAATAAAAATAAAAATAAATTTAATTTAATTTAATTTATACCTTGATGTTGGATAATCAGATTACCCTTTGATGATTCTACTGTTTGCTTGAGGTTCTAGATCTAGTCATGCAAGCGCATGACCTCTATCAGTATCTACTCGGACTGAATCTGAAGATCTTCTTATTCTTTATCATCTCTTTAAATATCAAATCTGGATCTAATTTGGAGGATCTTCAAAACTTCTTTCGAAGATCTGCAGTCGTCTCTGCAGCAGTGTTGCCTTCTTCCTTTCTCGTCATCTTTCTCTTGCCTGGATTGCACCAAACTAGAGCCCAAATCTCCTTGGGCATGGAAAGGAGAGAGAGGACCAGAAGATGGCATGGAGGAGGGAGAGGGGCAGCCTTAGGGCATAGGCTAAGAGAGAACTCTATTAAAGTTAGGAAACCCCTATACTATTGTCCATTTTCATGCTTTTTTTTTATGCCATTTGGTCACCGCCGGTCGTCAAACCTGACCAACTATTACCATCATGGCCTTCTTCTCCGGCCATAGCTATTATCAGCCGGGATGATACCCTCCCCTACCTCGGGAACCAGGGGAAGAAGAGCCCCCCTATTTTGTGAAGGAAAAAAAAGAGAAACAGAGGATGCATGGGTCCTCTGTTCTGTGGAGGTAAAGCCCAAAAAAAAAAACAAAGAAAGAAAGATAAAAAAAATTAAAAAAAGAGAGAAAATAAGAAAATAAGAAGAGAAAAAGTCTTTTCTTTCTCTTCCCTCTCTCCCTCCTCTGAGTCTGAATCCTACTTTCTCTCTCTAAAAGATTTGTACTCTCTCTACTTTATCTCTCCTATTTTCTCTCTTTAATATGATTATTGGATTTAAAAAAAAAGAGAAAGTAAGAAAAGAAAAAAGAAAGAAGAAGATTTTTCCTCTTCTCTCTCTTTTCCTCTCAACTTTTTCTCTACAACTTTCACTCACTATTTTCTCTCTAAAATTTTTTCTCTCTAAAATTCTCTCTAGACTGCTTATTTTTTTATAATTTCTCTTTCATAAGATTTTCTAGATATTTAAAAAGATTGATAATTAATTTGAATGATCATAGTGAAAGGGTCCTGATTTATAATCATCGGACGGCATACCGGCACCCATCTTGACTAGATCGGACATCAATAAATTATATCATCCATAATTTTATTAAATTATCTATGATAATTTTATCATAATTTAATTTAAATTATCTTAATTTGATTAATCAGATCGTCGAACTATATCACCTAACTAGTTTCGATTCATCTTTATAGTTTCTCTCTCCTCTAATTTTATCTCTCCACTTGATTTATGAACTTAATGATAGATTCTCGATCGTACCACTTTGAATCTAATTTGATCTAGATAAATAGACTCTTGATTATTTATCTTCTAGTCTAATCTTAATCGATGAGATTAGGAGACTCGAACCCTTAGACGTGACTATCATCAACTTGTCTTTTTAGATTATTTGTATCCTTTCTAATTATTAAAATTAATCATCTATAGGATTGTAGATATCTGATAATGGGGTATTGTGATATAATCTATAAATAGAAGATTTTGGAAAGAAATTATAAGAATGATATGGATTTATTAGAATGCATATGAGTAAGTAATGTTTCACCTTTTTTAGATTTATCAATAATTTATGATATATTTTCTTGGCTTAATTTATAAAATAATGCATGAATTTGATAAATGATATTTTGTTATCAAAAGTATCTTATTTTTGAAATATTATGATGAAGCATGATTGAAAGTATTGATCTTATTATGTATTATACTTGATTGATTTCGATACTACATGGTTATATACATTCTTATCGAACTAAAATAAGAAATATGAATTATGAAAAGAATTATGAATTAAGATGATTTGAACTCTCAGCCTGATTATGTGGAGGATCCCACCAATAGAGGATAATATGTTAGCAAAGATTTAGTCTTGAAAATTTATGTCACCAGCAGACCAACGATAAATCTCCAGCAGACCAACGATTTCGAAGAACATTGCCGCCAGATGATTCGTAGCTCACCGCAAGATGATATGCGATATTATGATCCTACCATAGAGATAATGTGGTCATAGCTCATAGCTGATAAGAATGAATGATAAAAATGATAAGAATGATTGATAAAAATTTAATAATTAAAAAAAACTAAAATTTTGAAAGAAACTTAAAAGATTGAATTTGGCATGATCATAATTTGAAAATATTGCATAATAGAAATTAATTTTGAACTAATGAACTCCATATATTTATTTTTTATAAGTAATAATTTATTTTATTTACCTGATAAAATTTAATTAAAGTGATCATTGCTTACTAGGCTGTCTAGCTCATTATCCTATTTTTGCTATTTTTACAGATCTTGAAAACTAAGATGATACAGAAGTATGTATGGGAGAGTAATTAGAGATAGACATGATTATTAGAAGTAGAACATAGATACTTTTGTTTTAGAAAGAAATTTTGTTAAAGCTAATGTAAGATCTTTTGAACATTGTTAAATTTTATGAGATATTAAAACTAAATTTTAATTAGTTAAATTTTAAATTTAATTTATAACTAATTATTTTTGCTATTACTTTATGATAGCATGATGAGATGCCTTGCATGCTTGTAGAAAAAGTTTTCTATGAGTATGCGGTGGTTGCCATGACCCTTAGCTCACAATCTCGAATTGGAGGCATGACAATTAAAGTGGTATCAGAGCATAAGTGAATAAATTATGATACTTAGAATCGAACATAGGATAAGTGTAGATGGATAGATACTAGAGACATTGGGATATTGATCAATGATACTTACAGTATAAGTTGTTTTCATGATTTTTGACTAAGCTTTGTGATTAAAAATGAAAAGATTACTTAGGAATAATTGTTCAAAGAATTTGATTTATGATTGATAATCGATGGATCATGTTATGATTATTTAGATTTTGATATAAAGAAGTCGCATGAGGATGGAGTATAAAATTTTCATTATTCATTATGATTATTTTGATTGTTCAAGTGAATAGAAAGCATAAATTTGATGTAGGAGTAATACTATGATATTGCTTCTAGTTGTGAAGATGACTATTGGTGGCAAGGTAAAGATTTGATCAAAAAATATTGTTCCAAGATGAACTAAAAAAATCTTTTATGATATTTGATTAGAATATTTTTCAAAGTTGAACTTGGTATATGAATTATGTGTAAATTGGTATGGGAGGAGGAATGTATAATTAAGAATATTACAAAGAAGTCTTTTTTTTTTGTTGACATCAATTATAAGATTGTAGGATATTTATTTTGGTAGAATTTTAATTATCATCTTTGAATCCAAATTATAGATCTTATTTACTTATTGGAGACTATATGGTGTGTATGAAATTTCAATTTAAATTTTGGGTTTATTGATTAAGAGATTTTCTATCATTGTTGTTATGGCTGCTGGTGCCAATTTTTGGCTACTATCTTTCGATTAAGATAAAAGATCTTGATTATATCTATTTGAGATTTTGGGACACATATAAAATTGTAATCCATATTAGGTTACAGTAAACTTATGTGATGGATTAAATATGATATTGGACTCAAAGGTTAATTAAAATGGTTGTGCACCAGACAACAAGTAGAGAAGAATTGGAAGCTCATTTTTAGCATATATGATGGTTATGAATATATATACATTGATTTAAAGAATGATTTAAATAGATGTGCTCAATGTGTATTAAGAACGAGACTTAAAAGTTCTTTTGACCTACTTAGAAAATAAATTTAGAATCTTTTCAATACACAATAATATATTTTGATTGAAAGTCATTTCATGAACCTAAAAAATTTTGATTGTTAGATCAAAGCGCGTAGCAAAAGCATGGTGATTTGGATTATTTTGAGCTAGTCAGCAATATTGATTCTTTAAGTTAAAAAGTTATGATAGATGATTTGATTTGATTATCTCTATAAGAAAATTTATCGAATATGGAAATGATAATAATCTTGACTCTAGATTTTTTTGGGATATCGCCATATGATTTTCAGAAGTAGATCTACTGTCTACAATGTTAAGAATTTTTAGCATCCTAAGTCTTGATAAGTGGATTCTTTATTCTAGATTTTGGATTTAAAATATCTAGAGACAGATTTTTTTTTATCCTAGAATTGAATCTTATGCTTCTCCATTCATTAGAGGAAAAAAAATCAAAGATTGTTTATCAATCCATGATTTTGATCTTAAATTTTCTTATCCTTGAGCATCCATACATTAAGAGTACAATAAAGTTTGTTCATGATTTTGTGGCATATCGATTAAATCATGAGTAGTTGATATTTTTTTGGCAAGGAACTTCATATCCTTATTTAGAAATAAGATATAAATTTTGATTTCAAAGAAATGAATGGGTCTGATTATGATATACTTTTAAGGTATTGACTTTTCCTTAAGAAATGATTTAAGGATGAATTTGCATCGAGAAATAAAATAATAAAAAGTTCAAGGATGATATTAGAATGGTGAATTTCTATCTTTTGAAAGTATGGATGAGAGAAAATACTTTCGATTCTCAAATGATTTGGATATCACCATATGGTTCATATTAATATGTTCTCTTATCTTGTAATGGGTCGATTAGTTAAAAGCAAATGATGTTTTGATGGAAAAAAATTGGAATTCTTATTTAGAATTAAAATGTTGAGTTTTCTTTTATTTACAAGAGATGGGTTTGTCTTTGATCATCTATAGAAAGAATTAAGTCAAGAGGAATTGAATCTTATTCTTATAAGAAATGAAATTATGTTTGTGAAGCCCTAAAGTACAAAGACCTTTGATAGAAAATTTTGGGGATGAAATTTCTTTTAGGAGGGTAGAATGTTATGAACAAACCCAAATTGAACCAAACCCAATTTGAAAACCCAACCCAAAAGATGAGCATGAATCTTAAAGCTCAAAAAAAAGAAAGAAAAGAGGAGAAATAGGGGCATGGACCATGGACTTTTCTCCCATTAAGAATCCTCTTCCGATTTGTGGGAGGAATTCTATTTTATTTAAAACTCGAATTAACTCCTATAAATTGAAACCCCTCCCTTCCTTTCTCCCATTAAGAATCCTCTTCCGATCTGTGGGAGGAATTATATTTTATTTAAAACTTGAATTAACTCCTATAAATTGCAACCCCTCTCCCTTCCATGTTCTTTAATCACTGGATTCATCGATTTTCTCCCTATTTTCTCCTAGTTCTTTTCGAGTTCTTTCCATCTCTTTTTCTCGGATTTGAAGGCAAGTGCCAAGATTTAGTGGTCAAAGGATCCCTAAGAACCCAGGTAATCCTTTAAAAAGTTCCTCTTTGATCTCTTTTTGAAATTTAAATGGAGATTTTAAGTACTTATCTGCTGTATTTTGAAAGAAAAATTGGGATTTTAGAAACCCCTGTTCTACCTTCCATTTTCAAGCTTTTTTCGATGCCATTTGGCCACCGTCGATCATCGGACCTGGTTGGCTATTGCCATTGTAGCCTTTTTCTTTGATCACGACTATTGTCGGCCCAGCGGATACCCTCCCCTACCCCAAAAACAAGGGGAAGAAGAGCCTCACCTATTTCATGAAGGAAAAAAAAAGAGAGAGAAACAGAGGATGTGCAGGTCCTCTATTTCGTGAAGGCAAAGCCCCAAAAAAAAAGAAAGAAAGAAAGAGAAAAGAAAAGAAAGAAAAAAAGAGAAAGGAAGAAAAAAATAAAATAAGAAAAGAAAAAGACTTTTCTTTCTCTTCCCTCTCTTCCTCCTCTGAGTCTAAATCCTACTTTCTCTTTCTAAAAGATTTATTCTCTCTCTACTTTATCTCTCCTATTTTCTCTCTCTAATATGATTATTGAATTTTAAAAAAAAGAGAAAGCAAGAAAAGAAAAAGAAAAGAAAGAAGAAGATTTTTCCTCTCCTCTCTCTTTCCCCCTCAACTTTCTCTCTCTATAATTTTCACTCTCTACTTTCTCTCTTTAGAATTTTCTCTCTCTAAAATTCTCTCTCTAGATTGCTTGTTTTTTTATAATTTCTTTCTTCTAGAATTTTCTAGATCTTTAAAAAGATTGATGATGAATTTGAATGATCCTAGTAAAAGAATTCTGATTTATGATCATCGAATGGCATACCGGCACCCATCTTGATCAGATCGGACATCAGTAGATTTTATCATCCATAATTTTATTAAATGATCCATGATAATTTCATCATGATTTGATTTAAATTATCTTAATCTGGTTGATCAGATTATCGAACTATATCACCTGATTAGTTTTAATTCATCTTTATAGTTTCTCTCTCCTCTGATTTTATCTCTCCACTTGATTTATGAATTTAATGAAAAATTCTCAACCCTACCACTTTGAATCCAATTTGATCTAGATAAATAGACTCTTAACCATTTATCTCCTAGTCTAATCTTGATGGATGAGATTAGGATGATCAAACTGACCCAGATCCTTAGACGTGACTGTCATCAACTTATCTTTTTAGATTATTTGTATCCTTTCTAATTATTGAAATTGATCATCTATAGGATTATAGATATCTGATAATGGGGTATTGCGATATGATCTATGAACAAAAAATTTTGGAAAGAAATTACAAGAATGATATAGATTTATTAGAATGCATATGAGGTAAGTAATGTTTCACCTTTTCTAGATTTATCAATAATTTATGATTATTTTCTTGGCTTGATTTATGAAACAATGCATGAATTTGATAAATAATATTTTATTATTAAAAGTATCTTATTTTTGAAATATTATGATGAAGCATGATTGAAAGTATTGATCTTATTATGTATTATACTTGATTAATTTTGATACTTCATGGTTATGTGCATTCTTATCGAACTAAAATAAGAAACATGAATTATGAAAAAAATTATGATTTAAGATGATTTGAACTCTCAGCTTAAGTATGTGGAGGACCTCGCCATAGGGGCTAATACATTGGCAAAGATTTAATCCTAAGGATTTATGTTGTCAGCAAACCAGCGACAATCCGCTAGCAGACCTACGGTTCTGAAGGACATTACTGTCAGATGATTCGCAGCTCACCACAAAATGATATATGGTGTTATGATCCTACTGCAGGGATAATGTGATCATAGCTCATGGCTAATGAGAATGAATGATAAGAATGACTGATAAGAATTTGATAATCTAAAAAAAAATAAATTTTTGAAAGAAACTTAAAAGATTGAATTTGGCATGATAATAATTTAAAAATATTGCATAATAAAAATTGATTTCGAATTGATGAACTTTATATGTTTATTTTCTATAAGTGATGATTTATTTTATTTGTCTGATGAAATCTAATTAAAGTGATCATTGTTTACTAGGCTGCCTAGTTAATTATCCTATTTTTGCTATTTTTACAGATCTTAAAAATTAAGATGATATAGAAGTATGTATGGGGGACTGATTAGAGACAGACAAGATGATTAGAAGTAGAACATCAATACTTTTGTTTTATAAAGAAATTTTGTTGAAGCTGATGTAAGATCTTTTGAACATTGTTGAATTTTATGAGATATTAAAACTAGATTTTAATTAGTTAAATTTTAGATTTAATTTATGACTAATTATTTTTGCTATTACTTTATGATAGTATGATGAGATGTCTTGCATGCTTGTAGAGAGAGTTTTCTATGAGTATACAGCGGTTGCCATGACCCTCGGCTCATGATCTCGGGTCGGGGGCATGACAACTATATATGGAAATCAAGCACCTTGGCAACCACAAGTTCATCATCTATTTTTGCATCTCGTTAATTAGTTTGAGTCCCTCAAGCTTCATATATTAAATGTTGACTTCTTCAAGTTCTCTTTTGACCCTTGCATATTAGTAATAAAGGAGCTATTTGTAAGATCTCATTATTTTGTTGAGGAATAAGATTGTAGAACTTTCTACCATTATATTAGGATGAAGATTTTAGTGAGTTGTTAGTTCTTTTGGTTTATTTGTTGAGCTCAATGACATATGTATAAGAAAAAGGGTCCTCTTGTAACTTGGTCTGTATAAGCTATTAGTTCTATCTGAAGGACTAGAGAAGTTAACGAGTATGTTGTTACAATCATATTAATGGCTAAATATATCATTTCAAATGAATCCTCTATGGTTCCAACTTCAGGATCCTTTTCAATGGCCATGGGATGATACTCTCTCCTCTCAGGTCTCCAAATTTGTGTTCTGTTAATATTTTTTGTGGTCTCTATAGTGGTCGTAGCTATAGTGATTGGCACCCACCCTTCCTCTACCTCCTTCATGCCTTGTTCCCCACGCTCATTACAACACCTCCCCCGTGCAAAATACTACTCAAACTAGAGGAATAAATGGGTCAATAATGTTGTAAAGCTTACCTCATCGCCAAAGATTTTACTCCAATTTGAAGAAACATATTATCATAAGATATTTACTCCTGCCGCAAACTTGTGTGTTCATAATTTACTTGCCATTTTGTAATTAAAAACTAACCTTGCACCAATCAGATATCCTTAATGCCTTCCCACATGGAGACTTGCATGGATGAAAGGTTTTTGGATTTTTCTCTTGGATATCTAGCAAGGAAGAAAACTTGTTTGCCATCTTCATAACTTAATTCATGCTTAAAAGAAGCCCCCAAAATTTCTCCATTAAGTTCTCATATCATTATATTAAGTTAGTTTTGTACAATCTAGAACTGAGCTCTAAATTGTTTTCTATACGTAAGTAATGACACATATTTTTGTCTTGACATTTATTGATAACATCATCATAACTGGAAGTAACACTTGTTTCATTCATCAGGTTATTTCTCTATTGATACTTCCACATAAAATGTCTTAGTGATTAGTTTAAGTCCTTTTCTTGGTATTATGATTGCTTCCTCCAAGCAAGGTATATATTTTTGTCAACATCAATATAATTTTGTTATTCTTCATTATTCTAGTCTCACTAATGCTTGCATGGCTGAGTTTTAGAGGATTAAAATTCTAGTGACCACTTTGGATGGCAAGTACCAATGGATCCTTTCACTTACCATGAGATAGTAGGCCATTTAATTCATCTTACCATCACTTAAGTAAATATTTTTTTTTTATTGTTAACATCTAATTATATATCAATTTACACATTGGCATGATTAATCACATATGGAAGTTGATCTTTATTTGTTGAGATATTTAATGGAATCTCATGGCCAAGAAATTTTGCCATTGGTTAACTATTCACTATAATTAAGAGCCTATAGTGATTTAGATTGGGCTACTTGCCATTTGATAAACCACTTTGTAACAAGTATTACATTTTTCTTGGATCAAGTTTAGTATCTTGGATGACAAACACACCCTTAAAAAAAAAAAAATCAAAAGATCTATAATATTCTTCTCCTAAAACAAACTATATGGCCATGGTTATGGCTACTTGTGATGAATATATTTGGTTGTCTCACTTGTTTCATAATTTTTGTGTTCCATAGTTTAAACTAATCCAATTGTATTGTGATACTCAAGTTACTATATACCTTTCAATCAATATTGTATCGACCATGAATGCAAAAACCTATAGAGATTAATTGTCACATAGTGGAATTAAAGTTTCAGAGTGATTTCTTATGGTCATTATATAAGACATTAGCTTGTTGATATTTTTAACATGTGTATTGATAAGGATATAGTCAAGCTCTTCAAACGCAAGTTGGATGTTCTCGATCTTCACCTTTCAACTTGAGGAAAAGTTTTTGTTGTACCTATGGCTGCTCAGAACCATAACCGTAGAAGCGATCTCTTACGTGAACCTGGGTGTTAATCCAGCAAATTGAAGAAGATCTAAGAAAGAAGAGAGAAGAGGATAGAGTTTAGAGTTTGTGTTAGAACTAGAGAGGAGAAAGATTAGAGAGAAAAGCTCAATTGTATTCCACTCTATTTGTCAAAGTTACGATACATGTGTTTATATATCTTAGAGCTCCCACACAAATCCTAATAAAGCCTAGCTCAAAAACTTTCCTAGGCTAACCCAATACATAAAAGCACTCATCGAGCTCATGTACACGCATGTCTCATATGCTCTCATCCCTTAGATCTAAACCCGATCCGTACATGAGTTAGTCCTCTTAAGATCTTTCAAACCAGACCTTAAGACCCCTAGGATAAGTTTCTATCCTAGCCCCAAATAGATCCTCTGCATAACTCTGTCCGTGCACTAAGCCGACTCAGTCTCAGCACTGAGCTGACTAACCTAAGACTGGATTGACTCAGTTTCAGACTGAGCTGATTCAGTTGTGTACCTTGCTTGCAGTCTTGAATGCACACCTTTCTATTTGACCTATCCACTGAGACTTAGCCAACCCAGTTTCTGACTGAACCAACTAACCTGTAGAAGAAGCTCTTCTCTGTAGTCTTCATGCCTTGGCTTTGGTTTCTTACTCCATCTTGTATCCCAGATCTTCAAAGCACCAATCAAGTCCCTCAAGATCCTCAATACCTAGACTTCAAACTTGTGAAGAGCTAAACACCGCCTCCATCCTAGGACAACTCCTATCCTAGCTCTAGAACCATACCTATCCTAGTCTCCCGAACTCAACACCCTGACTCCTTCCATGGCCTCCTAAAGATTGAAAGCATCACCAATCCTCATAATCTCCATCTTGGTGCTTCAAGCCTTGGCAAACCTCTTGGCAATGTCCTCCTGTACGATCTTGTTATCATTGTGCACCTTGATAGTCTCTTGTGCAAACATCACCTCCGTCAATTCTCTTCAGCTATTATGCATCCTTTGAGGTCTTTGGAATGACCGCCTCTACCATTGAAGATCTTGGCTTGCTTCTTCGCACCATTCTGAAATTGTAGGATCCTTTCTCCTTAGCAATTGCATCATTTTTTCTAAATTTCTCAGGAGAATCCGCAGCATTCCTATACCGGTACTCATTGCATACCCTAACATGATTTTCTTAGAACTATGCCTATCCATCTGCATATGTCGCTCCACCTGAAACTATGCATTACCTGCGCTGGTGCTAGAATATCGATCCTCCTATACTCCTCCACTCTGAACTCATGTCACCTCTCTCCACCAGTAAAGCCACCTCTGCCCGATGCTCCATCTGAAATCGAAGTCCGTCTAATATCGTAGAAGCCAACTCTATACCTGAGTTTCTCGAGGCCAACCATCCAATACTGCACTACTGGGCCTACCACTGCACCTTGAATATCATCACTGCTTCTTCAAAAATTTTGCACTCCACAGATCCATCCGAAGCCATCTCAAATACACCACATCCCATAAGCTTCTTTGAGACCATCAAGATTTCATCTGAATCTTCACTCTTAATAATCCGATTGAAGCTCATGGATAGCAAACACAGCAATAATAAACTTTTATCCTCCTCTTTAAGATCCATCCCTATATTAAGCAAGTCTATACTCATCCGATCGAACTGCTGAATATGCCCCACAGCGTCCTTGCCCTCCTGCATCCGAAGGCTATATAGTTGTTTCTTCAGCATCAACTTATTGTACATATATTTTTTCATGTACAACTGATGTAACCTCGACCATAAATTCTTGGATATCTTCTCCTCCAACATACCATACAAAATCTCATTCACCAGACAAGCTCTAATCATGACACATGTCCTTTTCTCTAAGAACTTCCACTCCTTGTCTATCATCTCCTTTGGTCTATCCTCCAAAGCCAAATTCAATCTCATCTGAATCAACAGATCCTCCATCCTAACCTTCCATATTGTGAAACTCTCTTTACTATCATACTTCTCTAAACCTATCTTCAACCTACTTTTCTCCATAATTAAATCAAATCAAAAATAGCTAACAGGTAGATCTAAAAATTATCTTGACTAGGGATGTGGACAATAGCCCTTAGATCATTTTCTTTCTCATGAAGCCTGGAGAAAAGTCTTAGATCTGAACCTTACTGTTGATCTTTGTTGAAACTTGATCTTCTTCCTCCTTCATGCTCAACTAGGTTCTGATACCAACTATTGTACATACGGCTGCTCGAAATCATAACCATAAAAGCGATCTCTTGTGTGAACCTAAGTGTTAATCCAGCAAACTATAGAAGAGCTAAGAAAGAAGATAGAAGAGGATGGAGTCTAAGGTTTTAGTATTGGAACTAGAGAGAAGAGAGAAGAGAGATTAGGAAGAAAAGCTCAATTATATTCCATTCTATTTATAAAAGTTATAATAGCTAAATTTATATATCCTAAGATTCTCACATGAACCTTAATAAATCCCAGCTCAAAAACTCTCTTAGACTAACCCAATACATAAAAGTATTCATCGAGCTCATGTACATCCATGTCTCATATGCTCTCATCCCCTGGATCTAAATCCAACCCATACATGAGTTTATTGAGAATAGTATCCCAAAGCCAATCGTTAGCCTAATGATAATTGAGCTATTTTATATAATTATATATGAATTATTAATTGAATAAAAGTTATTCTAACTTTTCATCATAAATCTTTTATCTTCTAATAAACTTCTATCTATTGTGATGAAGTCCTTAAGACTATTTAGAATTAATAAAGAAGGATTTATTGTTTAGTCCTTAGATATGTTCGCGATTAAATGATACGTTGTTACCAAGGATGATAATGTTTATTGAGTATAGGTCATTGTGTGCCATATAGTTTGATTGTCCTCTTAATCAAGGAGTGTGAAGATACTAGTATGGCATGTAGATGAGATATAGGGGTACATCTATACTAAACGTGACCAACTTCAGAGCTTTTCTGCTACCAAGAATTGCTCTGATGGAATATGGGCATAAGTGTTCCTCCGATCTGAGATCACCACGGTGACTTTCAAGTAATTTATTATGCTTTGGTACCGGACTACCTGAATTTTTAATTCAGTGATGAAAGATTTTTGGATACAGTCAAGTACTTGAGAAATCGATACGTGAGTCAAGATGGGATTGACCACTCCTGGATATAGGAGCTATATTCAATAGTATTTTAATTTAGCAAAGCCTTGGCCAGGGTAGTCCTAGTGAGGGGTCACAGGATTAATTACTTTGAGATATGATTTGGATGTTTCTTCCAGGGTTGATAGTTAAACCTTGAGTCATCTTATGCACAAAGATCAAAGGGATGAATTATGCAGTAATCATATTCACATAGATTTTGAATATTGCAATTATACTATTTAGCCTATTTGGACATCGGGTATCATTGCTAGATGGTCACTTTGATTAGTACAGAAAATTAGTTTATTTGCTATCAACTTAGGTTCGAACCTACGGGGTTACACACACTAGAGATTCCTAACCAATCTAATGGTTGATCAGGAGAAGTTCAATTAGTGATTTAATCACTAATTAACTCAATTTGATTGAGTGATTATTTTTGGATCAGAATCAATTGGATTGGATTTATTTGGATTTGACCTAATTAGATTATAAGATGATCTAATCATCAAGAAGGTTTAATCTCTGATTTGATCAATACTTTGGCTTAATTAATTTTTAATTTAATTAGGATTTAACTAAGCCTAATTAAGCCTAAATAAGTTGGGTTTAATCTAGTCTAATTAGGCCTAACCAATTTGGATTGGATTGGAGGACTAACAATGAGACTAATTTGACTAGTCTTTCCATGCACCACATCATCCTTTGATTTGCACCATCCCATCTCCATGAGTAAAGGTTTCTCGTGAATTTTTCCATGCAAGGAAGGGCATGCGTTCTTCCTTCTCATGCCCTTATTGGATAAGAAAAAAAGATTGGTTGTAATTTAAATTCAAAAGGAGTTTGAGTTTGAGTTGCAAACTACTTCTTATCCCTCCATGCCTCTCTAGGTTTGTGCATCCATTTAGGCATGAAACTTTTTTTTGGGATGTGCGATAAAAAGAAAGATCAGAAAAGGAGTTTCTAATCTTATGAATATGTTCTTCTATATGAAAAAAAATCAAAAAGGAAAGAGTGTTCTAGGCGCAAGGGATTTGGATGAGAGCATACCCTAGAATCTATCTAGGATTTGGGATTTAGATCTGTGAGTTACGAGAGTTGTGACTTCATAGATCTAGATAGAGAACCTCCTTAACTTTTCATCTATATTCATTAGGATCTAGAGTATCCAAAGATCCGATGAAGAAGATCAAAAGAAGTTTGATCTAAATCAGTCGTTGAAGATTTCTATAGAGCTAGCACTCAGGAGGAACTGATTGGGATCAGAGCCTCATGTGGATTATCCATGAAGGCTAGATATGTGTGTGGCTGTGTCACTACATTCAGATCTACATCGAGAAGATCAGATTATGGAGTTCTTCTACCCATGAAAAGATAACTTATTTTGAACACGTAGAGCGGTAAAATAGTTTTACTGTTGATCTTATTTTTATTTTTAGATATGCATGCATATATAATATATTAGATCTTATAGCATGTAAAATTTTTTAGATTAGATCTATAGCTTTTTATTATTTATATGATTAATAATATTATTTACTATGCATTTATCAAAAAAAAATTTTGAAAGTAGAGCTAGATATCTTGCGCGCTCCCTTCAATTAGTATCAGAGCAGCAGGTTCTTTGATGTATTATATATGCATAATTTAAATTATTTTTAGATTAGATCTAAATAATAATCTAATCTAAAAAATAAAATGATGATCGTATGGATCATAGGTTGTTCTACTGTAAGGTTTACCCCTTACAGTGGAGAGATTATCCTGGTATGTTGTGATCTATAAAATTGATCATAAAAACTTTAAATTAGATCTAATCATTTTTATGATGAGTTTGAAGGGTTTAATATAAAATTTATCATGAATTAATATTTAGATTAGATCTAAATAATTTCATGATTTTTTTATATAGAGTACATAGTTTTAGATTAAACCTGAATAGGATCTTAGGAAGGTTCTGTTCGCCAATCGAGCTGGCTCTCTCGGGAATCGAGCTAGCTTGACCAGCATGCCAATCATGATATGATTTTTGGATTGATGCTTCAATTGGCTCGATCAAGAATCAAGTCGGCTCGACTTCAATTCAGGTCAGCTCAGATCCTATCCGAGCTTGCCCGATTGGAATGATGGCCTTTGGGCCTTCTGCCCGAGCCAGCGATCTCAAAAATCAAGCCAACTCAACTTCTACTCAGGCCAGCTCGGATGGGATCCAAGCCAGCCAACTAAGAAGTTGGCTGAATGTCATAATTGGTGATTTTATGTGATCAAACCTACATCTAGTACTTGTTTATGAAATAAGCTGATCCATTTTTTGAAATGAGTCGATCTATTTAGTAAAACAGTGCTAGGGTGTAAAAAATATTTCAAAAATTTTAAAAAATATTTTTAAAATATCGAACCCCAGCCCTCAGCATAAAACTTAATTGAGAATTAAGTATGATGAATTAGGATCTAGAATTATGAACTAAAGATTTTTAAGTCATTGATCATAAAATATGGATTATCAGGTTAGTCGAATTAAGTCCATTAATTAGGTTAGACCTAAGGTTAGTTAAAGAATAGACTAAATTAGAGTAATTTATCAAATCTAATCAAATGTTAATTTAGATTAGATCAAGAACTCATTAGACCAAATTATAATAGTTGTAGTTGGTTAAGCCCATGCCTTTAACGAGGACCAAATGGACTTAATTCGTGGCTATGCAATCGAACCTAAAATTGCTAGGTTGGTTAAATTGAAACTAATGAACCGGATGATGTCTAAGATAAGTCTGACAACTCAAACTAGTGATTTTTAATTGGAAGCTACTCACACTGATTCGATCTTTAACAAGTTAATGGCATATCCCTTCTACTGATCTTACTTACCTGACCATCCTGATGAATTAGATTTTGATTAGACCACTCGGTGATTTGGGCTCACCCATGTTAATTAGGTAAATCAATTTGACTGATTTAGGTGCTCCTAATGCTAATTTTAATTTAGTCCTTATTGATCTGACTTAGTGAAGTCAGTGGAAGGATCCAAATTGACTAGCCAATTCTTCTTAAAATTAGTTAAATTTTTTTTTAAAATTATTAGATCCTTAAAATGATAAAGTTATAGTGATAACTAAGTCATAGCCTTCCATTAAGTTGAGTAATAATGGATCCATTAGTTTAATAATCATTGAAGGTCCAAAGGCCTGGTGCTTATTGATTAATGAAATTATCATTTATAATATAATAATTTGATCGTGTCTTTTTAATGGTGGTTAGGTTGGTCGGCCAAAGTCGAGCTTGATCATTCGTTGGTCTGATACACCAAATATGATCATGTTAATAGTTGGACCTAACTGGATCTTTTTAGTGAAGGCCAAAGCCTATTGACTAGATTTTCGAAGCAAAAATTAAATTACTAGAAGTTGTTTGATGAAACAATTATTATGAACCTACCCATAGGTGCATATGGATTGATCAATCAAAGTTGGGCTCGTGTGTAGTCTATATAGATTCTAGTACCCACTAAGAAATTATGGATAATTTCTTAAATTCAAGATAGAGGCTACCGATTTGAATAAAATAGTGGAAGAATCTTTAGACTAAAGTTTAAGTCTTTAGAGTAAATAATTCATATACTAATTAGGTCTATGATTTTTCTTTTATGTAGAAATGGCCACTATCCTGTCACTTCGGTCATTGTTGGACAATGACAAACTCATGGGATCTAACTTCGATAGCTAGTATCGAAAGTTGAAAATCTTCTTGAAGCATAAATGGATCTTATATGTGTTGACTGATTCAGCACCTAAGGAGCTAGCCCTGAATGCTATTAAGATAGTGAGAGACACTTATCAGAAGTGGCTCAATGACCGCACTATCATTCAGTGCATTATGCTGGTGGTAATGAATGATGAGTTTAGCTATAGGTTTGAAAATGCCCAGTCTGAGGAGATGCTTTAAATATTGAACGACTTCTTTGGCATGCTTGATGACGTTGAAAGGCATAAGACTAGTTGTGTCATTTTCAATGCTCGTATGAGGGATGGGGCATCAGTCGTTGATCATATATTATATATGATCTAGATGATTAAACACCTGAGTAAGCAAAGTTTTCTCTTGCATGAGCAGCTTAGAAAGGATACAATCCTAAATTTATTGTCTAAGTCCTTTCTTCCTTTTCTTACTCATTCCAGAATGACAAAGCCTATAGTAAACTACCATGGGTTATTGGGGTTGCTGTAGAACTTTGAGAAGGATCACCAGCTCTAAAAAGAGTTGGTGAATATAGTGGGAGGGTCTTCTTCTGATCGATTCTTTGAGAAAAAGAAGAAGAAGAAGAAGAAGAATAAGAAGGTACAGCCACATGCTGGGATGTATACATAGGGTCAGATCAAGAAGTATAAGCCCGACCAGAGCTAGGCGGAGTGTTTCTTTTGCAAGAAGCAGGGACATTGAAAGAAGAACTATCTTTAGTACATTACCACCCTGGATCCAAATAGGCTGAAGAGAAAGCAAGTAGTTGCTGCGCAAGGTAATTATATGATAACATCTTGCAACTTCTTAATTTGTGATACTACTATCTGGGTATTAGATACCGAAAGCCCTTATTATATTTGTAATTTGATGCAAAATTTTTAAGTTAGTAGGAGATTTGGTGAAGATGAAAGATTCCTGAATGTTGGAGATAGAAGATAAGTTTTAGTTCTAGCTTTAGGAATCATGAATCTTGTAATCAATTCTCATAGAGTTATTCTTAGTGATTGTCACTTTTGTCTAAGTTTTTTATTGAATATGATTTTTGTAGGCCTTTTGGCCAAGAACAATTATCAATTTTCAATAAAAGTAAATTTTTGTAATGTCATTTTGAATGATGTTATAGTTTGTGTTAGATAATTGAATAATAAAATATATCTATTATCACAGCCTATTAATGTAGTCCAGTTCTTCGATAAATATCCTAGATTTGATGATATGTCAGATGTGTACCTTTGGCACTGTAAGCTAGGTCATATTAACAAGGATAGAATAAACATGTTAGCTCAAGAAGAAATTTCTGAGGTCAGTGATCGTAAATCATTTCCGATCTATGAGTCTTGTCTTCTTAGAAAGATGACCAAGTCACATTTTATTGGAAAGGATGAACAAGCCAATGAACTTCTAGATCTAGTACATATTGATTTATGTGGATCCATGAGCACAAGCACTAGATGTGGATATTTCTACTTTATAACCTTCACAGATGATCTATCGAGATATGGGTATGTCTATTTAATGAAGCATAAGTCAGAGTCATTTGAAATGTTCAAATTATTCCATAATGAGGTGAAAAGCAAACTAAGAAGAATATTAAAATTCTTCGATCTGATCGAGGGAGTGAGTATCTTTTCAATAAATTTCTGACATATCTTGGAGAGAATGGGATTCTCTCCCAATGGACTCCTTCTGAAATACTACAGTATAATGGTATGTCCGAAAGAAGGAATCGAATTCTATTGAACATGGTTCAATCCATGATGGGGTTTGCCGATTTGCCTATCTCCTTATGGGGATATGTGCTTGAGTTAGCTTGTTATATTCTAAATAGAATTTTAAGTAAGTCTATTTCTAAAATGCCATATAAGATGTAGATAGGATGTAAGCCAGTACTCTCACACCTTAGGATTTGGGGGTGTCCAGCTTATGTCAAACGTTTAGCAACGAATAAGCTTGAACCTAGGTCTGATAAGTATAGCTTTATAGGATATCCAAAAAAATCAAAGGATATTATTTTTACCTTGCTGATGAGCAGAAAGTATTTATCAGCCTTAAGACAGTCTTTTTAGAAAAGTAGTTCCTTGGTGAAGGAACTAATGCCTCTAAGGTCGAGCTTGAGGAAGTTCGATGGTAAAAGAACCGATACAAGTAGCTAAACCTGAATCGAATTTGATTCGATTAGATTTGGAGCCTACTAAACCTACACTCTTAAGACGATCTGGTAGTACCACGTCAGCCAAATGATACTATGGTTTCTTGGTCTAGAACGATGATCCTATCGAATTCGATAAGAACGATAAGGATCCGATCACCTACATGGATGTAATTATTGAAAAATGTGTTTCAAAGTCAATCATCAATCTATTGATGGTTGAGCTATATTATATCTATAATTGATTTATTAATAAATAAAATATATTTTTAGCATTTTTCATCATAAAAGTATTCATCTTCTAATAAACTTCATTATTGTGATGAAGTCCTTAGAACTATTTAGCTTTGATAAAGAGAGGATTTATCGATTAGTCCTTAAATCTGTTCACGACCAAATGATAGGCTGTTAATTAGGACGACAGCATCTATCAAGCATAGGTCGTTGTATACCATATAGGTTGGTTGTTCTTTTAATCAAAGAGTGTGGAGATACTGGTATGGTATACAGATGAGATGT
Organism: Cocos nucifera; assembly: GCA_006176705.1. Taxonomy (NCBI): domain Eukaryota; kingdom Viridiplantae; phylum Streptophyta; class Magnoliopsida; order Arecales; family Arecaceae; genus Cocos; species Cocos nucifera. Next base: position 220,479 of record QRFJ01002465.1, on the reverse strand, counting down.
CTGGATATATCATCATGGAACGTGACCAACCCCAGAGCATTCTACTATCGAGAATGTCTCTGATGTGATGTAGGTATAAGTATCCCTTAGACCTGAGATCACTTTAGTAGCTTGCAAAAAACTCACTATACTTTGGTACTGGACTAACTAAATTTTTAATTTAGTAATGAAAGGCTTCTGGGCATAGTCAAGTACTTGCAAAATCAAAGTGTGATCAAGATGGAATTAACCACTCTAAGAGTTGGAGAATAATGTATCACTGTATTTCAATATAGCAAAATCTTGGTCAGGATAATCCATCAGATGGATTTGATATTTTGAAATACAATGTAGATAACCTGATTAGAGTTGATAATTAAACTCTAAGATATCCTACGAGCATTTTAGTCAAGGGGATGAATTATATGAAAACTATATCCACATGGGTTCTAAGGATGATGTTCTACACATTCGACCTATCCGATCGTCGAATACCATTGCTAGATGGTTACTTTGATTAGTATAGAAATATATTTCTATGCTACTAGCTTAGGTTTGGACCTATGAGGTCACACACATTAGAGCTCATGATGCGATTGGATAGTTGATCAACGATCGTTCTAGGATTAAACAATCAATATCGATTGATGTTTAACCTAGTGCAAGAATTATAGGAGGATCGATTAGCAATTCGATTGCTAATTGACTTAATTTGATTAAGTCAAAAGACTGAGATTAAGTCTAATTAAATATAATTTAATTAAATTTAGTTTGGGCTTGATTGGATCAAGTTCAATTGGCTTATTTGATAAGTTAAGTGCAGGAAGAACTAGTCCGAGTTCAACTAAGACTCCGATCAATCCAATTTTCTAATTTAATTAAAAAATTAAATTAAAATTAAATTTAATTTAATTTAATTTAATTAAGCTCTTATTAGGTTAGAATATTATTTTATTTAGTTGACTTGATTTTGATTTAATTTGGTTTGAGAAACCATGTTTGACCAAGTCATAGATGGAATCCTAGTGAGACTAGGATTCCACCTTGCGCCACCTTAGCCCTCCATGCCTATTTTTTAGGAATTTTTCATAAAAATACTCTTTTCCCTAATCTTCACGCACACCTCCTCTCTTTCTCTCTCTTTCTCATATGGTAATTTGATAGTTGACCAAGTCAAAAAGAGAAGTAAGTTTTGTTCTAGGATTCTATGAGATAGAATCCTTATAAACTAAAACACCTCCTTCTAATTGTGCCGCCCACACCTTCTTTATTTTCTCTGAATTCCATGGTAAAAGAAGAAGTTTTTGTGTGCCCCTATTGCTGGTCCATGGTAGGAAATAAGGTGGGGGCGCCCAAGAGTTGGGTGCCCCAACAACTTGCCATATTATATCCTTTCCTTGTTTAAATTTTTGACCAAACTTGGACTCTACATATCTTTTTATTTAGAATGAATTTTTGGCTAAAATTTTTATAGAGTATAAAATTTTAAGAGAGCTTTGAGGTGTGCAAAAATTAGAGGGATAGAGTCTTTAGGCATTGGGGTTTCATAGACACCAAACTAGGTGTCTAGGTGAGAGTAAAGAGAAGAAGAAGAGGGTCTTCTTCCAGGGTTGCTATGTTCATCATCTTTCGTCCTTCTTCCTTGGGTTTTCTGAGAGAGTCTCGGATTTGAAACCTCTTCTCCATCTTCTCCTCTTTGGAAGAATCCAAATTCAGAAGAAGGAGGCATCTGATCGACCATCAAAGAAAGATCAACATAGTACTAGCATACTGTGCTAATTTTCTGCATCATAATTTCTGATCGTGCTTATGGGCTCATGTGGACGACTCATAGAGGCTGGACGTATGTGTGGCTTACAACTTCATCCTCAAGTTTGGATCAGTAAGTTAGAATATCTAACTTACATAGGTAATAGATCTGATCTATTGGTTTCATAGTTGCATTAGATGTAGTATTGTAACATGTTGATGAGATCAATATGTTAATCTTTTTTTATATTTTTTAATTTTTGATTTAATATCATACCTTGATCATGTAATAAATCTTAGATCTAAAATATTTTTATATTTATTTAAATAAATATTTAATTTATTTAAGTTTTTTGCTATCTGATCTTGAAAAAATTTTAAGATCCATCCGTGAAATCCTAGATCTGGTTCCTTTAGTAATGCAGAGATCCGACTCTGAAAAATGGCTTGAGACTATGTAATTCAAAATGAAGTCCATGAAGATCAATGATTATGGACATTGGTTGACCCATCTGAAGGGATAAAATACATAGGGTGTAAATGGGTCTTCAAAAGGAAAAGAGGCACAGACGAAAAGATGAAGATCTATAAAATCTATCTAGTTGCCAAGGGGTATCGTCAACATTATGGTATTAACTATGATGAGATATTTTTTCTATGACAATGCTCAAGTCTATTCGGATCATGCTTGCGATAGCTGCGCATCTGGACTATGAAATCTGGTAGATGGATATGAAAATAACTTTTCTATATGAAGAACTAGCTGAAGAGGTGTATATGATATAATCTAAAGATTTTACATCCATAGATGAGTCTAAGATATGCAAGATTCAAAGATCAATTTATAGACTGAAGCAGGCATTTCAGAGTTAAAATATATATTTTGATAGGACAATCAAGATGTATGGCTTCGTTAAAAATGAAGAAGAGCCCAATATATATAAGTGGGCTAATGGTTCGGTAGTTGTATTCCTCATTTTGTATGTGGATGATATTTTCTTAATCAGAAATAATGTTTCTATATTATAAGAAATAAATATCTGGCTTTCATCACAGTTCTCTATAAAGGATCTGGGAGAAGCTTCCTACATCCAAGGAATGAAGATCTAAATAGATAGATCTAAAAATTGCTTGGGTTATCCCAGTCCACATACATTGACATTATACTGAAGAGGTTCAGCATAGAGAATTTTAAGAAAGACTATCTACCAATAGACCATAAAATTTCTCTCTCGAAGAAAAATTTTTCGATAATATCTTAAGAGAGAGCATATGAGTAGAATTTCATATGCTTTGGTAGTGGGTTCTATTATGTATGCCATGACATGTATGCAATTAGATGTGGTATACTTATTAGAGATAGTTAGTAGATATCAATCTAATCTAGGGGAGAACCACTGAAAGGTTGTTAAAATCATCATGAAGTATTTGAAAAATACTAAGGACCGGTGATTTATTTATGGCGAATCAGACTTGAAACTTGGAAGGTTTATAGACTCTAGTTTTTAGTCTGATCATGATGATAGTAAGAGTGTGTCGGGATATGTGTTTACCCTTAATTGTGTTTCCTGAAAAGTTTAAAGAATGGATCAGTTCAGGGGATCTATCAGATGTCCAAGATTGGTAAAAAATCTCTAGAGCAATTAAAGTTATTTTCCTTTATGTTAACAAGAAAATCTGATTTTGGCCAGGTTCGTTCAGATCTGATCAATCAAGAGATATATTTCAAAAATTTTTCTCTTTGATCTAATCAGATCTTGATATTTTCAGATCTGATTCTTATTATTTTAATAAATAAAATAAAATTAAGATAAATTAAATCAAATTTAATTTACCTTGATTTGGGTAATCCTATTACCCTGTGATGATCCTGTATTGCAGCGGAAGGTTCTGGATCTAGCCACGCAAGTGCGCCTGGCCTCTACCGGTATCCACTCAGGGTTGGATCTGGAGATCCTCTTCTTCTCTATCACATCTCCAAAAATTAGATCTGGATCTGATCTGGAGGATCTTCAAAACTCCTTTTGAAGATCAGCAGTCGTCCTTTGCAGCAGCGCAGCCTTCTAGCTTTTGATCGCCTTTCTCTTGATCTGGAATCGCACCAACCAAGGTCCAAAACTCCTTTTGGACGTGGAGAGGAGAGGGAGAAGATGGTTTGGCATGGAGGAAGGAGAGGAGAGGCAGCCTTGGGGCATGGGAATTCAATTGCTTTTTGAGTTGGGCGCAGGGTCTTATTTATAGACTAACTGCGTGATCCAACTCCTCTTCTTCCCAACCAATCACAACCCTTTGTGAAATCAGATCTAAATCTGATTGGTGGAAAAATAGAGTCCCCTGGATTCCTCCTTAGAGGGTGCCTAAGACCAGTCAAAGTTGGTTCTTAGGAGAACTCTAATTGGAATCCAAAAAGGAGATGGAGTCCTTGTCCAACAAGGACTCCTAGGCGCCTCCAACTTGGGCACACGCCAAGGGTGGCGTGCGCCCTCCTCCTTGCCAGGTTCTGGCAGGGGGACAGGCCCCCACCAGCTCTCCAATAGGTGCATGACATGTGGTCAAAAGTCAAAGTGTCAATGGTCAACATTTGACCAGTCAAAGGTAGACTTTTGACCAAAGTCAAAGAACAAGAAATGGCAGGTGACCAAAAATGGCAGGTAATGTCTTACAAAATAAGACAACCTTTTCTGACTTGGACAACCTCCAGTCAGACCATATGAAGGCCTCTGATTGAGCACAAACTCCTTTGGCTCAGTCAGGACAACTTATTTATGATAGTAAAAGAAGAACGTTAGGTTCAATCGAGTGCTAGCACGATTTTCCTTGAACCTAATTGAATCTCATTCAGATCAATTGAACTAGGATCAGTTCAATTGATGATCACCAGATTCAAACCCTTGTTTGTGTGACCCAGTTAGGTTTCAGTTCTGTATGGTAATGGGATATGTCATGATCTCTATCATCGACATCATCGAAACTCCTTTCGATGGATCAGAACTCTTCTGATTCGAACAGCTAGAATGATCGATCATCTAAATCATTCTAATTGCTCCCAAAATCCACCAGTGACACCTAGCAGTATATGGTGGCAACCCATCAGAGCTGAATGCGAACCTCTTGGTGCAGCTACCTGTGTGATTAAGTTCTTCTATCTTGAGCCCCGATCAGATTAGGGTTAAGGTGAACTCGTCAAACCCTAGTCTCTGTCATATGATGTAATCATTCGATTCGAAGTCCAATGTGAAAATCTAAATAGAAACTCTTTCTATTATTTCACTCTGCCATGGCCATGGGCTTCTGGACTTGATTCTCATGATCATCATAGGGCTGCTCCTCTACCACCGAGGTAGATAGATTCCATCTTGATGCAATCCAGTTCCTACAATGAACATGCTATAGCCAACATACACCTCAGGGTTCCATATGGCTAGGAGACCGAGTAATGGTGTAGTCAAACTATAACACCCTCAAGGTGAACTGCCGATGCATCTCAGGTCAAAGAACCAGACACACTACTGCAGCATCGAGTCAGTCATTGACGAGAAGGTAGACTTCCCTAATGACTACTCGAGGTGGTCACGCTCAGTGCCCTCGTTCTCTAACGAGTACCTGTACTCTCGCTCCGGTGTCTCCACACCGTAGACTCAAGACTCATCTACTAAAGAGAAGCGATTGTACACCAACCTTCCGGATCAATCACCATCCTCGTGATGATCCTATGGTCGGGAGCATTTTTATGAGTTAATAATGATTATTCATGTCTTAAATTTTCAACTCTTGAAAATATGAATTATCATTACCATTAACTCAAAGGATGTATCACAGACACTAAATACACATATGTGATAGAAAATAACCCATTTTATTGATTATTAGTCAAAATTATAATTTTGCCCCTAGAAGTGTATTACAAGTGTCAGCCAATTCTGGCTTCTAGGGCACATATATCTAACAATCTCCCACTTGTCCTAAAGCCAATTGGCTACAAGTCTAAGTCCCATCTTCTCAAGGTGGGCTTCGATCTTCTGCTGGCCCAACGGCTTTGTAAGTGGGTCTGCCACATTATCTGTGGAGTTGACTCTCTTGACCTCGACGTAACCCTTCTCGAGGTAATCGCGGATGAGGTGGTATCGCCGCTCAATGTGCTTGGATTTCTGGTGAGACCTCGGCTCCTTAGCAAGGGCTATGGCGCCATTGTTGTCGCAGTATAGAGGAATGGCATCTGATGGCATTACTCCAATTTCTGCAGCAAACTTCTTGTACCAGAATGCTTCCTTCGCAGCCTCTGATGCAGCGATATATTCTGCTTCCATGGTGGAATCTGCTATCACAGTTTGCTTGGAACTCTTCCAGCTGACAGCACCACCATTGCACACAAACAGACTCCCAGATGTCGACTTTCGATCATCTATATCGGACATGAAATCCGAGTCTGTGTATCCCTGGACTTGGAGTTCTCCATTACCAAAGACCAACATCATATCCTTAGTTCTTCTCAAGTACTTAAGGATACATTTCACAGAAGTCCAGTGTTCTTCACCTGGATTTGACTGATATCTGCTTGTGACACTCACAGCATGGGCTATATCAGGTCGTGTACATAGCATGGCATACATGAGGCTCCCTATTGCAGAAGCATAAGGGATCTTGCTCATGCGTTCTATTTCCTCAGGTGTGCTGGGGCACATCTTCTTGGAAAGATGAATACCATGTCTGAAGGGTATTAATCCCCTCTTAGAGTTTTCCATACTAAACCTCTTTAGTACTTCCTCTATGTACATCTTCTGTGAAAGTCCTAGCATCCTATTCGGTCTATCCCTATAGACCTTAATTCCTAGAATAAAGGATGCTTCACCTAGGTCTTTCATGGAGAATTCCTTGGACAACCACATTTGACTGATGTCAACATGGGAATATCATTCCCAATAAGGAGGATGTCATCCACGTACAATACGAGGAAGACAACAGCGCTCCCACTGACCTTTTTGAAAACACATGGTTCCTCTTCATTTTTGATGAAACCAAACTTTTTGATCACATCATTGAAACGAGTGTTCCAGCTCCGAGATGCTTGCTTAAGTCCATATATGGACCTTTGCAGCTTGCAAACCTTGTGATCAGTATCACTGGATGTGAAACCTAGCGGCTGTTCCATATAGATATCTTCCTCAAGATATCCATTTAAGGAATGCCGTTTTCACGTCCATTTGCCATATTTCATAATCGAAATAGGCTGCAACGGCAAGCAATGTGCGGATGGATTTTAGCATAGCTACTGGGAAAAAGGTATCCTGATAGTCAATGCCTTCGCGTTGACTATAACCTTTTGCCACTAGTCTAGCCTTGAATGTCTCCACATTCCCATCTGCACCAATCTTTCTCTTGAAGATCCATTTACACCCAATAGGTACTATACCTTCTGGTGGATCTACCAAGGTCCAGACTTGGTTTGAGTGCATCGAGTCAATTTCTGACTGCATTGCCTCTAGCCATTTCTCGGAGTCGATATCTGATATCGCCTCGTTGTAGGTTTTGGGATCATCACCATGAGCACCATTACCTATGAGGAACATTTTCCTCTACTTCCTCTGAAATAATACCTAAGTATCTTTCAGGGGGACGGAAAACTCTTTCCGATCTACGAGGTGGAGGAGGTAGTGTTCTTATTGGCTCAACCTGATTTGGTTCCAATTGGTCCTTAGCTCGTTCTGCTTGTGAGACTTTCTCATCAAGCTTAATCTGCTTTCCAATGCCGCTATCTTGAATAAACTATTTTTCAAGAAAGATGGCATGTCGACTCACAATCACATTGTGGTCTTCTGGAATGTAGAAATAGTATCCTAATGACTCTTTAGGATATCCTATGAATCGAGCTCTAAAGGACCTAAACTCTAACTTGTCCGCTTGTTGTCTTTTGACATGAGCCGGACAACCCCAAATTCTGAGATGACTCAGACTTGGTTTCTTACCGTGCCATATCTCATACGGTGTGGTAGGAACGGTTTTAGAGGGAACCCTATTCAGTAGATAAATTGAAGTTAACAATGAATGTCCCCAAAGAAAATCAGGGAGGTCTGTGAAGCTCATCATGGATCGAACCATATCCAATAGAGTCCGATTTCTCCGTTCTGAAACCCCGTTGAGTTGAGGTGTTCCTGGTGGAGTCCATTGAGAGACTATGCCATTTTCCTTGAAGATAGTCTAGGAATTCCCGGCTAAGGTATTCACCTCCTCGATCTGATCGAAGAACCTTAATGGGTTTTTCCAGTTTGTTTTTCTACTTCATGTCTGAATTCTTTGAACTTTTCAAAAGCTTCAGACTTGTGTCTCATAAGATACACATACCCATACCTAGACAGATCATCGGTAAAGGTAATGAAGTAGACAAAATTGCCTCTAGCCGGCACATCAAATGGGCCGCACACATCAGTATGTACTAGGGCAAGGAGATCTGTGGCCCTCTCCCCATGTCCAACAAAAGGGAGTTTAGTCATTTTGCCTTGAAGACAAGATTCACAAGTTGGATATGACTCAAAAGTCAATGGACTCAATAGCCCATTTTTCTCCAATTTGTTGATCCTATCTTCTGCTATATGACCTAATCTCAGGTGCCATAGATATCTGTCGTTTGGACTATCCCTAGGTCGTTTGGCATTCACGTTTTGCTCGATAGTTAGAACAGGTACATCAATATGTAGCTGATAAAGACCATTAATAAGGAAACCATTTGCAATTTTATTTCTTTCATAAAGAATGTTACAATGGTCCTTAAAGAAGGTGAATCACATAACCTTCTTGTGCTAAGCATGAAACAGAAATCAAATTCCTGCTAGCTGCAGGCACATAATAACAGTCTTTCAAAACTAAGTCTAAACCAGATGGTAATCGAAGAGGGTATGTTCCCACGGCTACTGCAGCAACTCTTGCTCCATTACCGATGCGTAGGATCATGTCTCCATCCCTCAGCCTCCTGCTATCCTCAAGACCCTGCATGGAGAAGTGCACAGATGAGCACTAGAACCAGAGTCAAGCACCCAACTGGATGCAGAAGAAACCGTAAGGTTAGACTCAATAACGAGCATACCTCCAGAAGGACCTTCCTTCTTGTTCTTCAGGGTGGCCAGGTAAGTAGGGCAGTTCCGCTTCCAATGGCCGTCGCTGTTGCAATGGAAACACTTTCCTTTGCCATCGGCCTTTTTCTTCGGCTTCTGCCTTCTTCTTCTTTGATCCTTCCACCTTTTGCTTTTTCACAGACTTCTTTTTCTTTCCATAAGACTTTCTTTTGGAAGAAGTCCGTTTCCATAGCAAGAACTGAGCCTTTAGAACCTTTCATAGAAAGCTCAGCGGTAACCAGCATATTCATTAATTCGGCCAAGGAATTTTGAAGTTTATGCATGTGGTAATTCATGATGAATTGCCCATATGCATCAGTCAAGGATTGCAGAATAATATCGTTCTGCAGATCCAAGTCCAACTTCACACCGAGCTTCTCAAGCTCTTCCATGTCCTTGATCATTGTCAGACAGTGATCTTGGACTGACTGCCCATCACGCATCTTAGCCTTAAAAAGTCATTTCGTGACTTGATATTTGGCTGCGCGACTCTGTTCACCAAACATCTCCTGCAGGTGAGCCAACATTTGGCGAGCAGTCCCGATATCTTCATGTTGGCGCTGGAGCTCATCAGACATCGAGCCCAACATGTAATATCTGGCCTTATTATCTTCGTCTAATCCATTTTTCCAGAGACGCTCTCTGTTCAGTGGATGGACGGGCTGGTAAGGTGGGAGGGTCCTGGTCCAAAACATGGGTTAACTTCTCGAAACCCAAAATAATTTTGTAGTTCCTGAGCCAATCTTTATAATTGGGTCCAGTCAGTCTATGTGTGTCCAGGATACGTGCCAATGGGTTGGACGCAGACATTTTTCCTGTAGAGAGTCAAAGATTCTAGTTAGATACTGTAATTTTGACTTGACCAATTTATTTAGGGATTTTATTTTTAAACAAATTAGCTCCCACTATTTTCTCGGATCCCTACACTCCCTCTGTAGAGATGCGAAAATCTCCATGATTAATGATTTCTAGTGGGTGGTGCGGTCTCACCAACTGACTCATCACCTCACCTAACAGTTATTGGTGATGGGTTAGCCAATGAGTGAACAACTCTTGTTCAATGATTCTCTAATCATGGTGCACCCAAACTTGGTCTCTAATTCATGAATCTCACCGTATCCGAAAATATTGATCCACTCCTTAGTTAAGTCAGACCCACCATTTGCATAGACTGGGTTCCTAATTGAGTCTCTCACCGTATCCGAAATATTGAGCCCAACTCATCCTCCAGCCCATAGCATCCAATGCCTAATAGACATGGTTGCGTCTTCCCGGTGCAACTGAGCCACTGTATCCAGCCGAGAACAATCAACCCCGGGAAGGGCCCGCACATCTACAATGGTGGAAGACCTCAGACTTAATCTTTTCTTAGGGAGAATTGATTCAGGTCTCATTAAACTAGACTTGGCTTAGTCATAACAATTATGACTAACCTAGTGGCATGGGTTAGCTCGGATTATTGACCACCTCAGATCAGAACTGTGTCAACAGATATGGCCAGGTAAGTGAGACCGGTGGAAGGAATATGCCATTAACTCGTACAAGAACGCATTCAGGTCGAGTAGCTTCCAATTAAAAACCAGTCGGTCGTATGTGCCAAACTTACCTTAGACACCAAATTGTTGAGTCAGAACCAATTGGGTTAGCCTACAATCCAGACTCTAACCTCTGAGCCTAATTAGGTCTTGCTTGATCGTGACTCGATCTTGACCCAGACTTAATCCTATTAGGCTGGTCAATTTAAGCATTGTTGATCCCATCTAACCAACTCTTGATTCGGTTTGATCAACCGCTTAGACCTAATTGAGCTACCCAAGCCCGAACCCAGTATTATGAATATGTCTTAGATCTGAAAATTCTCAATTTTAGACCTAATTAATATTCCATAAACTTAATTCTTAATTAAGTAGGGTTCATAAAAATAAAATATGCACAATAAATCCTAGGGTTTCAGGATCTAGGGTTTTGCAGAAAGTAAGTTTTGGGTTTCTGATTAAGGACGAACACGCAGCACCCCTACACGTCATAAGAACACCCCATCGAATGGGAAGAGAGGGCCTTTAAACCCTTCTTCGTTCTTATGACCGGACGGCCAAGAGGAACGCCTTAATCAGGAACATGTAATACTACAAAACAGTTTTAGATCTATATCATATATCTCATATACAAATTAGATCTAATCATGGCATATTTTGCATACATCTCATGTATCAAATCATGCATATTTTCAGATCTAAATTATCTCATAATAATCTAAAAAATTAGATTTAAATTGATCTAATCAAAATAAATTCTAATCTAGACAATTATGTAGAACTATTCTACAACTAGTCTAGACATGCATCAATCATATCTCATATGATATTTAAAATTAAATAATTTTTATTTGCTATTTTTTAGATGTTATTATAACACTTATAATATCAAAAAATAGTAAATAAATAGATCTAAAATATGATTTAATCAAATTAAATCAAAAACATGCAAGACTATTCTATAGAACTATTCTATTTTAGAACTAGTCATGCATATTTTCTAATCTTAGATCCAAATCATTTAATTTTAATTTTTTTCTGATTTCAGATCTGATCACATCTCATGTGACATCTAAAATCACTTATTTTTTAATTAAAATAAATTTAAAATCAGATCTAAATAATTTAGAACCATGGCTCTGATACCAGTTGAAGGGAAATCCTGATTTTTCCCGGTCCAGGTTCGTTCAGATCTGATCAGATCAAGAGATATATTTCAAAAATTTTTTTCTTTGATCTAATCAGATCTTGATATATTTTAGATCTAATTCTTATTATTTTAATAAATAAAATAAAATTAAGATAAATTAAATCAAATTTAATTTACCTTGATTTGGGTAATCCTATTACCCTGTTGATGATCCTGATTGCAGCGGAAGGTTCTGGATCTAGCCACGCAAGCGCCTGGCCTCTACCGGTATCCACTCGGGCTTGGATCTGGAGATCCTCTTCTTCTCTATCACATCCTCCAAAAATCAGATCTGGATCTGATCTGGAGGATCTTCAAAACTCTTTTTGAAGATCAGCAGTCGTCCTTTGCAGCAGCGCAGCCTTCTTGCTTTTGATCGCCTTTCTCTTGATCTGGAATCGCACCAACCAAGTCCAAAACTACTTTTGGACGTGGAGAGGAGAGGGAGAAGATGGGCTTGGCATGGAGGAAGGAGGGGAGAGGCAGCCTTGGGGCATGGGAATTCAATTCACTTTTTAAGTTGGGCGCAGGGTCTTATTTATAGACTAAGCGTGATCCAACTCCTCTTCTTCCCAACCAATCACAACCCTTTGTGAAATCAGATCTAAATCTGATTGGTGGGAATAGAGTCCCCTGGATTCCTCCTTAGAGGGCGCCTAAGACCAGTCAAAGTTGGTTCTTAGTAAGAACTCTAATTGGAATCCAAAAAGGAGATGGAGTCCTTGTCCAACAAGGACTCCTAGGCGCCTCCAACTTGGGCACACGCCACCCAGGGTGGCGTGCGCCCTTCTCCTTGCCAGGTTCTGGCAGGGGGACAGGCCCCCACCAGCTCTCCAATAGGTGCATGACATGTGGTCAAAAGTCAAAGTGTCAATGGTCAACATTTGACCAGTCAAAGGTAGACTTTTGACCAAAGTCAAAGAACAAGAAATGGCAGGTGACCAAAAATGGCAGGTAATGTCTTACAAAATAAGACAACCTTTTCTGACTTGGACAACCTCCAGTCAGACCATATGAAGGCCTCTGATTGAGCACAAACTCCTTTGGCTCAGTCAGGACAACTTATTTATGATAGTAAAAGAAGAACGTTAGGTTCAATCGAGTGCTAGCACGATTTCCTTGAACCTAATTGAATCTCATTCAGATCAATTGAACTAGATCAGTTCAATTGATGATCACCAGATTCAAACCCTTGTTTGTGTGACCCAGTTAGGTTTCAGTTCTGTATGGTAATGGGATATGTCATGATCTCTATCATCGACATCATCGAAACTCCTTTCGATGGATCAGAACTCTTCTGATTCGAACAGCTAGAATGATCGATCATCTAAATCATTCTAATTGCTCCCAAAATCCACCAGTGACACCTAGCAGTATATGGTGGCAACCCATCAGAGCTGAATGCGAACCTCTTGGTGCAGCTACCTGTGTGATTAAGTTCTTCTATCTTGAGCCCCGATCAGATTAGGGTTAAGGTGAACTCGTCAAACCCTAGTCTCTGTCATATGATGTAATCATTCGATTCGAGTCCAATGTGAAAATCTAAATAGAAACTCTTTCTATTATTTCACTCTGCCATGGCCATGGGCTTCTGGACTTGATTCTCATGATCATCATAGGGCTGCTCCTCTACCACCGAGGTAGATAGATTCCATCTTGATGCAATCCAGTTCCTACAATGAACATGCTATAGCCAACATACACCTCAGGGTTCCATATGGCTAGGAGATCCGAGTAATGGTGTAGTCAAACTATAACACCCTCAAGGTGAACTGCCGATGCATCCTCAGGTCAAAGAACCAGACACACTACTGCAGCATCGAGTCAGTCATTGACGAGAAGGTAGACTTCCTAATGACTACTCGAGGTGGTCACGCTCAGTGCCCTCGTTCTCTAACGAGTACCTGTACTCTCGCTCCGGTGTCTCCACACCGTAGACTCAAGACTCATCTACTAAAGAGAAGCGATTGTACACCAACCTTCCGGATCAATCACCATCCTCGTGATGATCCTATGGTCGGGAGCATTTTATGAGTTAATAATGATTATTCATGTCTTAAATTTTCAACTCTTGAAAATATGAATTATCATTACCATTAACTCAAAGGATGTATCACAGACACTAAATACACATATGTGATAGAAAATAACCCATTTTATTGATTATAGTCAAAATTATAATTTTGCCCCTAGAAGTGTATTACAAGTGTCAGCCAATTCTGGCTTCTAGGGCACATATATCTAACACTAGATAGCAACAATTTATATTTGGTCGTGGATCGAATGTTCAGATCGGTGGATCCTTTCGATTGGTGCTGATGACTTCATCGATTATATGATATTGCACCAATTGACTTTAGACCAAGTGAAAGATTGTTGAAAATAGTATCCTAAAGCCAATCGTTAGCCTAATGATGATCGAGCTATTTTATGTAATTATATATAAATTATTAATTAAATAAAAATTATTCTAGCTTTTTTATTATAAATCTTTCATCTTCTAATGAACTCTTGTCTATTGTGATGAAGTCCTTAGGACTATGTATAATCGATAAAGAAGGATTTATCGTTTAGTCTTTAGATATGTTCGCGATCAAATGATACGTTGTTATCAAGGATGATAATGTTTATCGAGTATAGATCATTGTGTGTCATATAGGTTGGTTGTCCTCTTAATCAAGAAGTATGGAGACTCTGGTATGGCATGCAGATAAGATATAAGGGTACATCTGCATTGAACGTGACCAACTTCAGAGCTTTTCTACTGTCAAGAATTACTTTGATGGAATATGGGCATAAGTATTCCTTCGACTTGAGATTACCATGGTGACTTTTAAGCAATTCATTATACTTTGATGTTGGACGATCTGACTTTCTAATTCAGTGATGAAAAATTTTTAGGTACAGTCAAGTACTTGAGAAGTCGGTGCATGAGTTAAATGGGGATTGATCACTCCTGAATATAGAAGCTATGTTTAATAGTATTTTAATTTAGCAAAATCTTAGCCAGGATAATCCTAATAAGGGATCATAAGACTAATTGCTTAGAGACATGATTTAGATGTATCTTTTAGGATTGATAGTTAAATCTTGAGTTATCCTATGCACAGACATCAAAAAGATGCATTATGTGGTAATCATATTCACGTAGGTTCTGAATGTTGCAATTGTACTATTCGATCTATCCGAATGTCGAGTACTATTCTTAGATGGTTACTTCAATTAGTACAAAAAATTGGTTCCTATGCTATCGGCTTAGGTTCGAACCTATGGGATCACACACACTAGAGATTCCTATCTGATCTAATGGCTGATCAAGAGAAGTTTATTTAGTAATTTAATTATTAATTAATTTAATTTAATTGAGTAATTATTTTTGGATTAAGACCAATTGAATTGGATTCATTTGGATTTGATCCGATTAGGTTATAAGATGATCTAATCGTCAAGAAGGTTTAATCCTTGATTTGATCAAAACTTTATCTTAATTAATTTTTGATTTGATTAGAATTTAACTAAGCCTAATTAAGTCTAAATAAGTTAGGTTTAATCTGGTCTAATTGAGCCAAACCAATTTGGATTGGATTGGTTCGATTGGAGGACTAACAATGATACTATTTTGACTAGTCTTCCCCTGCACCACATCATCCTTTGATTTGTGCCATCCTTTCTCCACGAGAAAAGGTTTCTCGTGAAGTTTTCCATGCAAGGGAGGGTGTGCGTTCTTCCTTCTCACGCTCTTGTTGGATAAGAAAAAAGATTGGTTGCAATTCAAATTCAAAAGGAGTTTGAGTTTGAGTTGCAAACAACTTCTTATCCCTCCATGCCTCTCTAGATTTGCGCATCTATTTAGATGTGAATTTTTTTTAGGGATGCGTGACAAAAAAAAAATCAAAAAAGAAGTTTCTGATCTTGTGTGTGAGCTCTTCTATGTGAAAAAAATCAAAAAGAAAAGAGAGTTCTAGGCGCAAGAAATTTAGGTGAGAGCATATCCTAAAATCTATCTAGGGTTTGGGATTTAGATCTATGAGTTATGAGGGTCGTGATTTCATAGATTCAAATGGAGAACCTTCTTAACTTCTCATCTACATTCATTGGGATTCGGAGTGTCCGAAGATTTGGTGAAGAAGATCAAAAAAAGTTTGATCTAAATTAGTTATTGAAGATTTCTGTAGAGCTAGCACTCGAAAGAAACTGATCGAAATCAGGATCTCGTATGGATTATCCATGGAGACCAGATGTGTGTGTGACTATGTCGCTGTGTTTAGATCTACACCGAGGAGATCAGATTGCGGAGTTCTTCTACTCACGAAAAGATAACGTGTTCTGAACACGTAGAGCAGTAAAATAGTTTTTCTATTGATCTTATTTTTATTTTTAGATATGCATGCATATATAATATATTAGATCCTATAGCATGTAGGATTTTTCAGATTAGTTTTATAGCTATTTATTATTAATATAATTAATAATATTATCCACTGTGTATTTATCAAATTTTTTTTTGAAAATAGAGCTAGAAATCCTGCGCGCTCTCTTCAGAGTAAACTCCTTTAAGACCTCTCAAATCAGACCTTAAGACCCTTAGGATAAGTTCCTATCCTAGTCTCAAATAGATCCTCTACGTTACTCTGCTCATGCACTGAACCGGCTCAGTCTCAGCACTGAACTAACTAACCTGAGACTAGATCGACTCAATTTCAAATAGGACTGATCCAGTTGCGTACCGTGCCTGCAGTTCCAAACACACATTTTTTTGTTTGACCTATCTATTGAGACTTAGTCGATTTAGTTTTTAATTGAGCCGACTAACCTGCAGAAGAAGCCCTTCTCTGCAATTTTCATGCCTTGGCTTTGGTTTCTTGTTGTATCTTATTTTTCAGATCTCCGAAGTACTAATCAAGCCTTTCAAGATCTTCAAAATCTGAACCTCAAGCTCATGGAGAGCTAAACACCGCCTCCACTCCAGGACAAGTCATGTCCTAGTCCTAGGACCACACCTATCTTAATCTCCTAGAATCAACATTCTGACTCTTTTCGTGGCCTCCCAAGGCTTGAGAGCACCACCAATCCTCACAGTTTTGAATACTCATGGTGGTTAAAATTAGTTATATTATAACCAAGTTTAGTATCTCATCTCAATACAAAGAACCATGAGCTCATTTCTATGTATGTTGCAACTAAAGTTTGAAGAAAGAAATGATTCACAAGTGCATTTCATCATTTTTACTTATATTTCTTTACAACTTTCTTCTGGAAATCTATTCCAACATTTAATTACTTTCTTTTCTCTTTGTTTAACATGGCATCATCTGAAAATAGCATGTAACATTTTATATCTTTTAGAATATTAGAAGTTTATTTCTAATTAATGTGAAGAAAATGTTAGCTTTGAACCTCCTTTTTTTGAGAAGGTTAGCTTTGATCCTTGGTGCAAGCTTTACTTGATTAGAAATGCAATTGTTTTATGGAAACCATAATACTTATAACTACCAAAATACAAATACCTTCAATAATTTTTATACATCAATTATGCACACCTTTCTTTTTTTATTAAAGCTATCAAATTACTGTATCAAATTATCTTTGTTAATACTTTATCGTAAGTTGTTTAAGTCAACAAAGACCATATAATAGAGATTCTTTTCTTGGCTATACTCTATCAATTATTAAGAATATAACCTCTATGTTAACTTTTCAAGTATAAAACCAAATTGATTATCTAGAGTACCATTGTTTTTCTCCATCTTTGTTCAATTATCTTTCTCTATAGCTTCTTGGAGTAGCTTATAAATTTAACTCCATGACAACAAAAGCAATTTTTTACATCCCTTTCATTCTTATTCCATAAAAAAAAAAAGAAGAAGCTTGGACTAATATATTGAAAATTGGGCGCAATCATTCCTATTGTAGAAAATGTGAAGCTGTGAAATCATAATAACAAGGAAGCTTCCAATTTATATGAGAAGGATTATAAGAAAGCCTTGAATTTTATGTAGGACAAAATGCAACTTATTTCATTATCTTTGTATTGATATATTATATGTGTTGACAGAAAATGATGTATAAATCTAAAGAGTAATCAACCCATTTTGCCCTCAATAGCACATGTTTTATCACTCCATAACATATCTAGATTGTGCCTGAAATTCCTAACACCACTGAAAATCATTCACCCAATTATGTACTTGAGCCAAAGTTGGATCTTAAGCATGCAAACCATCACATTAGAGTGTTTCAGTTGTATGACTTTAGATCAATCATTATTCACTCATTTCTTATCACATTTCCATGATTCCAACTTCTATGAATCCTTCTATTTGACTACTGTCAGATCCAATAAAAAAAATTGATTAAATTGTCCAATCTTTTCATCTAGAGGCTAAAAACCTCACAAAACTCGCATGAAACCTTGTGCACAACCAATGTAGCTTTGAAGCTGAAATTCTTTCTAACCACTGCACCAAATTGAATAATATTCATGTCGTTTAAAAGCTAGGTTCCAGTGCTTCAACATGGTTTAAACCTCACCAAATTTCATGAAACACAGCTCAAGTTATAATTAGGAAAAGAGAGAGGGAAAGCACACCCTATCCCACCCCATACCCCTGCCACGCCTCTGGTCCAAATCTTAGATCATGCACTCAACCATCCTCATCCGTCGATAGCCAGACGATCCAACGGCCTAAATTTAAAACTAGAAGCGTAAGGATCCGAATGAACGGGTCGCGAACCAATCAACGCTTACCTCTTGTCTACCGTTTACCCCCTCGGTCAGTATTTAAATCTCATCTCCTCCCTTTCGGTTTTCACCTCTCACCTGCACTCCCGGTCTCTTGCTGCTTTCTCGTCCTTGCTTCCCTCTCTGAACCCTAATCGTTTCTTCCGCCATCTCGTTTGCTTGCGAGGCCGTAGCCATGGCGGCGGAGGAGACCTTGGCCTTGGTGGAGGAGACCGTGAAGGATTCCGCCCCTGCGGAGCCCGCGGGGGAGAACCCGGCGCCCAAAACGGCAGCTAAGACGAAGAAGGCGAAGGAGCCCAAGGCTAAGAAGCCCTCCACTCCCAGGAAACCTAGAGTCCCACCTTCTCATCCCCCTTACATGGAGGTGAGACCTCGCCAATTTCTTTTTCCTAAAACTCTCTGTCGATTTACATGGATCTGACTATTTGATTGTGTTTTGGAACTCTAGATGATTGGAGAAGCGATTACATCGCTGAAGGAGAGGACGGGGTCGAGCCAGTACGCGATCACCAAATTTATCGAAGACAAGCACAAGGCTCACCTCCCTTCCAACTTCCGCAAGCTCCTCCTCCAGCAGCTCAAGAAGCTCACCGCCGGCGGTAAGCTCACCAAGATAAAGAACTCCTACAAGCTTCCTTCCGCCCGTCCCCGCGCTCCTACCAAGCCCGTCTCCGCGGCCGCAAAGCCCAAGGCCAAGCCGAAGCCGAAGCCGAAGCCGAAGCCCGCCTCGGCCGCTAAGCCGAAGCCGAAGCCGAAGCCGAAGCCCGCCTCGGCCGCTAAGCCGAAGCCGAAGCCGAAGCCGAAACCTGCTGCGGCCGCGAAGCCGAAGCCGAAGGCCCCGGCCAAGCGCAAGGCTCCCGTTGCGAAGCCGAATCCGAAGCCTCCGGTGAAGGTAACCAAGCCGAAGGCGAAGACTCGGCCGGCGAAGGCGGCCAAGACCTCAGCCAAGGATACACCAGGGAAGAAGGCCGCCGCGCCGGCGAAGCCCGCCGCTCAGAAGAAGGCTGCGGCGCCGGCGAAGCCCGCCGTCTCCCAGAAGAAAGCTGCCCCCGCGAAGGCGGCACCGAAGAAGGCGAAGGCCGGGAAGACCGCTGCGAAGCCTCCGGCGAAAAAGGGCCCCGCTAGGAGGGCCAAAAAGTAGATTTATTATTATTTTCTTCTTTTTTTAACCTTTATTTCCGTTATGGTGGTTTGTAAATTTAATGATGCAGTAGGGGTATGTTTGGTGTTTGGATACCGTTGTGTTTTTTTTCTTTTAATCCCCTTTTAAGAGAAGAAAAAATATTTGCACGCCACTCTTTTATTCAAAGACTGCTTTCCGTCTTTATCTACCTTGTTCCTGTTTTAATGGTTTGGGAGATGGTTTTCTACGGGTGGGTGCCGCCTACGTGTGGTTGGGAGTGTTGTGTGACTAGTGGGATGAGTTTGTGATTACGTGTCGGCATGTCAATATTTTCACGCCCGCATATCTTTGTGAAAAATGTTTATTGGCCAACGGGAGGGTTTATCTGTCGTTTATTGCCGCGTTTGATACAGGAATTGGTTAGACGGACCGTGTCAGTTCATCAATAATTTCTTGCCACGTGGTGCTGTTGTGGTGCTGTTGTAGGGGTTTTGGGGGTGGGAGGTGGTGGGGCCGGTGGTCTGTTGGGGCGGTTTGTTGCGCCTGAATTTTATTACTCATTGCTTGGTTGACCGCAAATGGTCTCGTACGGTTTACGTTGTTAAGAATGCTTTGCAATCCGATAAGTTGAACTCTTGATGAATGATGGGTATAATTGGCTAATGATGTAGCTGGATCAAAATTATATAACTGGCAGTTTGTTTGCGTTGGCGGATGGCAAGGGATACTGTACGCTCTGGATTTTTTTTTTTTTTTTTTTTGGTAAAATCCACTCTGCATGGTTTGCGATTTAGATCCTTGCTCTAGGATGAGTAATGGCAGCTCTAGGATGAGTAGATTTTTCTAAACTTTTACTTTATATTTTGAAATTTGTGTTGCTTCTCTCATGAATTGGAGGTTGTATCCGTCAAAAAGGGTTCGCATTTCTTAGATGTTTCAACGATGGATTTATTCGAAGTTGAATTTTTTTTTCATGTTTCAATAAGATTTTAAATTGTTGAAAAAAATTTATATTAAAGAGTTGATTTAGATTAAGTTAATATAGATCATGAATCAATTTATAAAAAATTTTTAAGAATCATTAAAATATTTTTTGAGGATCCTTCAATGCTTAAGTTAGCTGAGGTCTTGAGAATAGATAATGGAGATGGAAAGCTAGAAAGAAAGAAAAGAAAGTTAGGATCGAAAAAAATTTAATTTTTTTTGAGTGTGAAAGTTGAGAGTAGATTTCAGTAGAGTATTGATTCTATAAATCTTGTGCTTATTTTTGGAAGGATATCTTATTCTCAGGTCGTTTATGTCGTTTGGAGTTTATTTGGCCATTGGTTGTAATAGACTTTATTACGGTGGTAATGTGAATATCTTGGATCGAGCTGTTTGACGTTTGGATTGCTTCGGATCGGCATCAGGATATCGATATTCTAAAGTCAAAATGTCTCATGCACTTTCTCCCAACCTGCAAAGCGATCTGAAGTATTCCGTCAATCCCAATAATTCTATTTTGAGATAGATGGCAATGCAGTTGTGATCTAATCGTGATCAATCTATTTTCCATTAAGCCTGAAATGGTGAAAGTAAATAAGAAATTCTAATCACGTCAGAGACAGCCTTTCTATCTTGAAAAACTGCCACGATCCTGAAACGACGTGATTAGCCGAATGGCATAACAATTATGAAATCTTCTTCTATAAATATAATAAATTTCGAGGACCTAAGTAAGCAAGAAATTATTCTCAGAGAATTCGTTGTTGCTTGATCATTTTCTACTGACTTGAGCATCGGACGGTCCTCATCGGAGTCAAATCCTTTGGTCCAGACTTTATTTTGCATATTACTCCAGCACCTCCTGCGAGCAGCCGACCACTCCGCTTCCAAAATGCACAGTTTTCAGCAACAATAAATAGAGGAAGAGCATACATTCAAACATGCCACCTAGAAAGATATTTTCGTGCCTCACAGAGGCCATCGCCTCCCATCAGCCAGAGCTTCCAATAGGGCTCGACGCCCGAGATGACCTAGTCGAGGAGCATGCTCAGCCATCTGAGGAACTCATAGAGATCCCACTAAGGAAAGAAAATCCTCATCAAACTGTGAAGATTAGCTCGTGCCTTGATCAGGTAAATACAGATATGTTCGCTTGATCAGCCACCAACATGCCCGGCATCGACCCGGAGGTCATGATCCATTACCTGAAGGTGGATCTAACCTGCCACCCAATAAAACAGAAGAAGTAGAGTTTCGCATCGAAGCATTAAAAGGCTATCGTCGAGGAGCTCGACAAACTACTCAAAGCTGGTTTCATCAGAGAGGCAATGTACCTTGACTGGCTAGCAAATATTATGCTAATAAAAATGGTACATAGGAAATGGTGCATATGTATCGACTTCATCGACTTGAATAAAACCTATCTAAAGGACAGCTACCCGCTTCTCCAAATTGACCAATTGGTTGACGCCACCTCTGGGCATGAGCTTCTTAGCTTCATGGATGCCTTCCCGGCTATAACTAGATCCGGATGGCACCTAAAGACAAGAAGAAAATGGCCTTTATAACTGATCAAGGATTGTTTTGTTATAGGGTGATGCCCTTTGGCCTAAAAAATGCCGAAGCCACTTATCAAAGGCTGGTCAATAAAATCTTCAAGAATCAGATCGGCAAAAATATGGAGATGTATGTGGACGATATGTTGGTCAGAAGCTGCAAAACTTCTGACCATGTCGCAGACCTCGGAGAGACCTTCAGCACTCTTCATCGATATTAGATGAGTTGAATCCTATGAAGTGTTCTTTTGGAGTCACAGTCGGCAAGTTTATCAGCTTCATGGTTTCTTGTAGAGGCATCGAGGCTAATCCTAAGAAAATTAAAGCGGTTCTAGAAATGATTCCACCAAAAATAGTCAAAAAGGTACAATGCCTAACTAATAAATTGGCCTCTCTTAATCATTTTGTTTTCAGGTCGATTGAGAGTTGTCTTCCTTTTTTTTGGATATTCAGACAGCCGAAGAACTTTCAATAGACCCTTGAATGCTAAGAAATCTTTGAAGAACTGAAGAAGTACCTTAGTTCTCTACCCCTACTCACTAAGTCACAACCAGGAGAGGTGCTCCTCCTATACTTGGTCGTTTCTTTAGTGGCTATCAATGTAGTCCTCGTTCGAAAAGAAAGATGGCTATAAAAGCCAATTTATTATACCAGTAAGATCCTTTATGATGCAGAGATCATGTATACTAGATTAGAGAAGCTAATTTTCATACTGATCATCACTGAAAGAAAACTTCGACCTTACTTTCAAGCCCACACCATGGTATCACTCACTGACCAACCAATCAAGATGGTGCTCCACCAACTAGACACCTTGGGTCGGATTTTCAAATGAGCTTTGGAGCTCTCAAAATTGGATATACACTATTGACCGAGGTCCTCTATCAACGCCCAAATTTTGGCTAATTTCATTCTTGAATGTACTATCCCAGTATAGGAGAATCTAGAAAGGAACATCAAGGAGAGGCTGGAGGACCCCTCAAGCTTAAAAGATAATGAAAGTTCGGGACTAGATCCTGAAGAATTATAGAGCCTACATGTTGATGGCTCATCTAACTCATCCGGATCAGGAGTTGGGCTCATCTTATCCAGACTTGAAGGAGAGGTAGCGGCATACGCTCTACGCTTCAAGTATTAAAAAATGTATCCTAAAACCAGTTATCTAAATTATAGATGATTGAGCCAAATGTAATTTATACTTAAATTTTAAATGAATAAAATTTTATTCTGATAATTCATCACTTTTGTGCAACTTTCCAAAATGAACTTTTCTATGATGAAGTTCTTAGGACTATTTAGCTCGATAAACAAGGATTTATTATTTGGTCCTTAAACTAGTTTGCAATCAAATGATTTATTGTTATCTAGGACAACAATGTATCGAGTGTAGATCGTTGTGTGCCATAAGTGTTGGTTGTCATCTTAACCAAGAAGTATGGAGATACTATTATGGCATGCAGGTGAAGTATAGGGATACATTTCACTGAACGTGATCTAAGATGAACCTGTTATGTGTAGGGATACTCCATACAGGTTAAGAGTTGCTTGCGAAAGATATGGGTATAAGTGTCCCTTAGATCTAAGATCACCATGGTGACTTGAAAGCAACTCACTGCACTTAGGTACCAGACTACCTAAATTTTTAATTCAATGGTGGAAGGCTACTAGATATAGTCAAGTATTTATAAAGTCGGTGCGTGATTCAAGATGGAATTGATCCCTTCAAGTATTGGAGTAAGTGCATCACTGTATTTCAATTTAGCAAAACCTCGATTGGGATAGTCCATTCGATGGACACTGAATTTTGAAATACACCATAGATAATTTTTCAGGGTTGATAATTAAACACTACATAATCTTTTGAGCATTGAGATCAAGAAGATGAATTATATGGTAACCATATGCTACAGATTCGTCGATGTTGCATTGCGACTATTCGATCTATCCGAATATTGGGTATCATTGCAAGATGGTCACATCGATTGGTACAAAAAATTAACTTTTATGCTATCAGCTTAGGATTCAAACCTATGGAGTCATACACATAAGAAGTTTCTACCTAATCTGATGGCTGATCATGAGTTCTGATGACCTTGAACTCTATGGTTAAGAGTCCCACTAGATTGAGACTCTATGACTTAGAGTTCTATTGGACTGGGACTCTAAGTCTTACTTGCCTGGAACTCTCAAATCAAGAGTTCTACTAGTCTGAGAATTTATGATCATAAGTTTCATTCATTTGGAATACTGGGTTCAAAAGTCCCACTGGTTTGGAACTCTTCAAGAGTTTCATATTGATGAAACTCTGTTGCCCAGACATCCATCCGATTGGGATTCTATATTTATTGAAAGATTAATTAGCAACTTGATTGCTGATTAGCTTAATTTAATTGAGCGATGAAAATTCGATCAAGTCTGATTGAATTTAATTCGATTGGATTTGACCTGATCAGGTCATGAGATGACCTAATCGCTATGAAAGATTTGATCCTAACTTGATCAAGAACTAGACCTAATTAATTTTTAATTTGATTAAGAATTTATTGGGTTGGGTTAAGCCTAACTTAGTTGGATTTAATCTAATCTAATTGGGTCTAGATAATTGGTTTGGTTGAAACCAATTTAGACCAATTCAAATAAGATTTGAATTTGAACTTTTTAATCTCCTTGCATCCTGACCACCTTGACCCACGCCCTCCTCTAATTTTAGCATGAGATTTCTCACATAGAAATAGATAGAAATGGATGTGTGCCCCTTTTCTCTTCTACCTTTGACTTGATCCTAGGATTGGACCAGTTCAAACTAAATTAAATTTTGAATTCAACTTAGTTGGTTAGTGGTTCAAACTAATCTTAACCTTATCCATACTCCACGCCATTCTTTTTGTCACATATTTTGATGTGCTTTTCAACATGGGTGCATAGAAGGAGAGTCCTTCTATGCATCATCCACTTATCTGGGGTGTTGGAAAAGGTTGAACAATCCATTTGAAGTTTTAAATTCAAATTGGATTGTTAGAACTCCCTAACCACTTACCATTATGCTCTCCACACATAAAATCCACTTTGGTCACCCTTTTTAAAATGGTTTTTCTCTTGGGCATGTGTGGATATGCATGAGGCATCTGAGAGTGGTGAGATGGGTTTCTTAGAGAGAGAAAAAATTGAGTGGGGTGAAGTATTGTGCATGGAAAAGTTAAAAACAAGAGAAAGGTTCTTTTATGCTCACACATTCTCTTCATGCCTACTTTCTGATTTTTTATCTCTTTACTCTCCTATTTTAAAATTGTTTTGAGAGTGCATATTCGAAGAGGGAGAGTCTCTTTACCCATAAAAAAATGTTTCATGGGAAAATTCAATAGGGAGTGGGCGTGAAAGTGATTTTGGGCGTCAGGATTTTTTGGGTGTGTGAAATCCTAGATTTAGGTTTCTAGGTTTGGGTGGAGAGGTAGAGTACTGTGAGTGCTCGATTGCCACTGAATTTTAGACACCACCTCATCTTCTTCCACTCTACATGAATAAAATCAACTTTGGTCACCCTTTTTAAAATGGTTTTTCTCCTGGGCATGCATGGATATGCATGATACATTTGAGAGTGGCGAAAAGGGTTTCTTAGAAAGAGAAAAAACTAAGTGGGGTGCAAGTATTGTGCATGGAAAAGTCAAAAATAAGAGAAAGGTTCTCTTGTGCTCATACATTCTCTTCATGCCTACTTTCTGATTTTTTTATCTCTTTACTCTCTCATTTTAAAATTATTTTGAGAGTGGATATTCGAAGAGGGAGAGTCTCTCTACCCGTGAAAAATTGTTTCATGAGAAAATTCAATAGGGAGCAGGCATGAAAGTGATTTTGGGCGTTAAGGTTTTCTAGGTGTGTGAAATCCTAGATTTAGATTTTTGGGTTCGAGTGGAGAGATAGAGTACTGTGAGTGCTCGATCACCATCAAATTTTAGACACCACCTCATCATCTTCCATTCTACATGATCTGATTTTTTGGAGTATCCGAGAGGTCAAAAAGAAGGTGATCGATTGGATCTATCGAGATCAACCATCGAAAGCCACAACGAGAAGTTGGCACTCCGGTGGAGCTGATCGGGATCAGGAGCTTTGTATGGATCAACCATAGAGATTGGATAAGTGTGCAGCTATAGCATGATGCCAGATCTTCTTTTGGTGGATTCAGATCATGGAGATCGGTTACTCGCACATAGGTATCATGTTCTGAGCACGAGTAGGTTAGTTGATATGATATACTAACCTTATGCATTTAATTTTCTTTTATATATTAACATGTCCAGATCCAGATGTAGGGTTTCTGATATGATCAATGCACGCTTAGTGATAAGTATCACAAATTTATTAATAAAAGTATTAAAATATTTATTAATTAAATTTTATTTTAAAAAATTAATACTTTTATTAATCTAAAATTAAAAATATTAGTACCAATAGAAAGATCTCATTTTTCTGATCATAATGAAATAAATTTAGAGAAAAATGGATTTAAAACAAACCCTATACAAATTTTCAAAAAAAAAGAAATTAAAAAAAGAAGAAGAAGAAAAATAAAAAGGCTCAGCCGGTTCAAGCCGCTACGCCAATTCAACCGACTTCGCAAGCCAAGCCACCAAGCCAAGCCAAGCCATCAAAGTCGACTCAGCTGTAGAAGTAGCCAGCCGGTCCACGAAACCAGGCATGGACCACCAGCTCCAGGCACTCTAGCCAACCAAAAGATGTCACATGGTAGACTAAGATGCTTAAAGGGTTTACCAAATTCTGTCGCAGCTTATAAGGCAAAATGGTCATTTCATTCAGAAAAAGACGTGCGGTGATTGGTTGCGGTGTGCGATAAACCAGGTCCACATGGTCTATGGAAATAGTAAAGGCACGATCGGATGGTTATTGTCGTTTGTGGTCAAGATCGGATGATGGAGATTTAAAACCAAATTTGATTCGAAATCAGCTTCACACGGATCACCATCGGATGACAGTGCTCACATCTGACTTAGATCCAACGATCCAGAATGCTTCCAATGGTGAATCAAACACCAGCGCTTGATCCGATGGCCCGATCTTCTCCATCAAAGTGCGATCTGTTGGTTTGTAGTCAATCCGACTATGGAAAGGAGTTTTAAAAGGTTTTTGCTTGATTTTGGAGCCATTTGATCAGCATCCAATGGCTAGAACACATCCAGACTGATGTAATCCAATTTTGATCCGAATTTCTTCATATTTTGATGGAAAAAAAGGCTCTTAGTCCCACATTATTTAGAAGAAAAATCCTCGACTCCTCCTAGCTTTATAAAAAGGATCCTAGGCCTTTAGAATCAACAGATTTAGTTAGAGGAAAGCCAAGGTATAGGATGAAAGCTAGGCTCAGGGTTGAAGGTTGCTTCGAAGCTATGATGCCGAGAAGAAGAGCCAGTCTTCTACGCCATCTCTATGCCTATGCTGATCTGTGATCTCCTTCTAGTTTTCTTTTCTTTTTTCTTTTCTTTTTAGTTTTTATATTTAAATTCTAAATTTAAGTTTTAATTTTAATTTAATAAAGAAAGCTTTATTTTATTGCTCTTTTCAATTCTAGCTCTTTAAATTAATTATTCTAATTATTCTTTAATTTTATTGCAAGTAGTCGCTAAGATTTAAATAGTGGATCTTAGTACCATGTTTATTTTTTTTGCATGTTTTAAATTCTACTTTTATTTATAAATCTATTTTTTGATTTTATTTTTTTTTAAAAATCCTTCTTTTCTTTTCTTTCAAAAATCAAAGATTTTAGAATTAAATTATTGCTTCTCTATGGATTCGAATCGACTCACTATTCTCTTCATAACTTTTAATTATTTTAAGAAGTCACATTAAACTGATAAACATGATGTCTTAATGACAACATCTCTTATCAAGTTTTTGGCATCGTTGTCGAAGAGACATAAAAATTAAAATTTTTTAATTTTTTTGATTTTTTTTATTGCCTATTAATTATTATTTTTTATTTATTTTATAGAAAAAAATAAGAAAAAGAATAAAAAAAAGATTAGGGCAAAGAAGAAAGCTTCCAATCCTTTTTGGTGAGATCAATCCTAAACCCTAAATCTCTTTCTTTATCTTTATTATTTGCTTTATTTTTAAATTAATTAAAAATTATCCACTTAAATCTAATTAAAAATCTCATGATAAGAGTAGAAATCTTAACTGCTTAGAGCATCTATCATAGTAGTTTTTATTTTTATTTCTGGTGATTGCTGGAGGCACGGTAAGCTTTTCAAAATTTAATCAATTGCATGCATCTAGTTTAATTGCATAGAACCCCTTACTTGAAAATTTGAATGTGCATATCATATTGAATCAATTTAAGGGCACAACCCATTAAATAAGATAAGATAGAGATTTGATCATCCTTCCTTAGCCCACAAACAACGAACCCTTATATTGCATTAACCCAAACCTTAATCCTTAAAATCAATTAGATGTTGACCTTTAAGGATATTCGAGCTTAATAGGACAAGAAACCCTAAGAATTGAATCAGGATAGGGTTAGTCAATTTGACTGATGTCTAGAAAAATGGTTCAAGGATGATTGAGAGATGGTTACTTAATTAATTTCATTCGCTTATCTGGCCAAGTACAATTGGTGTCTAAGACAAGCAATAGGGGGGACTCCCACCAACCTTACACTTACCTGGCCAGTTGATTAGCTGATCCTCTACTTGGAGAACTCAAAGATGATCTTGGCAGTTAGGAGCTGTCTAGACCTAAGACAACCCTTAGTCAGGATTGATTGCCTAACTTGTTTATTAAATACCATCAAACATAAACCATAAATTAACTCTTCTCTCTATCATCTCTAGATTTAAGACTCCTTAGGATCTTTCTTTAGAACCCTCTTCTTTCTTTCTCTCTTCTTTTCTTTAAAATAAAATAAAATAATAATAATAATAAAATATATATATATAAATATATATATCTTGAACCATATATTGGGTTGCACTAGTACATGCATGGTAGATCACTTTTATCTGACCTAGTTAAACCAAATCCTGAAATTGAAAGACTGATTCATATAAGACTAGATAATCAAATGGCTGAAAATCATGAAGAACCACCTAGGTAGATAAAGGAATACTTTATTCCTTCCACCTACAACCCATCGACTTGCATCCACTTACCTGATATCCCTGCTAGCCACTATGAGATCAAGTCGACCATAATGCAGATGCTTTCATCTTTTTATGGGAACACCAATGAAGATCCTTACAAACATCTGGATGAATTCTTAGAAATCTGCTCTACGATAAAAGTTCAAAATTTTTTTGATGATGCCCTTAGACTGATCTTGTTCCCTTTCTCATTAAAAGATAAAGCCAAGTATTGGCTTGGCACATTAGGAAGAACAATCCAAACATGGGCAAGGATGCAACATGAATTTCTTAGGAAATTTTATCCTATAGGATGAACCAATACCATGAGGTGAGCCATCACAGAATTTGCTCAGCTTCCAGGGGAATAAATCCATGAATTATGAAAAAGACTTAAGAAACTTCTTAGAAAGTGCCCACACCATGGTCTATCTAAGTGGCAAATCATACAAGCTTTCTATGAAGGTTTAGGAGATCAATACAAGTAGATGGTTGATGCATCCTATGGAGGTGCATTCATAAGCAAAAATGAGGATGAAGCTTATACCTTGTTTGAAACTTTAAGTGAAAACTCTATTAACCATGCTTCATTAACCTCTTATGAAAGATCAATTTCTCAACAAAATCAGACAGAAATTTATGAGATCAAAACTCCAGAACTTAATTCTAAGGTAGACTTGAACATAACAGCATAAAAATTAGATAAAATCGACTTTATTGCCCAAAAATTAGATCAATTCCTAAATCTAGGTCAACAATCTCCTGTATAATATACACCAGCTTCTAATTATCAGGAGATTTGCTCTATTTATGCTAGCCCAACACATCATGCAAGTGAATGTCCCATGGTTGCACAATTACCACCTCTTATCCAAGAACAAGTCCAAGCTGCTCAAGGTTACTCCAAACCACTTAATGACCCATATTCAAATTCATATAACCCTGGTTGGAGAAACCACCCTAATTTCTCTTGAAAATCACAACAAACTCAAGCTCAGATCCAAATTCCATCAGTCCAAAATTATCAAAATAGGCTCCAATACCAAAACTATGCCTATAATAAGGGTCAGCCTAGTCAGTCTTCTCAACCACTGTATTATAATTAGCCCTCATATCCACCTCCTTAACAGACTAATCTAGCCAACGATAAATTCAATCAACTTCAACAATTGATTCTAAGCCAACAACAATCAATTCTGATCCAATAATAATCAATCATCAGGCTAGAAGCTCAAATAGGATAATTAGCTAAGTCTAACATGAGGAGAGAATCATGTCAATTATCAAGCCAACCAATTGCAAATTCTAAAAATAACCCACCCAATGTCTATCAACCACCTGAATTTACTCATCCATCTAACATCCCACCTAAGAATTCCCAATTAGAAAATGCCAAAGCAATATTTGAACTTAGAAGTGGTAGGATTCTTAAGGACCCATACCAAGATCAGATGATAGAGGCTAGTACTGATGCTAGCTAAGATGAAAAATGAAAGAAGAGGTGAGTACTGAAACTAATCATATAGAAGAACCAAAGCATAGAACTGGTACTAATATCGATAAGATAGATAAAGGAAAGAAGAGAACAGATGAATTATCCGAGATATATAAACCCAAAGCTCCGTTTCCTTTAGCCTTAGAAGCAGGCTCTTTCCATAAAAAGCAAGGAGCATGCAACGAGTAGCTAATGAAACTATTTAAACAAGTTCATATTAATTTACCCCTCCTTGATGCAATTCAACATGTCCCAGCCTATGCTAAATTTCTTAAAGAACTTTGCACCCAAAAGTGTGAGCCACGAACTACCAAAAGAGTTATGCTATCTGAGGATGTAAGTACAGTCCTGTTAAATTCAATACCTCAAAAGATGAAAGATCCTGATGCTCCCTTAATTTCATGTGTTATAGGAGGCATAACCTTTAACCAAACATTACTAGACTTAGGAGCTAGTGTGAACCTACTTCCAACCTTGGTTTATGAAAAATTTGGGATTGGAGAACTAAAACCCACATCGATTATTTTGCAATTAGCTGATAGATCTATAAAAACACCATGTGGTTTGATTGAGGATGTTCTAATTAGAGTAGACAAATATTTTTTTTAGTAGACTTCCTTATAGTTGACATGGAATCATCCCAAGAGCTGAACCAGAATCCCATAATTTTAGGACGTCCATTCTTAGCGATTGCCAATGCCAATATCAACTATAAGACTGGAGCTATGGACATTTCTTTTAGGAATCAAAAAGTAAGAATTAATATTTTTAATATCCCAAAGTATACTCAAGAGGAGGAAGATTGTTTTGTAATCAATCAGGTAGATGAAATAGTTGAATCTAATTCCTTTATAGATTTACTGCAAGATGATGAACCCACTAAAGAAACTCAAACCCAGGAAGCGAATGCCTTGCTTAATTCACCTCAACCATCACATTCATTACCTTGGTCAGTGAAAGTTGAGCCCTTACCCGAGCAAAAAATTGAACCATTACATCCTTCAATTCAGGCCCCACCACAACTTGAACTAAAATCTTTGCCTGAATCACTTAAGTATGTATTTCTAGGATCAAAAAAAATTCTATCGGTAATAATTGCTTCTAACTTAATTACTAATAGGAAAACTAATTGGTAAATATTTTGAAAACATATAAGGAGGCCATAGGTTGGACCATTGCCGATTTAAAAGGTATTAGTCTGTCAATATGCATGCACCATATTTATACTGAAGATAATGCCAAACCAACTCGAGAGATGCAAAGACGGCTCAACCGTAACATGCAAAAAGTAGTCAAGAAAGAGATAATTAAATGGTTAGATGCTAGAATTATTTATCCTATTTCTGACAGCCACTAGATGAGTTTCACATAAGTTGTTCCAAAGAAATCTGGACTCATGGTTATCCACACTGACCATGGGGACTTAGTGCCAACACGACTTTTCATTGGGTGGTGTCTGTATAGATTATAGAAAACTCAATACAGCCATCCAAAAAGATCATTTTTTCTTACCCTTTATTGATCAAATCCTAGAAAGACTAGCAGGCCAACAATACTTTTGCTTTTTAGATGGATACTCAGGATACAATTAGGTGGCAATCTACCCAGAAAATCAGAAAAAAAGACCACCTTTACATGTTCCTATGGAATCTTTGCTTTCCATAGAATGCCATTCCGACTATGTAATGCACCTGCAACTTTTCAAAGGTGCATGATGTCAATATTTTTAGACATGATAGAAGATTTCTTAGAAATATTCATGGATGACTTTTCGATCTTTGGAGAATCTTTTGAGAGTTGCCTCAATAATTTGAAGAAAATATTAAAACAATGTATTGAGGCTAATCTAGTCTTAAGCTGGGAAAAGAGCCACTTCATGGTTCAAGAGGGGATCGTTTTAGGACATATAGTATCTAAGAAAGGGATTTAGGTAGATAAAGCTAAAGTTGAACTAATTTCTAAACTTTCTCCTCCCACTTCTGTCAAACAAATTCGATCTTTTCTTGGCCATGTAGGATTCTATCGTCGCTTCATCAAAGACCTCTAAAATTTCTCATCCTTTGTGTAATCTACTCACCAAGGATGTTTTTTTTTAACTTTGATGAAAATTGTCTTAAAGCTTATAAAATCTTAAGAGAAGCTGTGACCAAAGCTCCAATCATACAACCTCCTGACTGGTCCTTACCTTTTGAAATTTGTGCGATGCCTTAGACTTTGCCATAAGAGCTATCCTAGGCCAAAGGATAAATAAATATCCTGTAGTGATCTATTATGATAGTAGAACTCTGAATGAAGCACAAATGAATTATACCACCATTGAAAAAGAGTTACTAGCTATAGTGTTTGCCCTAGAAAAGTTTAGATCATATCTATTAGGATCAAAAATCATAATTTACTCAGATCATTCAGCTTTGAGATACCTGCTCTCAAAGAAAGATGCTAAACCATGATTGATTAGATGGATCTTATTGCTACAAGAATTTGATATTGAAATTCGAGATAAGAAGGGATCTAAAAATATTGTAGCAGACCATCTGTCTAGGATCCTAGTTAAAGATAGTGAATCTGTATCAATCAGAGAATCTTTTTTAGATGAATAATTGTTAGCAGTTTCACATACAAAGGCCTCTTGGTTTGTAGATATTGTTAATTACTTAGTCGTAGAATAAATTTCTGATGGTTGGTCTAAGAATGAGAAGGATCGATTCTTTGCTCAAATCAAATATTATTTTTAGGAAGATCTTGAGCTTTTTAGAATTTATGCTGATCAAATCATTTGTAGATGTGTTCCTGAATCTGAATAATTATCTTATAATTCTGTCATACCCTTACTTGTGGAGGATATTTTTCTAGATGAAAAACTATGGCCAAAGTATTATAGAGTGATTTTTATTGGCCAACATTATTTAAGGATGCCTATACTTTTAGCTAGGAGTGTCTTAAGTGTCAAGCCTTAGAAAATATTTTAAAGAAAGACATGATGCCTTTAAACCCCATCTTAGTAGTTGAAATTTTTGATGTATGGAGAATTGATTTTATAGGACCTTTTCCACCTTCCAATGGATTTGAATATATTTTGATGGCTATCGATTATGTTTCTAAATAAATTGAATAGCAACATGAACCAATGATCATAAAGTAGTTTTAAAATTTATTCAGAAGAATATCTTTTCTAGATTCGGATTTTCACGTGCTATCATTAGTGACGGAGGTACCCATTTCACAAACCACCAATTTCAAACTTTATTACGAAAATATGGGATGACACATAAGATAGCTACACCATACCATCTGTAAATAAGTGGCCAGATAGAAGTATCTAATAGGAAAATTAAGAATATCTTACAAAAGACTATTAACTTGATCAAAAAGATTGGTCAGATCGATTAGATGATGCATTATGGGCCTATAGGATAGCTTATAAAACTCCTATTGGAATGTCTTCCTATAAATTAATTTATGAAAAAGCATGTCACCTTTCGGTAGAACTTGAACATAAAGCATATTGGGCAATAAAATAATTAAATTTTAATTTAAACCAAGTTGGTTCCAATCGGATGTTATAATTGAGTGAATTAGATGAATTAAGGCAAGAAGCTTATGAAAATTCAAAATTCTATAAGGAGAAAATGAAATCCTTCCATGATAAACATATTTCAAGAAAAATCTTTGAGCTAAATTAACAAGTCTAGTTATTTAACTCAAGGCTTCAATTATTTCTTGAAAAATTAAAATCCAGATGGGATGAACCTTACATAGTTAATCACGTATTCCCACATGGTGCAATTGAACTCTATAATCCTAGAACTAGAAATTTCTTTAAGATAAATGGCAAAGGCTTAAACCATATATCGAAGGAATATCATTAAATCAAAACATTGATCAAGTATAATTAACAAATCCACAATGAATTAAACTGCATTATGTCTGGCTGAAGATAATAAATTTAGTGCTTATTGGAAGATATCCCAATATTTCTTGAATCTAATTTATTTTAGTTTATTTTCTTTTTAGGCTAAGCTGGAGGAGGATCAAAAGCTTCAAGATCCATGCTGAATGTATAAATAATTTACACCCTTCTATTTTTTTCTCTTCATTGAGAATAATGTCAATTAAGTTGGAGGGTATGAAAAAAGAAAAAAAAATTTAGAAATTTTTAAAAATTAAATTAAATTTTAAAATTATTTTGAAAAAATTTTGCAAAATTTTTTGGATAAACCATATTTTAGAAAAAAAATTTTTAAGCAAAAAAAACTAAAAAAATTAATAAAGTTAGAAAGTATTAGCTAATAATGGTAGCGAGTTAAGAAGTAGATTACTTAGTCAGACCATTAGCAGCCTACTTAGGTCATTTAAAGGCTAACAACACTTCCAATTACATATACACACTAATGAAGCAAAGTAGGTGTTGATTATAAGGCTAATTGAGGATTCAATTATCATTGAAAATTGATGGTTTATATATAACTCAATTAAAGAAACTTAAATTTAAGAAAAAATCTACTTGCTTAAAATAAAAAGTGCAAAACATAGAATATATGTGGATTGCCCTAAACTTAGTAACTGAATCTCTGCACCTAAGTCAAGTATGAAAGTTCACATCAATCGATGAAGGGAAAGTCAGGATGCTCAGCATAATTGCTAAAAAAAAAAAAAGACAGTATGAAAGCTACCTTAATTCATGCACTTAACTTGGAAGTATATAGAAAATTAACCAAAAATAGGTGATAAAAGAAGATTCATTTGTCCTTTGAATTAACTCCCAAATGCTAAGTTAGTATTCACAAAAATAAGTGCTGAAAATTTTTAGATGAACTCTAAGAAAGTTTCTAATTAATCTGACCATAAAATTTACTTCTAAAACTCAATACTTGGTTAGTGATACTATCTAAACTTTTGAACTTCAATCCTAGACCTATTTTTATGAAAGAGGATCTAAATGAAATATGATGATTAATACTGATATAACATTGCTAAGGGAGTAGCAATGAGTAAGTTTGGAGGTGTGATAAGTATCACAAATTTATTAATAAAAATATTAAAATATTAATTAATTAAATTTTATTTTAAAAAATTAATACTTTTATTAATCTAAAATTAAAAATATTATTACCAATAGAAAAATCTCATTTTTTTGATCATAATAAAATAAATTTAGAGAAAAATGGATTTAAAACAAACCTTGTGCAAATTTTCAAAAAAAAAGAAAAAAAATAAAAAGGCTCAGCCGACTCAAGCTCCCGTGCCAATTTAACCAACTTTGCAAGCCAAGCCACCAAACCAAGCCAAGCCATCAAAGTCGACTCAGCTACAGAAGTAGCCAGTCGGTCCACGAAACCAGGTGTGGACCGCTAGCTCTGCGCAATCTAGCCAACCAAAAAATGCCACATGGTAGACTAAGATGCTTAAAGGTTTTACCAAATTCTATCGTAGCTCGTAAGGCAAAATGGTCATTTCATTTAGAAAAAGACGTGCAGTGATTGGTTGTGGTGTGCGATAAACCCGGTCCACATGGTCTATGGAAGTAGTAAAGGCATGATCGGATGGTTATTATCGTTTGTGGTCAAGATCAGACAGTGGAGATTTAAAATTGAATTTGATTCGAAATCAGCTTCACACGCATCACCATCAGATGATAGCGCTCACATCTAACTTAGATCCAATGGTCCAGAATGCTTCCGATGGTGAATTAAAAACCAACGCTTGATCCGATGGCCCGATCTTCTCCATCAAAGCACGATCCAATGGTCTATAGTCAATCTGATTGTGGAAAGAAGTTTTAAAGGGTTTTTGCTTGATTTTGGAACCATTTGATCAGCATCTAATGGCCAGAACACATCCAGACCAATGTAATCCGATTTTGACCCAAATTTCTTCATATTTTGATGGAAAAAAAAGGCTTTTAGTCCCTTATTGCCTAGAAGAAAAATCCTCCACTCCTCCTAGCTCTATAAAAAGGACCCCAGGCCTCTAGAAATCAACAGATCTGATCAGAGAAAAGCCAAGGTATAGGATGGAAGCTAGGCTCAGGGTTGAAGGTTGCTTCAAAGCTACAGTACTGAGAAGAAGAGCCAGACTTCTACGCCATCTTCACGCCTACGCTGATCTACGATCTTCTTCTAGTTTTCTTTTCTTTTTTTTTTTCTTTTTAATTTTTTATATTTAAATTCTAAATTTAAGTTTTAATTTTAATTTAATAAAGAAAGCTTTATTTTATTGCTCTTTTCAATTCTAGCTTTTTAAATTAATTATTCTAATTGCTTTTTAATTTTATTGCAAGTAGTCACTAAGATCTAAATAGTGGATCTTAGTACCAAGTTTATTTTTTTTTGCACCATTTAAATTTTGCTTTTATTTATAAATCTATTTTTTGACTTTAATTTTCTTTTCAAAAAATTTTCTTTTCTTTTCTTTCAAAAATCAAAGATTTTAGAATTAAATCATTGCCTCTTTGTGGATTTGACCTGACTCATTATTCTCTTCATAACTTTTAATTATTTTAAGAAGTCAGATTAAACTGATAAACATGGTGTCTTAATGACAACATCATACTCTTATTACTTAGAATTAATAGTAGATTAATTTTAGCTTTTGCTACTATTTAATTTAAAAATATTTTAAAAATGCAAGCTAAAATTCCTGCATGATTTCCTATATTAGTATAAAACATATCATATATATAAATATTTTAAAAATGCAAGCTAAAATTCTTGCATGATTTCCTATATTAGTATCAGAGCTAGGTTGCTTGACATGTTCTAATATGTTAATTAAAAAATTAAATATTTATATATATGATATATTTTATATCTAGATAACTTAGTAATCAAGGATGAATGAGCCACCAAGCCATCCGGTCATAAGAGATAAGTATGATTTGAAGGCCATCTCCTTTCATTCAGTAGGGCTCCCTTATGGCAGTAGGGGTGCCATCGTGAACTCATACATTATAATGAACAGTGAAAGAATTTTATTGAAATTATTTTAATATGAAAGTTAAATATGAATGTGTTTAGATTAGATCTAAAAAGTAGACTCATAATTTAATTTTCATTATTGTTGGGGATAAACCTTGCTCCCGTCGAAGTCCAGTCTGATGCATAGCCTAATGCAATTGATAATCACGGAAGAGCTTTGATTGAAAATTCTCCCTCTAGTGGTCGAACCTCAGTCGAACTCTTTTAGCAGTTGAACTCCTTCAGTGGTCGAACCCCTCTCAGACTCCCTCCAACGGCTGAACCCCAATTGAATTTCTTCAAACAGTCGAACTCCTCCAGCGGTCGAACTCCTTTTGAACTCCTACAGCAGTCAAACTCCATCCAGACTTCTCCATCAGTCGGACTCCTTTTAGACTTCTTCTTCAGTTGGATTCCTTCAGAAGTCGAACTTCTTTCGGACTGCTCCTTCAATCAGATTCCTCCAAGAGCTGAACTCCTTCCGAACATCTTCTTCAGTTGGATTCCTTCAGGAGCCGAACTCCTTTCGAACTTCTTCTTCAATTGAATTCCTTCAGGAGCCAAAATCCTTTCAAACTTTTTTTTAGTCAGATTCCTCTAGGAGTCGAACTCCTTCCAAACTTCTTCTTCAGTCGGATTTCTTCAGGAGCCAAACTCCTTCCAAACTTCTCTTTCAGTCGAATTCTTCTGAAAGTCGAACTCCTTTTAAACTTTTTCTTCAATCATATTCCTCCAATGGATTACTTTCAGATTTCAGCTAGCATTCCTTTCGGATGATCCCCTCTAGTCGTATTCCCTTTAGGAGTCTGAACTCCTTTGGAATTGATATATGTCAAAGTTCTTCATCAACCAATGCCTGCTTCCTTCGAACTTTGACTAATAAACCTCGACGAACGAACACATCACGATAGGAAACACCTCTCTCTCCGTAGCAAATTCCATGCAGTTCCAAATGGCCCACTATCGGACGATCATGGTTATCACTATCAGTCTGCTATAGATGACACCTCTCTATCCATAGCAAACCCCACGCAGCCTCGAGAGGTCCACTATCGAGCGGTTACGGTCGTCACTATCGATCCGCTATAGGCTCCATCTATAAAAAAAATCCTCTAGATATATTTTCAAAAAGCTCTCTTCTCCTTTCCAAAAACTCTACTGACTCTTTTTCTGAGCACTCCATTCCTATTGGCCAGAGGAGCTGACTTGATCATTAGAGGATCCTGTTGGAGCCTCCACCACCGACTTTGGGCAGGATTTTATTTTGCAGGTCATCAACAGCAACCTCTTCTTCCTCAGCTCTAGATTGATCCAACGTCGACTAGATTCTGCACCAATAGGATTGGCGCTAGAGGAAGGGCCTCTAATCTTAAGGTACCCTTGTTCTTAAAGGAGTGCTCAATCGATCCTATGGATCTTCTTCTTCAAAGTTTATCTCCATCCTCCCCCTAAATCCTAAGAAATGCCTCTGAAGAAGATGACTACCCTGAGATCTACCACTTCTACCATCAGATCTAAGCCAGATCCATCCATTTTTGCTCCATCATTGATATTTTAATCTCGTCCTCCATCGACGGTCATAGTAGATCTAGAGCAGTTTAACCTACTGATGCAGTAGATTTAGGGCCTCATCGAAATGGTGTAGGCTATGTGGCAATCTCTAATTATGGTTTTACCAAAAAATCTACCATCGAAATGTCAAAAATCGATCCTAAGGAGGAGCACTTGGGCTAGCATATCCATCGCTCCTGGGAAGGGAAAATAAATAGCAAAAGATCCTTATTTGGATCATGATTCTTCTCCAGAAGAGACCTTCCCCATCTACAGCCAGAAGCCTTCCAAAATCTACAATCGAGATGACTTTCTCGATCGAAAACTGTGAGAGATGGATCGGTGGATTGAAAAACTCCATCACGTCATCCCGACTCACCATGACGAGGTCCGCACGGATCCTCCTTTCTCTGCCCGAATCATGCAAGAGCCCATTCCGTCGAACTTCAAGCTTCCCCAATTTGAGAGCTATGATGGAACCTCTGATTCGATCGATCTCCTGAAGGCCTTTTGGATTATGATACTGCTCCATGGCACACCAGATGCCATCTTATGTTGAGCTTTTTCATCTACCTTAAAGGAAGCAGTAAGAAATTGATACTCGACATTGAAGTCATGTATGATCTTCTTCTTTGATCAGATGAGCCATTAGTTTATGGCTCACTTCGTTAGCAGTTGACATCTCCATCGAGGTTCGGATTTTCTGATGAATATCAAGCAGAAGGAGGAAGAATCTATCCAGACTTATGACACCCGGTTTAATGCTATTGCATTGAAGGTTTGGAACCTGACCAGTCTATTGCAATGGCCGCACTGAAGGATGACCTTTAGTAGAATGATTTATTGTTCTTCCTGAAGAAGAAGTACCCTAGGGACTTTACCGATTTGCTAGCTCGGGCTAAAGGACATGTCCGAATGAAAGAAGCCTTCAAGTTGAAGGATGAGGAAGTTGTAGGAGAGCGATAGACGGGCGAGTCTAATAAATCCACAACTGATGGAGGGCCGAATGAAGTTTGGCCACGCTCATGGACTCTCTCCAAGCACAAGAAAGCTCGAACTCCTCCTCGAGCTCATCATCAAAGAAGCTCCGACAGAAGGGCATGATGAAGTTCTCCCCCTAGAAGGTTTCACAACTACGCCCCCTCAATGCTCCACAGACGCTGGCCTGAAGCAAGAGAAGATCGATTGAGGGCACTACCATAGTCAGAACTACTAAGGAGGGAGGAACAACAAGGAGATCGGCCACCTCTCAACATCATCAACTCTATCTCTGGGGGACTTAGTACTTCGATGAGCCACTATCTCTCGACCTCAGAGCCAAAAAAAGCTTGCTCCAAATTGGAAAGACCCATATGAAATAGAGAAGGTCATCCGGTTTGGAGCTTATCGCCTGAAGGAGCTCAGAGGAACAACACTCCCATGACCTTGGAATTCAAAAAATCTAAGAATGTGCTATCAATAATTTTTCTCCAATAAAATTCCTCCATTTTAATATTATTGTTTCTTGGTGCAAAAACTATATGATGACAGAAAAGAAGCAATCAAAAGTGGTCTTATTAGAAATAGGAGGAGAACCTCATCCTAACATAAGCAAGTCGAAGATCTCTAATTATTTAAGATAGGAGGAGGGGAGAGGCCTGTTCAATGATTCATCTATGCCTCTATTACCATGTTAGAAATAGGAGGAGAACCTCATCCTAACATGACCAAGTCGAAGATCTCCGATTATTTAAGATAGGAGGAGGGGAGAGGTCCATTCAACGGCCCATCTATACCCCTAGTGCCATGTTAGGAACAGGAGGAGAACCTCATCTTAACATGAGCAAGTCGAAGACCTTCGATTATTTAACATAGAAGGAGGAGAGAGGCCCATTCAACAGCCCATCTATGCCTCTAATATCTTGTTAGAAATAGGAGGAGAACCTCATCCTAACATGAGCAAGTTGAAGACTTCTAGTTATTTAAGATAGAAGGAGAGGAGAGGCCCATTCAACGGCTCATCTGTGCTCCTATCGCCATGTTAGGAAACAGGAGGAGAACCTCATCCTAACATGAGCAAGTTGAAGATCTCCAATTATTTAAGATAGGAGGAGGGGAGAGGCCCATTCAATGGCCCATCTGTGCCCCTAGTGCCATGTTAGGAACAGAAGGAGAACCTCATCCTAACATGAGTAAGTTGAAGACCTTCGATTATTTAAGACAAAAGGGGAGAGACCCATTCAATGGTCCATTTTGTATCCCTATTGTCTTGCTAGAAATAGGAGGAGAACCTCGTCCTAACATGACCAAGTCGAAGATCTCTGATTATTTAAGACAGGAGGAGGGGAGAGGCCCATTTAATGACCCATCTGTGCCCCTATTGCCATGTTAGGAATAGAAGAAGAACCTCATCCTAACATGAGTAAGTCGAAGACCTTCGATTATTTAAGATAGGAGGAGGGGAGAGGTCCATTCAATGGCCCATCTATGCCTCTATTACCATATTAGGAATAGGAGGAAGAACCTCATCCTAACATGAGCAAGTCAAAGATCTTCGGTTATTTAAGATAGTAGAAGAACCTCATCCTAATGTAAGCAAAATTGAAGGCTCCGTTCATTTTAGATGAGGTGAGAAGAGATGCCTCGATAATGACCCTTATGTTCCCCTATAGTCCGTTAGAAATAGGAGGAGAACCTTGTCCTAACAAGAGCAAGGTTGAAAGCCCCATTCATTTTAGACGAGATGAGAAGACAGGCCCCGACAACGGCCCTTATGTGCCCCAACAGTCTATTAGGAATAGGAGAAGAATCTCGTCCTAATATGAGCATAGTCGAGGGCCTCATTCATTTTAAATGAGGTGAGAAGAGATGCCCTGACTCGACTGGAGATAAGATATTCTCCAAGCTTCAACTTCAATCTCAATAGGAGATAAGATCTCCTTCAATCTTAGCTAGAGATAAGATCTCTTCCGAGCTTCAACGTCAATCTCAATAGGAGATAAGATCTCCTACAACTCAGCTGGAGAAAAGATCTTCCTTAAGCTTCAACGTCGACCTTAATAAGAGATAAGA
Organism: Cocos nucifera; assembly: GCA_006176705.1. Lineage (NCBI taxonomy): Eukaryota > Viridiplantae > Streptophyta > Magnoliopsida > Arecales > Arecaceae > Cocos > Cocos nucifera. The sequence goes on along the minus strand of QRFJ01002465.1, from coordinate 178,327 downwards.
TCTCCTTCAATCTCGACTAGAGATAAGATCTCTCCCGAGCTTCAATCCTTCAACAGGAGATAAGATCTTCTTCAACCTTGGCTGGAGATAAGATCTTCTCCGAGCTTCAACTTCAACTTCAATGGAAGATAAGATCTCCTTCAACCTTAGCTGGAGATAAGATCTCTTCCGAGCTTCAACATCAACCTCAATAAGAGATAAGATCTCCTTCAACCTCGGCTGGAGATAAGATCTCCCTCGAGCTCCAATCCTTCAACAAGAGATAAGATCTTCTTCAATCTTGGCTGGAGATAAGATCTCTCCCGAGCTTCAATGCTAACATCAACAGGAGATAAGATCTCCTTCAACCTCGACTGAAGATAAGATCTCCTCCAAGCTTCAACTTCAACGTTAATAGGAGATAAGATCTCCTTCAACCTCGACTGAAGATAAGATTTCTCCCGAGCTTTAACGTCAATCTCAATAGGAGATAAGATCTGTTTCAACCTCGACTGAAGATAAGATCTCTCTCGAGCTTCAACATCAACCTCAATAGGAGATAAGATCTTTTTCAATCTCGACTGGAGATAAGATCTTTTTCAAGCTTCAAACGTCAACCTCAACAGAAGATAAGATCTCCTTCAACCTTGGTTGGAGATAAGATCTCCCCCAAGCTCCAATCCTTCAATAGGAGATCAGATCTTCTTCAACCTCGACTGGAGATAAGATCTCCTCCGAGCTTCAACTTCAACTTCAATAGGAGATAAGATTTTCTTCAACTTCGATTGGAGATAAGATCTCCTCCAAACTTCAACATCAACCTCAATAGGAGATAAGATCTCTTTCAACCTCTGCTGAAGATAAGATCTCCTCCGAGCTTCAATATCAATATCAATAGGAGATAAGATCTTCTTCAATCTTGGCTGGAGATAAGATCTCCTCCGAGCTTCAACTTCAGCATTAATAGGTGATAAGATCTCCTTCAACCTTGGTTGGAGATAAGATCTCTTTTGAGCTTCAACGTCAATCTTAATAGGAGATAATATGTCCTTCAATCTCGGCTGGAGGTAAGATCTCTCTCAAGCTCCAATCCTTCAATAGGAGATACGATTTGCTTCAACCTTAGATGGAGATAAGATCTCCTCCGAGCTTCAACGTTAATCTCAATAGGAGATAAGATCTTCTTCAACCTCGGCTGGAAATAAGATCTCCCCCGAGCTTCAATGTCAACCTCAATAGGAGATAAGATCTCCTTCAATCTCGACTGGAGATAAGATCTTTTTCGAGCTCCAACCCTTCAACAAGAGATAAGATCTCCTTCAACCTTGGCTGAAGATAAGATCTTCCTCGAACTTCAACTTCAATCTCAACAGAAGATAAGATCTCCTTCAACCTTAACTGAAGATGAGATCTCTTTCGAGCTTCAACTTCAACCTCAATAAGAGATAAAATCTCCTTTAACCTCGACTGAAGATAAGATCTCCTCTGAGCTTCAACTTCAACAGGAGCTAAGATCTCCTTCAACCTCGGCTGGAGATAAGATATCCTTCGAGCTTCAACGTCAACCTCTCCTTCAACCTCGGCTAAAGATAAGTTCTCTCCCAAGCTCCAACCCTTCAATAGAAGATAAGATCTCCTTCAACCTTGATTGGAAATAAGATCTCTTTCGAGCTTCAACATCAACATCAATAGGAGATAAGATCTCCTTTAACCTCGGCTGGAGATAAGATCTTATTCGAGCTTCAACTTCAATATCAATAAGAGATAAGATCTTCTTCAATCTTGGCTGGAGATAAGATCTCTCCCGAGCTTTAACTTTAATCTCAACAGGAGATAAGATCTCCTTCAACCTCGACTGGAGATAAGATCTCCTCCAAGCTTCAACGTCAACATCAACAGAAGATAAGATCTCCTTCATTCTTGACTAGAGATAAGATTTCTCCCGAGCTTCAACTTCAACGATAATAGGAGATAAGATCTCCTTCAATCTCAACTGGATATAAGATTTTCTCCGAGCTTCAACGTCAACCTCAATAGGAGATAAGATCTCCTTCAAGCTCAATTGGAGACAAGATCTCTCCCAAGCTCTAATCTTTCAATAGGAGATAAGATCTTCTTCAACCTTGATTAGAGATAAGATTTTCTCCAAGCTCCAACGTCAATCTCAACAGGAGATAAGATCTCCTTCAACCTTGACTGGAGATAAGATCTCTCCCGAGCTTCAATGTCAACCTCAATAGGAGATAAGATCTTCTTCAACCTCGACAGAAGATAAGATCTTCTCCAAGCTTCAACCTCAATAGGTGTAGAGCTTGGAAAAGGACTTCGACAGTCATTTTTTGTACTTTCTTCTTTCGAATTTTGAGTTTAAAAGTGGGAGAACTATTGTTGGGGATAAACCTCGCTCCCATCAAAGTCCAGTCTAATGCTTAGCCTAATGCAATTGATAATCATGGAAGAGCTTTGATTGAAAAGTCTCCCTTCAGTGGCCGAACCCCCATCGAACTTCTTTAGCAGCCGAACTCCTCCAGTGGCCGAACCCCTCCTACACTCCCTCCAACGGCCGAACCCCAGCCGAACTTCTTTAAATAGCAAAACTCCTTCAGTGGCCGAACCCCTTTTGAACTCCTACAGCAGCCGAACTACATCTAAACTTCTCCATCAGTCAAACTTCTTTCAAACTTCTTCTTCAGTCAGATTCCTTCAGGAGCTGAACTCCTTTCGAACTTCTTCTTCAATCAAATTCCTCTAGGAGCCAAACTTCTTTTGGACTGCTCCTTCAATCAAATTTTTCTAGGAGCCAAACTTCTTTCAGACTTCTCCTTCAGTCAAATTCCTTCAAGAGTTGAACTCCTTCCAGACTTCTCCTTCGGTCAAATTTTTTCGAGAGCCGAACTCCTTTCAGACTTCTTCTTCAGTCAGATTCCTCTAATGGATTACTTTCAGATTTTATCTAGCATTCCTCTCGGATGATCTCCGCTAGCCATATTCTCTTTAGGAGTTTGAACTCCTCTAAAATTGATATATATTAATGTTCTTCATCAACCAACGTCTGCTTCTTCCAAACTTTGACTATTAAATCTCAACGAATGGGTACATCATGATAGAAGACACCTCTCTCTTCGTAGCAAACTCCATGCGGCTCTGAGCGGCCCACTACCGGATGGTCATGGCTATTACTATTAGTCTGCTACAGATGATACCTCTCTCTCCATAGCAAATCTCATGCGACCTCATGCGGCTCACTATCGGACGGTTATGGCTGTCACTATCAGTCCGCTACAGGCTCCCTCTATAAAAAGGGATCCTCTAGATATATTTTCAAAAAGCTCTCTTCTTCTTTTCAAAAATTATGCTGACTTCTTTCTTGAGCACTCCATTTTTGTTGGTCAAAGAAGCTGACCTGATCATCGGAGGATCCTACCATAGCCACCACCATCGATTTTGGATGGAACTTTATTTTGCAGATCATCGACAGCGACCTCTTCTTTCTCAACTCCAGCTTGATCTGACGCCGACCAAATTTTGCACCAATAATTATGTTTTATTTTTTTTTAAAACTAGCAATAGGTTGCTATTTATGAAATGAGCTGATCCATTTATGAAATGAGTCAACCCATTTAGTGAAGAAAAAATAAAAATCTTTCAAAATTTAAAAATTATTTTTGAAATACCGAACCTCAATCCATCAGCCTAAAAACTTAATTAAGATAATTAAGTATTATCTTTAGGAGTCTAGAATTATGAATTAAAGATCCTAAGATAAAATCATAAAACTATGGTTTAAAGGGTTAGATGAATTAGGTCCATTAATTGGGTTAGAGCTAAGATTAGTTAAAGTATGGATTAATCTAGAGTAATTGATCAAATCTAATCAAGTGTTAAATTAGATTAGGTCAAGGACACTCTAAACTCAACTTCAGTAGTTGTAGTTGGATGAGTTCATGTCTTTAATGAGACCAAGATGGACTTAATTCATGGCTAAGTGGTTTAGCTCAAAATTACTAGGTTGATCAGATTGAACCAAATTAATCAATTGATATCTAAGGTAAGTTTGATAGTCTAGATCAGTGATTTTTAATTGGGAGCTACTTGCACTAAGTCGATCCTTGATGAGTTAACGACATATCCCTTTTACTGATCTTGCTTACCAACCGATATGGTCGATTAGAGTTTGATTAGATCACTTGATGATTTGGACTGACCCATGTCACTAGGAATTAGTTTAACTGATTTCAAGTAGTAAGACTGAATTAGGTGCCCATGGATCTAAATTGATCCTTGTCCTAACCTATTGACTTTGTGAAGTCAGTGGGAGGATTTGACTTGGTGAAGTCAATGGAAGAAATTGATTCGTGTCCTTTCTATTCTTAAATCATAAGTAACCTAAATTCTTTAAATTATTAGATCGTCAAAATGACTAAGTTAGGGGAATAACCAAATCATAGCCTCCCATTAAGGTGAATAATAATGAGTACAATTTTTAGGATGGACGTTGAAGGTGCCTAACACCTGATGTTCATCTAGATATTGAAATTACTATCCATCATATGATGATTAGGTCGCACTCTCTTAATGCTGATCAGGTTGGCCAGAGCTTTCCTCGGGCCTAGTCATCATAGATTTGATGCACCAAACTTAATCATGTTAATGATTGGATCTAACCAGACCTTTTCAATGGAGGCTAAAGCCTACTGAATTGGCTTCTAGGATAAAATCTAAATACTAAAAATTATTTAAAAAAATAATTAATTTTAAACCTACCTGTAGATACACACAGGTTGGCCAGAGCCTACCTCGAGCCGATCTGTAGTCTATGTGGATTTCAGTACCAATTAAGGAGTTAGTGTAATTCCTCAAATTAGAGATAGAGGCTATCAATTTATTAAAAATAGTGAGAGAATCTTTAGACTAAAGTCTAAGTCTTTAGGATTAATTAATTCAAGTACTAATAAGGTTTCATATTTTTCTTTCAGAAAAATAGAATGGCTAGAATAAGTCCACTCCATTCACTATTAGATAGTGGCAAATATTTAGGACCTAAGAACGAGGAGTCTAGTGTTGATCCTAATCAGATAGATCCAAACAAGAATTATCTTCTTGATCCAAAAAGGCTGAATAGGAGAATTCAGCAAGTGGTTGCTGGTTAAGCCTGTCATATGATAATTTCCTGCAATTTCTCCACATGTGATATATTTACCTGGGTATTAGATATCGGGAGTCCAATTTGCATATACAACTCATTGCATGGACTTCAAATTGGTAGAATGTTTGAGAATGATGATAGATTCCTTAATGTTGGAGATGGAAGTAAAATTTCAGTCCAAGCATTAGAAACTCTTGAGCTATTTTTCAAAAATAATAATATTATTTTAAGTGCTTGTCATTATTGTCCATCTTTTATGATGAATATAATATCTGTTGGGCTTTTAGCCCAAGATGGTTATTGTTTGTCAATAACAAAAAATATTATGATATCATTATGAATGGTATTATAGTAATGCAAGAACAATTAAGAAATAGCATTTATATTTTATTATAGCCTATTAGTATAATGTACACATCAAATAAATATCCAAAACTAGATTATGTCTTTGATGCCTATCTTTGGCACTATCGACTAGGTTATATAAATAAGAATAAGATCAACAGGTTAGTCAAGGAGCGTATCCTTGACATCCATGATTGTGAATCATTGAATACCTATGAGCCCTATCTTCTTGGTAAGATGACCAAATCACCTTTTATTGAAAAGGATGAATGGACCACTGAGTTTCTAGGTCTAGTACATACTGATGTATGTGGACCTATAAACACATGTGCTAAAAGTGGGTTCTACAACTTTATTACATTTAATGACAACTTATCTAGGTATGGGTATGTCTATCTTATGAAGAATAAATTTGATTCATTTGAAATGTTCAAACGATATCAAAATGAGATAGAAAAATAACTTGAAAAGAGTATTAAAACTCTTCAGTCTAACCGAGGAGATGAACCTTTCTAATAAATTTTTGATATATCTAGGAGAGAATAAAATTCTCTTATAATGAACTCCTCCTAGAACATCATAATATAATAGTGTATCCAAAAGAATGAATCAAACCCTATTGGATATGGTTCGGTCAATGTTGGGGTTTGCAAGTCTGCCAATTTTCTTTTGGGGTTTTGCATTAGAGACTGCTTGTTATGTTTTGAATGTTGTTCCGAGCAAGTCTATTACAAAGACTCCATATGAGATATGGATTGGACGTAAGTTGACACTCTCTCACGTTAGGGTTTGAAGATGTCCGACTTATGTCAAATGTTTGCAACCAGAAAAGCTTAGACCTAGATTTGAAAAATGCTTATTTATAGGATACTCCAAGAAAACTAGGGGTTATTATTTCTATATTATTGAAGAATAAAAAGTATTCGTTAGCAATAGGATAATCTTTTTGGAAAAGAAATTTCTTATGGAAAGAACTGCTACCTCTAATGTTGAGCTTAGTGAAGTTCGATGGGTGGAAGAATCGACACATTCTAGTGAACTTGCAAAACTAGATTTGATAAGATTAAATCCAGAGCCCGTTGAAGAGGCACCAAGAAGATCCAGTAGAGTGCCACGTCAATCGGACAGATACTATGATTTCTTGATTCGAGATGGTGATTCTGTTGAACTTGATGAGAATGATGAGGATCCGATCATCTACATGGATGCCATGCAGAGATCCGACTCCGATCAATGGCTGAAAGCCATGAAGCTTGAAATGGAGTCCATGAAAGTCAATAGTATTTGGACACTGGTTGATCCATCTGAAGGGATAAAATCTATTGGATGTAAGTGAATTTTTAAAAGAAAAAGAGGCACAAATGGAAAGGCAAGGATCTATAAAGCCTATTTGGTTGCCAAGGGATATTATCAATGTTATCATATTGACTATGATGAGATATTTTTCTTGATGGAAAAGCTCAAGTCAATTTGGATTATGCTTGTGATAGCAGCACATCTAAACTATGAGATTTGGCAAATGGATATGAAAGCATCTTTCCTAAATGGAGAGCTGGATGAAGGGGTGTATATGATACAGCCTGAGAATTTCACATCCATAGACGAGTCTAAGATATGCAAGCTTTAGAGATTTATTTATGAATTGAAGTAGGCATCTTGGGTTGGAACATGCATTTTGATAAGGTGATCAGAATGCATGATTTCGTTAAGAACGAAAAGAAACCCTGCATGTATAAATGGGCTAATATTTTCATAGTAGTATTTCTTGTATTGTATGTAAATGACATTCTCCTAATCAAGAATAACATCCCTACTCTGCAAGAAATAAAGGTTTGGCTATTGTTGCAATTTTTCATGAAGGACTTTGGAGAAGCTTCCTACATCCTAGGGATGAAGATATATAGGGATAGGTCTAAATGGTTGCTTGGGTTATCCCAGTCCATGTACATTAATATCGTGCTGAAAAGATTCAGCATGGAGAATTTAAAAAAGGATGATCTCCCTATAGGCCATGGAATTACTCACTCAAAGAGAGATTATCCGATAACTCCTCAAGAGAGAGAGCGTATGAGTAGGATTTCATATGCTTCGAAAGTGGGTTCTATTATGTACACCATGATGTATATGAGATCAAATATGGCATACTCAGTAGGGATAGTGAGTAGATACTAGTCTGATCTAGGTGAGAATCACTAAAAAGTTATAAAAATAATTTTAAAGTATTTAAAAAATACTAAGGACCAGTGGCTCATTTATGAAGATACTGACTTGGAACTTATGGGATATATTGATTCTAGTTTTCAGTCAGATTATGATGATAGCAAGAATGTGTTTGGTTATGTGTTTATCCTAATTGGAGGAGCGATTTGCTGGAAGAGTTCCAAGTAGCACACTATGGTTGATTCTGTATGCGAGGCGGAGTATATTGGTGCATCTGATGCTACAAAGAAAGCTATGTGGCTATGAAAATTTATCAATGAGATGAGAGTGGCATCCTCCTTAGATGGTTCGATTTTGCTATACTATGATAGCACTAGGGCCATAGCTCAAGCGAAGGAGCTGAAGGCACAGCAGTGCACCAAGCACATTCTACATCATTACTATCTTGTACGAGAGATCATAGAACATGGTGACATCAAGCTTCAGAAGATTAACAAAAAGGAGAACGTGGCCGACCCCCTTACAAAAGCCTTTGAAATCAAAGAGTTTGACAATTACAAATGGAAGATGGGTATTCGATACTATTTTGAGTGGCTTTAGTCTAAGTGGGAGTTGTTGAAAAATGTATCCTAAAGCCAATCATCTAGATTGTAAATTAGTTGAGTTGAATGTAATTTGTACTTGAATTTTAAATAAAAAAAATTATTCTGGTAATTCATCACTTTTGTGCATCATCCTAAAATGAATTCTTCTATGATAAAGTTTTTAGGATTATTTAGACTCGACAAACGAGGATTTGTAATTTAGTCTTTAAACTAGTTTGTGACCAAATGATTTGTTATTATCTAGGACAACAACACATCATGTGTAGTTCGTTGTGTGCCATAAGTGTTGATTATCTTCTTAACCAAGAAGTATGGAGATACTATTATGGCATGCAGGTGAGGTGTAGGGGTACATTTCACTGAACATGATCCAACTGTGGAGCTCTCTGCTGTCAAGAGTTGCATGCGAAGGAGATGGGTATAAGTGTCTCTTAGACCTGAGATTATCATGATGACTTGCAAGCAACTCATTGCATTTAGGTACCAAACTATCTGAATTTCTAATTCAATGATGGAAGGCTACTGGGTGCAATCAAGTACTTATGAAGTCAGTGCATGAGTCAAGATGGGATTGACCCCTCCAAGTGTTGGAGTAAGTACATCACTATATTTTAATTTAGCAAAATCTTGATCGAGATAGTCCATTTGATGGATATTGAATTTTGAAATATACTGTAGATGATTTTTTAGGGCTGATAGTTAAACCCTAAGTCATCTTTTGAGCATTGAGGTCAAGGGGATGAATTATAGGATAATCATATGCCACAGGTTTGTCGATATTCCGTTGCGACTATTTGACCTATCCAGACATTGGGTACTATTGCTAGATGGTCACATTGATAGTATAAAAAATTAATTTTTATACTATCGACGTAGGATTTGAATCTATGGAATCATACACATAAAGAGTTCCTATTTGATATGATGGCTGATCATGAGTCCTGATGATCTTAAACTCTATGGTCAAGAGTCCCACTAGACTGGGACTCTATGACTTAGAGTTCCACTGGACTGAAACTTTGAGTCCTACTTGCCTAGGACTCTTAGATCAAGTGTTCTACTGGTCTGGGACTCTATGATCACAAGTTTTATTTGTTTAGGATACTGGGTTCAAGAGTCTCATTGGTTTGAAACTCTTCAAGAGTTTCATATTGATGGGACTCTATTGCCCAGACACCCATCCAATTGGGACTCTATATTTATTGAAAGATTAATTAGTAACTTAATTGCTGATTAGCTCAATTTGATTGAGTGATGAGATTTTAATCAAGTCTGATTGAATTTGATTCGATTGGATTTGACCCGATCAGGTCATGAGAGGACCTAATCGCTATGGGAGATTCGACCTTGATTTGATCAACGGTTGGATCCAATTAATTTTTAATTAATTAAAAATTTATTGAGTTGGGTTAAGCCTAATTTGGTTGAGTTTAACCTAATCTAATTGGGTCTAGATAATTAGTTTGGTTGAAACCAATTTGGACCAATTCAAATAAGATTTGAATTTAAACTTTTTAATCTCCTTATGCCTTGACCACTTTGACCCATGCCCTCCTCTAATTTTTACATGATATTTCTCACACAGAAATGGATGTGTGCCCCTCCTTTCTTTTATTGGACCAGTTCAAACTAAGTTGAATTTTGAATTCAACTTGGTTGGTTAGTGGTTCAAACTAATTTTAACCTTATCCATAATCCATGCTATACTTTTTGTTGCACATTTTGATGTGCTTTTCAGCATGGGCACATAGAAGGAGAGTCCTTCTATGCATCATCCACCTATCTGGGGTGTTGGAAAAGGTTGAACAATCTATTTGAAGTTTTGAATTCAAATTGGATTGTCAGAACTCCCTAACTACTTACCCTTATCCTCTCCATGCGTAAAATCCACTTTGGTTGCCCTTTTTAAAATGGTTGTTCTCCTAGGCATGTGTGGATATGCATGAGGCATCTGAGAGTGGTGAGAATGGTTTCTTAGAGAGAGAAAAAATTGAGTGGGGCACACGTATTGTGCGTGGAAAAGTCAAAAACAAGAGAAAGATTCTCTTGTGCTTACACATTCTCTTCATGCCTACTTTCTAATTTTTTATCTCTTTACTCTCTCATTTTAAAATTATTTTGAGAGTGGGTATTTGAAGAGGGAGAGTCCCTCTACTCGTGAAAAATTATTTCATGGAAAAATTCAATAGGGAGTGGGCGTGAAAGTGATTTTGGGTATCAAGGTTTTCTAGGTGTGTGAAACCCTAGTTTTAGGTTTCTGTGTTTGGATGGAGAGTAGAGTACTGTGAGTGCCCAATCACTATCAAATTTTTGACACCACCTCATCATCTTCCATTCTACATGATTGGATTTTTTGGAGCATTTAAAAGATAAGAAAGAAGACGATTGATTGGATCGATCGAGATCAGCCATCAAAGGCTCCAATGAGGAGTTAGCACTTCGATGGAGCTAATCAAGACTAGGAGCTCTATGTGGACCAACCATAGAGGTCGGATAAGTGTGTGGCTATAATGCAATGCCAGATATTTTTTTGGTGGATTTAGATCATGGAGATCAACTACCTACACATAATTATATTCTAAACACGAGCAGGTTAGTTGATATGATTTACTAACTTTATGCATTTAATTTTTTATTATATATTAACATGTCTAGATCCAGATGTAGGGTTTCTGATATGATCAATGCATGCTTAAAATTAATAGTAGATTAATTTTAGCTTTGGCTCCTATTTAATTCAAAAATATTTTAAAAATACATGCTGAAAACCCTATGTGATTTTCTTCATTGAGTTCCCCACTACAAATAATGAGGCTAAATATGATGCCCTAATCACTGGATTGAAGATTGTCAGGGAGGCTGGAGCCCAACATTTAAAGATCTTCAGTGATTCACAACTAGTAGTCAGACAAGTCAAGGGCGAGTATGAAGCTAAAGAGGATAATATGAAAAGATACCTCCTCAAGGTAAAAGGCTTAATCTCTTCCTTCACACACTTTGATATACAACAGGTTCCAAGGTCTTAGAATATCAAAGCAGATGCCCTCTCAAAATTGGCATTGTCATTACCTGCTGACCTAAAGAAAGAGACCTACTTCAAAGTGCTAAAGACTTCAAGTTTGGAAGAACACATTGTTGTTTAGTAGATCGATGAGAAGCCAAGTTGGATGGAGCATCTCTTGAAATATCTAAGATCGGGTGAGCTCCCACCAGATCGAAAAGAGGTTCGGAAGATTAGAAATAAGGCCGCAAGATATGTACTCCTAAATAATGGATTATACCAATGGTCCTTCTCTCTTCCACTTCTAAGGTGTTTGCACCCATCAAAAGCTGATCACGCCCCATGGGAAGTCCATGAGGAAATCTACGAAAGCCACTTGGGGGGTAGATTTCTATCATACAAAATCCTTCTCTAGGAGTATTATTGGCCAACAATGCAATAAGATGCGCAGGACTTCATTAGAAAGTATGATCGGTGCTAATGAAATGACTAGATTCAACATCAATCGACATCACTCTTGACCCTAATTGAAGTGCCTTGGCCTTTTGCCCAATGGAGACTAGACAACCTAGGTCCATTTGCTCATGTCTCAGGCCAACAAAAATTACTTCTGGTGGCCATTGATTACTTCACAAAGTGGGTAGAAGCCAAGCCTTTAGCTCACATTTCCAAAGTGAAGGTCAGAGACTTCATATGGAAGTCAATCATCTATCGGTATGATCTTCCCAAAGTACTGACCTCAAACAACGATAGATAATTTAGTGGTGCAAAACTCTATGGGTTTTGTGACGATCATGGGATAGAGCAGCACTTCACCTCAGTGGATCATCCATAGGTGAATGGAGAGGTTGAGGTCACAAACAGGACCCTCCTAGAAGGCCTTAAGGCCTGGCTTGATCGGACTGGGGGGTTGTGGGCATAAGAGCTTTACCATGTCCTCTGGTCCTATCAAACTATCCAAAGAGTTCCCACCACTGAGACGCCCTTCAATTTTGCATTTGGAACCGAGGTGGTAATACTGGTGGTGTTCGGCCTTCCCTTCCATAGAGTCGAGGAGTACAACGAAGACACCAACCCCATCTGGCTAAGGGCCAACCTTGACCTAATCGAGGAGAATAGAGAGCGTGCAGTAATAAAAATGGTGGCTTATCGTCAGAAGGTGGCAAAGTACTACAACGCATGCGTCAAAGTCAAGAAATTTTGAGTTGGCAATCTAGTCCTTCGACGAACCAAAATCTTGAAGCCTACAGAGCAAGGGAAGCTTATGCTGAACTGGAAAGGCCCTTACTGGATCGACGAGGTGATCCATCCAAGAACATATTGTCTAAGAAAACTGAATGAAAATATACTCCCAAGGCCTTGGAACTTGGCCAATCTTCACATGTACCATCAATAATATGAATGAAATAAATAAACCACCAAGTTCTTTTTCCAAAATTACCAATTGTCAGCTATATGATAAAGTGGGTATGACTCAGAGTCGCTTCAAAATAAAGTTTCTTTATTCAGGATCATAGCTCAGTGAGCTCCTCGGATCGGAGTTCCTACAAAATAAAGTCCCTTTGTTCAGGACCATAGCTTAATGAGCTCCTTGGATCAGAGCCGCTGCAAAACAAAGTCTCTTTATTTGGGACCATAGCTCTGCGTGCTCCTTGGATTGGAGCCACTGCAAAACAAAGTCCCTTTGTTCAGGATCATAGCTTAGGGAACTCCTTGGATCAAAGTCACTTTGAAACAAAGTTCTTTTATTTAAGACTATGGCTCAAGGGGCTTCCCAGGTTGGAGTCGCATTAAGTCAAAAAATTCCTAATTGGGATGATGAAATCCTAAGAAATGAGACATTAGCTCGGAATAGTTTCAAAAAGTTCAAATTTATTATGAAAGAAAAGAAGACGATTCTTCATTAAAAAGAATTCTTACAAGAGCAATATTGCTATTGTCTTTATAAGAAATAATAAAAATTCTACACCAGAGTTACAATGGGTCTTATGAAATCAGGACCCTGTTTATCGTCTGCTCTTCATCAGAAATAAGGAAATGCGGTCAGAAAGTTCAATGGAATTGAGATTGCATTCATCTGGAACTCATTCCTCCATGGCAGCAAGGCATTGGGAGCCCATAAAAGGTGCCCAGACTAAGGGGAGCGGCAAGCTGGAGGTGATGGAGATCTCATCGAAGTTGAAACCAGGTTTGCTTAGAATTCAATTCTTCATGACCTAGAACCAAGGGACTTTCCATCAGTCCCCCCCTCTAGGAAGGTGGCACAATCTTAAGCAGCATCAAGAGAGCCGCAAATTGGAAATTATTAAGGAGAACCTACCGAGGTTGAAGCAACATTCGCTTGAAGTCCAACTCTACCAAGCCTTGGACTGAGAAGCCCTCAGATAATATAGATGCATGATATATACCTTGGGAAAATGGTTAGGTTGACACCAAAATAACCCACCAAAACATCCCACATTCGAGGAAGTTTTGAGGGCAGGGGATGCAACTCCAACTGCCTCCACCAAGATGGCTCCTCCTCTTCCTTCTCCCCTGTGAAGTTGGCACAACATCAAGCACCCAAGGAACTAAACAACCAAACCCTACCCTTGCTAGGCTGGGTAATAGTGACAAAGTTTTCAGGGTCGAGGAAGCGACTTCCTCGATGAGGAAAAGTGAAATGATAAAGATCTCAAGACTGAGAACGCAGATGCCTAATGATTAGGACATCTATCACGAATCTTCCCAAAATAGCAAGGGATCGGGGAGGTCCTGCTGTCTTCTTGAGCAAGCAATCATGACCGTAATAGAAGAGATTTAACTCCTTTTTCTTAGGGTGGTTGCACCACTCTGTCTCTATCCTGTAGAATGTTTGAAATATCGTCGATGAAGAGCAAGGCCCAAGGAAACTATCCTTTATAAAGAAAAAATCCATCATAATGACTCTGTCAAATCATTCCACGTGCCAACCTGCGATTGGTTAAATCCACCACTATATGAATGTCCATTAAAGTCTTACACACGGATTATGATTATGTCACTTCAGAGATTATGTGCATTCAATGTTGCATAGGAAAATGGACACCATCCATCAATCGTGTGCATGGTTAGCAAGAAGATTGATTCGTATGCCCCTAGATTAGAACTAATTGATTCAAATATTCGAGTAGACCTCTTCAACTCCTCAGATCGGAGTAAAATAGACAAGAGAGATTTAAAAGGGAGAAATCTCCAAAAGTAAAATCCTTCATTCAATAAGAGTTTTTCTTTATGAGGGTTTTTAATAATCTAAGAAAATACATGCACAAAGGTGGGATCAAGATACATCCTTCGGATTGGATTGTACTTCTGCCACATCAGCATCAGTCATCTCTAAGTCCTTATCTAAAAAATTTTGATTCAATCTTGGATAACGGGAAGCTACTTCACTTTGAACAGAATGCCTTCCTTCGTCATAGGCATTGACTGCAAATCTATCTTGGTCATCTTCAAATTCTCTCAATGCTCAAAACTTTTCGATGGCCCTTGCTACAGCGACCTCAACCTATGTCTCCATGTCACTTTGTAGTATAGCCATCCTCTCCTCTATGTCCTTTAATGCAGCTTGAGCCCCCTCCTCAAACACATCGGCTTCGACAAGTCGAGCTTTTAGCACCTCCATCTTCGAGGTCAGAGCCTCATTTACACCTAGTAAATGGGAGTTTTCCTCGACAAACTTCATCAGCACCATTTTGGCATCCTGGGCCCTCTTCTTAGTAGCTTTGGTCTCGACAAAAGCTTCTTCAGCCCCCTTTGATGCCCTGTCCTTAGTGACTTTAAGCATTTTGGCTTCAGTCCTATACTTTATCGCCTCGAAAGATAGCTCAAAAGTATGCTCCATGAATCCATTTAAGTAATGGGCGAGCTGTCAAAATATTCACCAAAATTCATGATGGAAATATTACATAATAAAAGAACTAACTAAAGTCCGAGGATATACCTCCTTAACTTATCTAAAGAAAGCAGTTCACCGCTTTGCATCTCCTTATCTTTAGAGGCTCGATCAATAATATTGTGGCATCAACTAGACAAAGGATACTAGAGAACACCTCGGATGCCAGGCTATAATCCTCTAGGATGAAGTCATGTAGCCCTGTTCCAGTCGGTGCGATCCTAGAAGGCCCTGCAATTACGGTTAGCTGCACTTCGGCATCGGAGCATTAGGGGTCTCCGCAACCTGAATCGACTTAGCTTTATTTGAGGTAGCCACGAAAATTCCAACGACTTCAACTGGTTCTTCCCTAGGAAAAAGATAAAAAATATCGAGAACTTGTAGGCTCAAAACAGCCTCACTAAACAAGCATTTAATAGGACTCTCCTAACCTTCCTTAGGGATCGAAAGGTCTGGACCATGCAAGATTTGTATGATCTCAAAGCCTTCAACAGTTGGACGTTCAAGGTCTTCCAACCTAAAAACCAGAGGTGCAGGAAGAAGGCCGACCCGAGCGTGGGCAGACTTATCACTTGCCATCTCCATCTTCCTTTTTTAGAAGGTCTTTGGACCCAACAATTATGGCAAATTTGGATCTATCCCTATAATGAGACACGTTTATCCTTTGACATCAAATTCTGGAGTTCAAAAAAGCAAGATTATAAAAGTAAAAAGCAAATATATACCTTCGAGACTGGTCAAGCTAATGCCCACATTAAACAAGCTCTACTCGAAAAGAAGCTCTTTTAGCTCTGGAACTTCACAACTATGCAAAATCTTTGAGTCTTGCACCAGATGCAGATTGAGTAGCGAGTCACTTAGTACAACCTCTTGCGGCTCTCCCTAATCCACAAAATTCCATTCTTCACTTGAAGAATGGGATACAAATAAGAAGCACTCCTTCCAACCATGAACGGTAGTGGGAGCACCTTGAATCATTGGAGGGACATTCTTCTTGCTCCTAGGGGTGACGTACCACCATTTGCGGAAGCCAAAATATTTTTTTAAAATAAATAATAACAAAAAAGCATAATGCTAGGCTCAACCTTGGTTAAAATTTACACCACGATAAAGCCGCAAATATGTCGCCATGAGTTCGGCACGACCAAACAAAACAACATTTCCAAAAGGTGAAAGAGGATGACGAAGAAGGGATGAGGAGGAAACCTCAGCCTATCTTAGAAACACTCCTTGTACATGCTATTCTGACCCAGAGGAGGCTTGTAGGCGCACTCTTCAACCTTTGGAACCTCTAGTTGAAACTCAAAAGGAATGTGGTGGCTGTGGATTAACACTAGATCCCACTCTGTTATCTCAGATCGAAAAACCATAGGTGCAAACCCTGCACCCCTAGTTAGAGCCATCTCTTCGATAAGGAAAAAGGAAGAAGATAGCTCAAAGGAAAAACCTATAATGGAAAATGAGAGAACAAAACTCCGTCCTACCCGGGATTTATATATATATGTTACATAAGAGATATTTTCAAATTCTCCATCCCCTCAAAGCATTAATTGCAAAGAGCATAAATCGACACAACCAAGATGCATGTCAAGCATTCCTTAGATACAAACCCCGATGCTGATATGGTGATTAAAGCAGGCGACTGTAATCATACTCTGCCCCACTCCTGAAGGGACGTGTGGAGATGTACGATAGCACTTGCCATGTGCTAAACAGTTTTAATTCCACTCCTTTCAAGTCCCTATAAGCCCAACCACAAGCATTTCGAGAATGACCAAACACACCTCGGCTCAGGGCAATAAAAGAAAAATGATGAAAGAAAAAGGACCGGCCACTTCAGAGAGAAATAAACTTTATTCTTTAATGGCCAAATTGGCTTACAAGAAAATAGAGAGAAGATACAATCTTAAACAATTTCTTCAACAATCAGCCCGAGAATGACTCTCCCTAATGCCGACCTCTCCTATCTATGAGACAAATTCACCTCTGTTCGTTATCATGGGCATGCTTGATGAATTTGCAAATCTATTAAGACAATCACATATTACTGCTCTTAAATAGTCATCAGGAGAATTCGCCCACAAAGACTCAATATGGACTAAGTCATTTGGTGGAAGATGAGCTTGGGCCATCCCCTTACATCTCTCAAAGTCGACGAAAAATCCTAGCCTACAAGCTTTGATCATAATGTTGGCACCATTTTGATAAAGCCGGTCAAGTCGCTTATTAGCCTTTCACAGCTCATCATCAGCTGAAGGCTCATGGGTTACGAGCGTGCCACAAGCTACAGGACTACTAGGTCTTCGGGATACACCCTTTGTGGGATGCCTCTCATTCGAAGCCCTGAACCTTTTCTTTGATTTTCTAGTGGAATCCCTTGGAGAATGAGACTCACACACTAAACCTTCTCTCCCTTTGAGTGTCCTTCTCAGACGATCGATGTCGTCATGGACTTGACGACAGTCCTGCTCGACCTCAGACCTTTGCCTCTCAAGGACTTCATTCCTCTTGTGGGCCCACTCCAACTTCATGTTTCATCGGTCGATCATTTCTGGAGCCTTGAAAAGTGCTTTCTCAGAGCAATTAATTTTCTTAACTAAATCAAAGTTAGTGGCCTTCTTTTGCTTCAAATGGTACTTTAACTAGTCTATCTCCTCCTTTTCTTTAGCCAGTTCTAAAGATGAAGCCCTAGGGATGATGCCAATAAAACTAACCAAATAATGCCCCACCAAGGGCAAGGATCTCAGGGCACCCTCTATTCGATGTTGAGCTCCCTTTCCTTCCAGAGCACGTCTTTCATCGAATGAAAGATGGCTCCATAAAAACTTTGCAACTGTTAGATATGTGTGCCTAGAAGCCAGATTGGCTGACACTTGTAATACACTTCTAAGGGCAAAATTATAATTTTGACTATAAATAATAAAATGGGTTATTTTCTATCATAATATGTATTTGAAAGTGTCTGTGATATATCCCTTGAGTTAATGGCAATGATAGTTCATATTTTCAAGAGTTAAAAATTTAAGACATGAATTTTTATTATTAACTCATAAAATGCTCCCGACCATAGGATCATCATGAGGATGGTGATTGATCCAAAAGGTTGGTGTACGATCTCTTCTTTAGGATAGATGAGTCTTAAGTCTATGGTGCAGAGTCACCAGAGCAAGAGTACAGATATTCGTTAGAGAATGAGGGCACTGAGCGTGACCACCTTGAGCAGTCATGAAGAAGTCTACCTTCTCATGGAGGACTGACTCGAAGCTGTAGTGGTGTGTCTAGTTCTTTGACCTGAGGTGCATCGATAGTTCACCTTGAGGGTGTTATAGTTTGACTATACCATAACTCAGTCTCCTAGCCATTCAGAATCCTAAGGTGTATGTTGGCTATAACATGTTCATTGTAGGAATTGGATTACACCAATAGGAGATCTATCTACCTCGATAGAAGAGGAGCAGCACTATGATGATTATGAGAATCAAGTCCATAAGCCCATGGCCATGGTAGAGTGAAATAATAGAAAAAGTTTCTATTAGTGTTTTCATATTAGACTTGAATCGAATGATTAATTCATATGATGAAAATTAGGGTTTGACGAGATCAGCTTAACCCTAATTTGATCAGGGCTTAAGATAGAAAAACTTAATCACACAGGCAACTACACCGAGAGGTTCACTTTTAATTTTGATGGATTACCACCATATGCAGTTAGGTATCACTGATGAATTTTGGGAGTAATTAAAATAATTTGGATGATCGATCATACTAGTTGTCTGAATCAGAAAAGTTTTGATCCATCGAAAGATGTTTCGATGATGTCGATGATAGAGATCATGACATATCCTATTACCATACAGAACTAAACCTAACTGGATCACACAAATAAAAGTTTGGATCTGGATATCTTCAATTAGATTATCCCAGTTTAATTGATTTGAATAAGATTCAATTAGGTTCAAGAAAATCATGCTAGCACATGATTGAGCCTAATGTTCTTCTTTAATAATCATTAAAACTTATCTTGACTGAGCCAAATATATTTGGGCTCACTTAGAAACCTTTATTTGGTCTAACCAGAGCTTGTCTAGGTCAGAAAAAGGGTTGTCTTAATTTATGTGATAAATTTAAGATAACACCTACCATTTTTTGTTATCTGCTAAATCTTGTCTTTGGACTTTGGTCAAATATTGACCTTTGACACTTAGACATCTGCTCATGTGTCATACACCCATAGGAGAGAACTTTGGCCCTTATCCCTCTGCTAAAAAGCAGACAAACAAGGGGCACACGCTTAGGGAGGCATGCACCCCATGTGGATAAGTTTTGGAGTCCCATACAGATGGGACTCCAATTGCTTCAGGGAATCAACCTAGATGGAGCCAATAAGACTTGTTTGACCTAGTCTTGACGCCATCTAAGGAGAGTTTTGAGGAACTTTAATCTGATTAGATCAGATGATATCATCCCACCAATCAAATTTAGATCTGATTGCACAAAGGGCTATGATTGGTTGGGATAATGTGGCACTGCATGGCATAGCAGGGTCTATATAAACCCTATTTGCACCTAGAATAAAGAGCTTCTACTTTAGCCCACACCATAAAGCTTTTCTCTCTCTTTCTCCATGCCACCCTCTAGTTCTCTCTCTCCTCTCCATGCCCAATAGATTTTGGACATGAGTTAGGTGCGATCCAAGCAAGCAAAAGGCGACAGGAAAGGAAGAAGGCAGCATTGCAGCAAGAGACAATGGCTATTCTTCAAAAGAGTTTTTGAAGACCTTTAAGATCAGATCTAGATCTGATTTTTGAAGGATTGATTGAGAAGGAGAAGATCTCTAGATTTTGCTTGAGTGGATACCGGTGGAGGCCAGGTGCTTGCATGGCTACGTCCAGAACCTCAGGCAAACATCAAGATCATCATAGGATAATTGGATTATCCAAAATAAAGATATAATTAAATTTAATTTAATTTAATTTAATTATATTCTATTAGATCAATAAGATTAGATTTAAAGAGTCTTAGATCTGATTAGGATTTTAGAGAAAAATTTTTGAAATATTTCTCTTGATCTAATCAGATTTGAACGAACCTGATCCGAAAAGCAAGGTTTTTTCCTTCAACTGATTTCAGAGTCAGGTTCCAAAATTCATTAGATATAATTTTAATTTATTTTTTATCTTATAATTAGATGATTTTAGATGTCATATATGATGTGATTAGATCTAAAATTAAGAAATTAAAAATTAAATAAATCTAGATCTAAGATATATGAGATGCATGACTAGATTAGGAATAGAATTATTCTATATGTAGTCTAACTTGATCATAATTTTAATTTAATTAATTATAATTTATAGATCTATTTATTTAATATTTTTTAATATTATAAATATTATAATTAGATCTAAAAAATAAAAAATAAATTTATTTAATTTATTCATATGAGATATGCATGTTTAGACTAGTTGTAGAATAGTTCTACAAAATTATCTAGAATAAATTTTAATTTGATATGATCAATTTAAATCTTATTTTTTAGATATTTATGAGATAATTTAGATTTAAAAACATGAATGATATGATACATGAGATGTATGCAAAACATATTTTAGTTAGATCAATTTATATATATATATGATATATGATGTAGATTTATCTAGTTTTGTAGATTTATCATGTTTTTGATTAAGGCATTCCTCTTAGTCGTTCGGTCATAAGAATAAAGTAGGATTTAAAGGCCCTCTCCTTCCATTCGATGAGGTGTTCTTATGATGTGTAGGTGTGCTGCGCATTCATCCTTAATAAAAAATCTAAAACTTATTTTCTGCAAAATTTTAGATCCTATAATCCTAGAATTTTATATACATATTTTGTTTATGAATCTTAAACTTAATTAAGAATTAAGATTATAAAATGTGTTAGGTCTAAAATTAAAAACTTTTAGATCTAAGACATATTCATAAAATTGGGTTCGAACTTGGGTAGCTCAATTAGGTCTAGCGGTTGATCAAACTGAATCAAGAGTTAGTTAGATGGGATCAAGAGTGATTAAATTGACAGCCTAATAGGATTAAGTCTGGGTCAAGGTCGAGTCACATGAGTGATCGCAAGTTAAGACCTAATTAGGCTTAATGGTTAGAGTCTGGATTGTAGGCTAACCAAATTGATTCTAGCTCAACAATTTGGTGTCTAAGATAAGTTTGGTAGATATGACCGACTGATTTTTAATTGGAAGCTACTCAACTCGAATGCATTCTTGTCAAGTTAATGACATATCCTTTCCATCGGTCTCACTTACCTCGCCATATTTATCAACTCAGTCCTGATCTAAGGTGGCTAACAATCCAAGCTAACCTATGCCATTAGGTTAGTCATAATGGTTATGGCTATATCAAGTCAAGTTTAAAGAGACCTAAATCAAATCTCCCTAAGAAAAGATTAAGTCTAAGGTCTTCCACCATTGTAGATGTGCGGGCCCTTTTCGGGGTTGATTGTTCTCGACTGGTCATAGTGGTTTAGTTGCACCAAAAAGATGCAACCATGTCTATTAGGCATTGGATGCTACAGGTTGGAGGATGGATTGGGCTTAATATTTTGGATATGATGAGAGACCCAATTAGAAATCTAATCTATGCAAATGGTGGGTCTGGCTTAACTAAGAAGTGGATCAATATTTCGGATATGGTGAGATTCATGAATTAGAGATAAAGCCTAGGTGCACCATGATTAGAGAATCATTGAACAAGAGTTGTTCACTCATTGGCTAACCCATCACTAATATCTGTTAGGTGAGGTGATGAGTCAGTTTGTGGGACTGCACCATCCACTAGAAATCAGTAATCGTGAAGATTTTTGCATTGCTACAAAGAGAGTATAGGAATCCGAGAAAATAGTGAAAGCTAATTTGTTTAAAAATTAAACTCCTAAATAAAATGGTCAAGTCTTAATTATAAAATCTAACAAGAAACTTTGACTCTCTACAGAAAAAAGAAAAATATCTGCATCCAATCCACTAGGCCATATCCTGGACACCCATAGACTGATCGGACCCAATTACAAAGATTGACTCTAAAACTTTAAAATTATTTTGGGTTCTGAGAAGTTAACTCATGTATTGGACTAGGATCCTTCCATCTTACCAGCTCGTCCGTCCATTGAACAAAGAGTGTCTCTTGACAAATGGATGGATGAAGATAATAAGACCAGATACTATATATTGGACTCGATGTCTGATGAGCTTCAGTGTCAACATGAAGATATCAGGACTGCTCGCTAAATGTTGGCTCACCTACAAGAGTTGTTTGGTGAATAAATTCGCACAGCCAAATATCAGATTACTAAACGACTGTTTAAGGCTAAAATGCATGATGGAAAATCAGTCCAAGA
Organism: Cocos nucifera; assembly: GCA_006176705.1. NCBI lineage: Eukaryota > Viridiplantae > Streptophyta > Magnoliopsida > Arecales > Arecaceae > Cocos > Cocos nucifera. Next base: position 155,792 of record QRFJ01002465.1, on the reverse strand, counting down.
TCATTATCTGATGATGATCAAGGACTAGCTTGAGAAGCTTGGAGTGAAGTTAGATCAGATTTTGCAGAATAATATAATTCTACAATCCTTAACTGATGCGTATGGATAGTTCATCATGAACTACCATATGCATAAACTTCAAAATACTCTAACCAAGCTTATGAATATGCTAGTTACTGCTAAGCTTTCTATGAAAGATTCCAAAGGCTTAGTACTTGCTATGAAACGGACTTCTTTCAAAAGAAAATTTTTTGAAAAGAAGAAGTCTGTGAAAAGGCAGAAGATGAAAGGTGGAAAGAAAAAGAAGGCCGAGCTGAAGAAGAAGGTTGCTGACAAAGAAAAGTATTTTTATTATAATACTGACGGCCATTGGAAGTAGAACTGCCCTATATACCTGGCCATCCTGAAGAATAAGAAGAAGACAGGTTCTTCTGGAGGTATGCTCATTATTGAATCTAATCTTATAATTTCTTCTGCATCTAGTTGGATGCTTGACTCTAGTTCTAGAGCTCATTTGTGCACTTCCATGCAGGGTCTTGAGGATAGCAGGAGGCTGAGGGATGGTGAGATGATCCTACACATCAAAAATAGAGCAAGAATTATTGCTGTGGTCGTGGGAATCTACCCTCTTCGACTACCGTCTGGCTTAAATTTAGTACTTAAGGATTATTATTATGTGCCTACTACAAGCAGGAATTTGACTTCTATTTGATGTTTATCACGAGAAGGCTATGTAATTAGTTTTCTTAAGGATCATCGTAATATTCTTTATGAAAGAAATAAAATTATAAGTGGTTTTCTTATTAACGATCTCTACCAGTAACATATTGATGCATCTATCTTTAATATTGAGCAAAATGTGAATGCCGTAAGATCAAAATGATCCAGGGATAATCCAAACAATAGGTATCTATGGCACCTAAGACTAGGTCATATAGCAGAAGATAAGATTAACAAATTAAAAAAAATCAGACTATTGAGTCCATTGACTTTCGAGTCATATCCAATTTGTGAATCATGTCTTCATGGCAAAATGACAAAGCTCCCTTTTGTAGAACATGGGGAAAGGGCCGTGGATCTACTTGCCCTAGTACATACCGATGTGCGCGGTCCATTTGATGTGCCAACTAGAGACAACTTTGACTACTTCATAACCTTTATCGATGATTTATCTCGGTATAGATATGTGTATCTTATGAGACACAAGTCTGAAGCCTTTGAAAAGTTCAAGAAGTTCAGACATGAAGTTGAAAAGAAAATTGAAAAATCCATTAAGGTTCTTTGATTAGATCGAGGTGGTGAATACCTTAGTCAAAAATTCTTGAACTATCTCAAACAAAATGGCATAGTCTCTCAATGGACTCCACTTGAAACACCTCAACTCAATGAGATTTCAGAATGGAGGAATCGGACCCTATTGGATATGGTCCGATCCATGATGAGCTTCATAAATCTTTCTGATTTTCTTTAGGAACATAGTCTGTTAACTACTATATATTTACCAAATAAGATTTTCTCTAAAACCATTCCTACCATACCGTATGAGATATGGCATGGTAAGAAACCAAGTCTGAGTTATCTCAAAATTTGGGGTTGTCCGGCTCATGTCAAAAGACAATAAGTGGACAAGTTAGACTATAGTTTCTTTAGAGCTCGATTCATAGGATATCCTAAAGAATCATTAGGATATTATTTCTACATTCCAAAAGACCACAATGTGATTGTGAGTCAGCATACCATCTTTCTTGAAAAATAGTTTATTTAAGATAGCGGCATTGGAAAGCAAATCAAGTTCGAGGAGAAAATCTCACAAGAGCAATGAGCTAAGGATCCTATGGAACCAAATCAGGTTGAGCCAATACAATCACTACCTCCTCCACCTCGTAGATCAAAAAGAATTTTTCATCCCTCTGAGAGGTACTTAGGTCCTATCTCAGAGGAAGTAGAGAAAATATTCCTCATAGGTAATGGGGTTTATGGTGATGATCCCAAAATCTATGACGAGACAATATCGGATATCGACTCTAAGAAATGGTTAGAGGCAATGAAGTCAGAAATTGACTCAATGCACTCAAATCAAGTCTGGACCTTGGTAGATCCATCTGAAGGTATAGTGCCTATTGGGTGTAAATGGATCTACAAGAGAAAGATTGGTACAGATAGGAATGTGAAGACATTCAAAGCTAGATTAGTGGCAAAAGGGTATAGTTAGCATGAAGACATTGACTATCAGGATATCTTTTCATCAGTAGCTATGCTAAAATTCATCCATATATTGCTTGCTGTTGCAGCCTATTTTAATTATGAAATTTAGCAAATGGACGTGAAAATGACGTTCTTAAATGGATACCTTGATATGGAACAACCACTAGGTTTCACATCCAATGATGTTGATCACAAAGTATGCAAGCTGCAAAGGTCCATATATGAACTTAAGTAAGCATCTCAGAGCTAGAATACTCATTTAATGATGTGATCAAATTATTTAGTTTCATTAAAAATGAGGAGGAACCATGTATTTTCAAAAAGATTAGTGGGAGCGCTATTGTCTTCCTCGTACTATATGTAGATGATATCCTCCTTATTAGGAATGATATTTCCATGTTGACCATAGTTAAAATATGATTATCTAAAGAATTCTCCATGAAAGACCTAAGAGAAGCATCCTTCATTCTAGGAATTAAGGTCTATAGAGATAGACCAAATAGGATGCTAGGTCTTTCACAGAAGATGTACATAGAGGAAGTGTTAAAGAGGTTTAGCATGGAAAACTCCAAGAGGGGATTGGTACCTTTCAAACATGGCATTCATCTCTCCAAGAAAATGTGTCCCAACACATCTGAGGAGATTAAATGCATGAGCAAGATCTCTTATGCTTTAGCAATAGAGAGTCTCATGTATGCTATGTTATGTACACGACCTGATATAGCCCATGCTGTGAGTGTCACAAGGAGATATTAGTCGAATTCAGATGAAGAACACTGGACTTCTGTGAAATGTATCCTTAAGTACTTAAGAAGAACTAAGGATATGTTGTTGATTTTTGGTAATGGAGAACTCCAAGTCCAGGGGTATACAGACTCAAATTTTATATCCGATATAGATGATCAAAAGTCGACATTTGGGAGTCTATTTGTGTGTAATGATGGTGATGTCAGTTGAAAGAGCTCCAAGCAGACAGTAATAGCAGATTCCACCATGGAAGCAGAGTACATCGCCGTATCAAAAGCTACGAAAGAGGCATTTTGGTACAAGAAGTTCACTGCAGAGATTGGAGTGATGCCATCAAATGTCATTCCTCTATACTATGACAATAATGGTGCCATAGCCCTTGCTAAGGAGTCGAGGTCTCATCAGAAATCCAAGCACATCAAGCGGTGATACCATCTCATCTGCGATTATCTCGAGAAAGATTACGTTGAGGTCAAGAGAGTCAACTCTACATACAATGTGATAGACCCACTCATAAAGTCATTGGGCCAGCAGAAGATCAAAGCCCACCTTGAGAAGATGGGACTTAGATTTATAGCCAATTGACTTTAGGTTAAGTGAAAGTTTATTAGATATATGTGTTCTAGAAGCTACATTGGCTGATACTTGTAATACACTTCTAAGGACAAAATTATAAGTTTGACTATAAATAATAAAATGGATTATTTTCTATCATAATATGTATTTAAAAGTGTCTGTGATACATCCCTTGAGATAATGGCAATGATAGTTCATATTTTTAATAGTTGAAAATTTAAGACATGAATTTTCATTATTAACTCATAAAATGCTTCTGATCGTAGGACCGTAATGAAGATGGTGATTGATCCGAAAGATTGGTGTACGATTGCTTCTTTAGGATAGATGAGTCTTAAGTCTATAGTGTAGAGACATCAGAGTGAGAGTATAGATATTCATTAGAGAATGAGGGCACTGAGCATGACCACCTCGAGCAGTCATGAGGAAGTCTACCTTCTCGTCGATGACTGGCTTGAAGCTATAGTGGTGTGTCTGATTCTTTGATCTGAGGTGCATCGATAGTTCACCTTGAGGGTGTTATAATTTGACTACACCATAACTCGATCTCCTAGCCATTCAAAATCCTGAGGTATATGTTGGCTATAGCATATTCATTATAGGAATTGGATTGCACCAATAAGGAATCTATTTATCTCGATAGAAGAGGAGCAGTCCTATGATGATCATGAGAATCAAGTCCATAAGCCCATGGCCATGACAGAGTGAAATAATAGAAAGAGTTTCTATTAAGATTTTCACATTGGACTTGAATCGAATGATTAATTCATATAATGAAAATTAGGGTTTGATGAGATCAACTTAACCCTAATCCGATTGGGGCTCAAGATAGACGAACCTAATCACATAGGTAACTGCACCAAGAGGTTTGCTTTCTATTCTGATGGATTGCCACCATATGCTGCTAGGTGTTACTGATGGATTTTGGGAGCAATTAGAATGATTTGGATGATCGATCATACTAGTTGTCTGAATCAGAAAAGTTCTGATATATCAGAAGGTGTTTCGATGATGTCGATGATAGAGATCATGACATATCCCATTATCATACGGAGCTGAACCTAACTAGATCACACAAACAAGGTTTTGAATCTAGATATTATCAATTGGATTAACCCAGTTCAATTAGTTTGAATAAGATTTAATTAGGTTCAAGGAAATTGTGTTGGCACATGATTGAGCCTAATGTTCTCCTTTAACAATCATTAAAACTTGTTTCGACTGAACCAAATATGTTTGGGCTCACTTAGGAACGTTTATTTGGTCTAACTGAATCTTGTTCAAGTTAGAAAAGGGTTGTTTTAATTTATGAGATAAATTTGAGACAATACTTACCATTTTTCGTCACCTACTAAATCTTGTCTTTGGACTTTGGTCAAATATTGACCTTTGACACTTAGACATCTGTCCATGTGTCATGCACCCATAGGAGAGAACTTTGGCTCTTGTCCCACTACTAAAAAACAGACAGACAAGGGGTGCACACTTAGGGAGGCATGCACCCCATGTGGATAAGTTTTGGAGTCCCATACAGATGGGACTCCAGTTGCTTCAGGGAATCAACCTAGATGGCGCCAAGAAGACTTATTTGACCCAGTCTTGGCACCATCTAAGGAGAATTTTGAGGGACTCTAATCTGATTAGATCAGATGATGTCATTCCACCAATCAGATTTAGATCTAATTGCACAAAGGGTCATGATTGGCCGGGATAATGTGGCATTGCATGGCGCAGCAGGGTCTATACAAACTCTATCTATGCCTAGAATAAAGAGCTTCTACTTTAGCCCATGCCATAAAGCTTTTCTACCTCCTTCTCCATGCCACCCTCTAGTCCACTCTCTCCTCTCCATGCCCAAGAGGTTTCGGGCATGAGTTAGGTGCGATCCAAGCAAGCAAAAGGTGACAGGAAAGGAAGAAGGCAGCACTACAGCAAGAGACAATGGTTATTCTTCAAAAGAGTTTTTGAAGACCTTCAAGATCAGATCTAAATCTAATTTTTGATGGATTGATTGAGAAGGAGAAGATCTTTAGATCCTGCCTGAGTGGCTATCGATATAGGCTAGGTGCTTGCGTGGCTACGTCCAGAGTCTCAGGTAAACATTAAGATCATCATAGGATAATTGGATTACCCAAAATAAAGGTACAATTAAATTAGATTAAATTTAATTTAATTTTATTTTATCAGATCAATAAGATTAGATCTGAAGAGTCTCAGATCTAATTAGGATCTTAGAGAAAAATTTTTAAAGTATCTCTTATTGGGGATAAACCCCGCTCCCGCCAAAGTCCAGTTTGATGCTTAGCCTGATGCAACTAGTAATCACGAAAGAGCTTCGATCGAAAATTCTTCCTGCAGCGGTTGAACCCAAGCCAAACTCTTTCGATGATCGAACCCCAGCCAAACTCCTTCAGTAGCCGAACTCCTCCAACGGCCGAACCCAAGCCAAACTCCTCCAACGGTCGAACCCCAGTCGAATTCCTTCAGTAGCCAAACTCCTCCAGCGGTCGAACCCCAGCCAAACTCCTTCAGTAGCCAAACTCCTCCAGCGGTCGAACCCCAGCTGAACCCTCCAGCGATTGAGCTCCTTTCGGACTTTAGCTGAACTTCTCCCAGACTTCTCTTTCATTCAAGTCCCTCCAGGAGTCAAACTTCTTAAGGATTTCTCCTTTAGTCGAATTCCTCCAGGAGCCGAATTTTTTCTTCAGTCAAGTTCCTCTAAAAGCTGAACTACTTTTGGATTTTTTCTTCAGTCGGATTCCTTCAGGAGGCGAACTCCTTATAGATTTCTCCTTCAGTCAGGTTTCCTTTAGGAGTTCGATCTCCTCTAGAATTTATGCATGTTAAAGCTCATCACCAACCAATGCTTGCTTCTTTCGAACTTCGACTATTAAATCTCAACGAACGGCCACATCACGACAATGGACACCTCTCTCCGTAACAAGCTGCACATGGCCTTGAGTGGCCCTCTATTGGATGGTTATGGCTGTCACTATCAGTCTGCTACAAGCTTCGTCTATAAAGAAAGACCCTCCAAATATGTTTTCTCTAAGTTCGCTTCTCCTTCCCGAAACTCTGTCGAACTCTTTCCTGAGGACTCCATTTCTATTGGCCACCACAGCTCTGGATGGGACATTATTTTATAGGTCACCGATGGCAACCTCTTTCTCAGCTCTAGCTCGATCCGGTATCAACCAAATTCAAACTCCTCCAACAGTCGAACCACAGCCGAATTCCTTTAGTAGCCAAACTCCTCCAGTGGCCAAACCCCAACTGAACTCCTTCAGTAGCCGAACTCCTCCAGCGATCGAATCCCACTCGAACCCTCATGCAGCCAAACTCCTTCCGAACTTCAGTCGAACTCCTCCCAAACTTTTCCTTCAGTCAAGTTCCTCTAGGAGCCGAACTCCTTCTGGATTTCTCCTTCAATCAAATTCCTCTAGGAGCCAAACTTCTTTCGAATTTCTTCTTCAGTCAAGTTCCTCCAGGAGTCGAACTCCTTCCGAATTTTTCCTTCAGTTGGATTTCTTTAGGAGCCAAACTCCTTTTTGACTTCTCCTTCAGTCAGATTTCTCCATCAGCCAAACTCCTTCTGAATTTTTTCTTTAGTCGGATTCCTCTAAAAGCCGAACTCCTTCTGGATTTCTTCTTCAGTCACGTTCCTCCAAGAGCCAAACTCCTTCCAAACCCCTCCTTCAGTCGAATTCCAATAGGAGCCAAACTTCTTTCGGACTTCTTCTTCAGTCAAATTTCTCCATCAATGAAACTCCTTCTGAATTTTTCCTTCAGTCGGATTCCTCCAGGAGCCAAACTCCTTTTGGACTTCACCTTCATTCAAATTTCTCCATCAGCTGAACTCCTTTCGTACTTCTTCTTCAGTCGGATTTCTTCAAGAGCCGAACTCCTAGATTTCTGCTTTAGTCAAATTTCTTCGAGAGTCGAACTCCTTCTGGATTTCTCCTTCAATCGAATTTCTTCATCAGCCAAACTCTTCCCAGACTTATCCTTCAATCAAGTTTGTCCAGGAGTCAAACTTCTTTCAGATTTCTTCTTCAGTCGGATTCCACAAGGAGATGAACTCCTTTCGGACTTCTCCTTCAGTCGAATTTCTCCATCAGTCGAACTTTCCTAGATTTCTTCTTTAGTCGGATTCCTCTAGGAGCCAAACTCCTTCAAGATTTCTCCTTCAGTCATGTTCCTTCAGGAGCCAAACTTCTTCTGGACCCCTCCTTCAGTCGGATTCCTATAGGACCGAACTCCATTCGGACTTCTCCTTCAGTCGAATTTCTCCAAGAGCCAAACTCTTTCTAGATTTTTTCTTCAGTTGGATTCCTCCAGGAGCTGAACTTCTTTCAAATTTTTCCTTCAGTTACATTCCTTCAGGAGCCGAACTTCTTTCAGTTTTCTTCTTCAGTCGGATTCCTTCAAAAGTCGAACTCCTTCCAAATTTTTTCTTCTGTCGGATTCCTCCAGGAGCCAAACTCCTTCCAAATTTTTTCTTCGGTCAAGTTCCTCCAGAAGTCGAACTTCTTATGGATTTCTTCTTCAATCGGATTCCTTCAGGAACCGAACTCCTTCTAGATTTTTTCTTCAATCAAGTTCCTCCAGAAGCTGAACTCCTTCCGGATTTCTTCTTCAGTCAGGTTTTCTTTAGGAGTCTGAACTCCTCTAAAATTGATGTATGTCAAAGCTCTTCATCAACCAATGCCCACTTTCTTTGAACTTCGACTATTTAATCTCAGCGAATGGCCACATCATGACAACGGACACCTCTCTCCATAACAAACTCTACATGGCCCTGAGCAGCCCACTATCGGACGATTATGGCCATCACTATCAGTCTGCTACAGGCTTAGTCTATAAAGAGGAAACCTTCGGAAACATTTTTTCTAAGCTCTCTTCTCCTTTCCAAAACTCAGCCAAACTCTTTTCTGAGCACTCTATTTTTATTGGCCAAAAGAGCTGACTTGATCATCGGAGGATCCTGTCGGAGCAACCACCACCGACTCTGGATAGGACTTTATTTTGTAGGTCACTGGCAGTGACCTCTTCCTCTGCTCCTGCTCGATCCAATATCAATCAGATTCTACACTAATAGGATTGGCGCTAGAGGAAGGACCCTCTATTTTCGAGGAACCCTTGTTCTTAAAGGAGTGCTCAATCGATTTTGTGGATCTTCTTCTTCAAGGTTCATCTCCATCGTCTCCCTCAATCCCGAGAAATGCCTCCAAAGAGGGCGACTATTCGAAGATCTATCGCTTCTGCCATCAGATTTAGGCCAGATACTTCTATCCTTGCTCCATCATCGACACTTCAACCTCCTCCCCTGCCGACAGTCGTGATAGACCTAGAGCGATTTAAACTACTGATGCAGTGGGTTCAGGGCCTTACTAAAATGGTATAGGCCATGCATCAGCTCCCGATGTTGGTTCCACTAGAAAATCTACCATCAGGATGTCAAGAACCGATCCCAAGGAGGAGCACTTGGGCTAGCATACCCGTCACCCATGAAAAAGAGAAATAGAGAGTAGAGGATCCTTGCTCGGATCGTGATTCTTCTCTGGAAGATACCTTTCCCATCTACAGCTGAAAGCCTTCCAAGGTCTGCGATCGAGATGACGTCCTCGATCAAAAACTGCGGAGGATGGATTGATGGATTGAGGAACTCGGCCATATCGCCCCAGCCCACTATGATGATGTCTGCACCGATCCTTTCTTTCTCTCTCCAAATTATGTAAGAGCCCATCTTGCCGAATTTTGAGCTTCCCTCAGTTTGAAATCTATGATGAAACCTCTAATCTGATCGATCACTCAGAGACCTTCCAGACTATGATGCTGCTCCAAGGTGCACCAGATACCATCTTATGTCGAGCTTTTTCATCTACCTTAAAGAGAGCAGCAAGAAACTGATACTCGATATTGAAGCTAGGTACGATCTTCTTCTTTGACCAAATGAGCTATCAGTTTATGGCTCACTTCATCACTAGCCGACGTCCGCATCGAGGTTTGAATTTTCTGATGAATATCGAGCAGAAGGAGAAAAAATCTATCCGAGCCTATGTCATCTGATTTAACACTATTGCATTGGAGGTCTGAAATCTGGACCAGTCTATTTTAATGGCCGCACTCAAGGGTAGCCTTCAGAAGAATGATTTGCTATTCTTCCTGAAGAAGAAGTATCCCAGGGACTTTGCCGATCTGATAGCTCGGGCTGAAGGGTATGCTCGAGCGGAAGAAGCCTTCAAATTGAGAGATGAGAAAGCTGCAGGAGAGTGGCAGGTGGGCGAGTCTAGTAAACCCATGGCTGATGGAGGATCGAATGAAGTTCGACCATGCTCATGGACTCCCTCCGAGCGCAAGCGAGCCTGAACTCCTCCTCGAGCTCATCGTCAAAAAAGTCCCGACGAAAGGGCGTGAAGAAGTTCCCCCTAGAAGATTTCACAACTATGCCCCCCTCAATGCTCCACAAACGTCGATTTAAAGCAAGAGAGGATCAGCCAAGGGCGCTACCACAGTTGGAACCACCAATGAGCGAGGAATAATAAGGAGATTGGTTGCCTCTAAGTATTATCAATGCTATCTCTGGGGGGCTTAGTACTTCGATAAGCCGCAATCTCTCAGCCTCAGAGCTAGGGGAAGCTTGCCCCAAATTTTGAAGGTCCGTATGAAGTAGAGGAGGTCGTCCAGCCCAAAACTTATCATCTGAAAGAGCTCGGAGGAACAATGCTCCCACAATCTTGAAACTCAGAGAATCTGAGAATGTACTGTCAGTAATTTTTCTTCAATAAAACTTCTTCATTTCAATATTATTATTTTTCGATACAAAAACTATATGATGATAGGAAAAAAATAATCAAAAGTGGCCATGTTAAGAATAGAAGGAGAACCTCGTCCTAACATTGGCAAGTCGAAGGCCTCGTTTATTTTAGACGAGATAAGGAGAGAGGCCTTGACAACGACCCTTACGTGCCCCTATAGTCCGTTAGGAACTAAAGGAGAACCTCATCTTAATGTGAGCAAAGTCGAAGGCCTCGTTCATTTTAGACGAGATGAGGGAAGAGTCCCTGACAATGGCCCTTATGTGCCCCTACAGCCTGTTAGGAATAGGAGGAGAACCTCATCCTAACATGAGCAAAATCGAAGGCCTCGTTCATTTTAGATGAGATGAGGGGAGAGGCTCTGACAATGGCCCTTATGTACTCCTACAGCCTGTTAGAAATAGGAGGAGAACCTCATCCTAATGTGAGCAAAGTTGAAAGCCTCCTTCATTTTAGACAAGATGATGGGAGAGGCCCTGACAACGGCCCTTATGTGCCTCTACAGCCCGTTAGGAATAGGAGGAGATCCTCATCCTAACATGAGCAAAGTCGAAGGCCTCGTTCATTTTAGATGAGGTGAGAAGAGGGGTTCTTCAACCTCGATTGGAGATAAGATCTCTCTCGAGCTTCAACGTCAACCTCAATAGGAGATAAGATCTCCTTCAACCTCGGTTGGAGATAAGATCTCCTCCGAGCTTCAACTTCAACCTCGGCTAGAGATAAGATTCTCCTCCGAGCACCAACTTCAACCTCAACAGGAGATAAGACCTTCTTCAACCTCGATTGAAGATAAGATCTCCCTCGAGCTTCAACCCTTCAACAAGAGATAAGATCTCCTTCAACCTCGGCTAGAGATAAGATCTCCTCCGAGCTTTAACGTCAAGCTCAATAAAAGATAAGATCTCTTTCAACCTTGACTGGAGATAAGATCTCCCCCGAGCTTCAACTACAACCTCAGCTGGAGATCAGATCTACCCCAAGCACCAACTTCAACCTCAATAGGAGATAAGATCTTCTTCAACCTCGGTTGGAGATCAGATCTCTCCTGAGCTTCAACTGCAACGTCAACGTCAACAAGAGATAAGATCTCCTTCAACCTCGATTGTAGAAAAGATCTCCCCCAAGCTTTAATCCGAATGAGTGCAGAGCTCGGAAGAAGACTTCGGTAGTCACCTTTTTTGTACTTTCTTTTTTCGATTTTCGAGCTCGAGAGTGGAAGGACTATTATTGGGGATAAATGCCGCTCCCATCAAAGTCTAGTCTAATGCTTAGCCTGATGCAACTGATAATCATAGAAGAGCTTCGATCGAGAATTCTCCCTCTAGTGGCCAAACCCAAGCCGAACTCCTTTAATGATCGAACCCCAGCTGAACTCCTTAAGTAGCCGAACTTCTCTAGCCACTGAACCCAAGCCAAACTCCTCCAACGACCGAACTCTAGCCGAATTCCTTCAGTAGCCAAACTCCTCCAGCGAATGAACCCCAACCGAATTCTTCCAGCAGCCGAATCCTAGTCGAACTCCTTTAGTAGCCAAACTCCTCCAGCAGTCGAACCCCAGTCGAACCCTCTAGTGGCCGAACTCCTTTCGAACTTCAGCCAAACTCCTTCCAGACTTCTCCTTCAGTCAAGTTCCTCCAGGATCCGAACTCCTTCCAAATTTCTTCTTCAGTCAGGTTCCTCCAAGAGCCAAACTTCTTTCAGATTTCTCCTTCACTTGGATTCCTCCAGGAGTCGAACTCCTTTCGAACTTCTCCTTCAGTCAGATTTCTCAATCAGCCAAACTCCTTCTAGATTTTTTCTTCAATCGGAAGGAGCCAAACTCCTTCCGAACTCCTTCCGACTTTTCCTTTATTTGGATTTCTTCAGGAGCAAAACTCCTTCTAAATTTCTCCTTTAGTCGGATTCCTCCTGGAGCTGAACTTCTTTTGGACTTCTCCTTCTAGATTTTTTCTTCAGATTTCTCCTTCACTTGGATTCCTCCAGGAGCCAAACTCCTTCCAAAATTTTCCTTCATTCGGATTCCTTTAGGAGCCAAACTCCCTTCCGAACTTTTCCTTCATTCGGATTTCTTCAGGAGCAAAACTCCTTCTAAATTTCTCCTTCAGTCGGATTCCTCCTGGAGCTGAACTTCTTTTGGACTTCTCCTTCAGTCGGATTTCTCCATTAGACGAACTCCTTCCAGACTTCTCCTTCAGTCAAGCTCCTCCAGGAGCTGAACTTCTTTCGGATTTCTCCTTCAGTCAAGTTCCTCCATGAGCCAAACTCCTTCTGGATTTCTCCTTCAGTCAAATTCCTCCAGGAGCCAAACTCCTTCTGGACTTCTCCTTCAGTCAAATTTCTCCATCAACCAAACTTTTTATAGATTTCTCCTTCAGTCGGATTCCTCCAGGAGCCAAACTCCTTCCAAATTTCTCCTTTAGTTACATTCCTCTAGGAGCCAAACTCCTTCTGGACCTCTCCTTCAGTCGGATTCCTGCAAGAGCCGAACTCCTTCCAAACTTCTTCTTTAGTCTGATTTCTTCCAAAGCCAAACTCCTTTCAGATTTCTCCTTCAATCAAGTTCCTTTAGGAGCCGAACTCCTTATGGATTTTTTCTTCAGTCGGATTCTTCCAAGAGCTGAACTCCTTCTGAATTTTTTCTTTAGTCAGATTTCTTCAGGAGTCGAACTCCTTCCAAATTTTTCCTTCAATCATGTTCCTCTAGGAGTCAAACTCCTTTCAAATTTTTTTTTTCCAGTCAGATTCCTTCAGGAGCCAAACTTCTTCCGAATTTCTCCTTCTATCAAATTTTTCTAGAAGCCGAACTCATTTTGGATTTTTTCTTCAGTCAGATTCCTCCAGAAGTCGAACTCCTTCCAAATTTCTCCTTTAGTCAAGTTTCTTTAGGAGCCAAACTCCTTATAGATTTCTCCTTCAGTCGGATTCCTCTAGGAATCGAACTTCTTTCAAATTTTTCCTTCAGTCAGATTCCTTCAAAAGCCAAACTCCTTCCAATTTTCTCCTTCAGTCAAGTTTGTTTAGGAGCCAAACTTCTTTCGAGTTTTTTCTTTAGTCGGATTCCTCCAGGAGCCAAACTCCTTCTGGACTTCTCCTTCAATCAGATTTTTTCATCAGCCAAACTCTTTCCAAATTTCTCCTTCAGTTAGATTCCTCAATCAGTCGAACTTCTTTCGAATTTTTCCTTCAGTCGAATTTCTTATTCAGTCAGATTTTTTTAGAAGCTGAACTCCTTTCAAATTTCTCCTTCAGTCATGTTCCTCTAGGAGCTGAACTTCTTTCAGATTTTTTCTTCAGTCGGATTCCTCCAGGAGCCAAATTCCTTCTGAATTTCTCCTTCAGTCGGATTCCTCTAGGAGCCAAACTCCTTTTGAATTTTTTCTTCAATCAAGTTCCTCCAGGTGTCAAACTTCTTATGAATTTCTCCTTCAATCAGATTCCTCCAGAAGCCAAACTCCTTCTAGATTTTTCCTTCAGTCAAGTTCCTCCAGGAGCTAAACTCCTTCTAAATTTTTTTTTCAGTCGAATTTCTCTAGAAGCCAAACTCCTGAATTTCTCCTTCAGTTAAGTTTTCTTTAGGAGTCTGAACTCCTCTGAAATTGATGTATGTCAAAGCTCTTCACCAACCAATGCCCACTTTCTCTGAACTTTGACTATTAAATCTCAACAAACAATCATATCATGGCAACGAACACCTCTCTTCATAATAAACTCCATGTGGCCTCGAGCGGCCCACTACTGGATGGTTATGGCCATCACTATCAGTCTGCTATAGGCTCCATCTATAAAGAGGGATCCTCTAGATATATTTTCTCTAAGCTCTCTTCTTCTTTTCAAAATTCTACCAAATTCTTTTTCGAGCACTGTATTTTTATTGGTCAGAAGAGCTGACTTGATCGTTAGAGGATCCTATCGAAGCCACCACCACCGACTCCGAACGAGACTTTATTTTATAGGTCACTGGTGGCAACCTCTTCCTCAGCTCCAGCTCGATCCGACGTCAATCAGATTCTACACCAATATTCCTCTTGATCCAATCAGATCTGAACGAACCTGACTTGAGAAATAAGGTTTTTTTTTTAGCAACAACTCTTAGAGTTTCGGTGACAGTCAGAGGGGAAGGCAGCGCTTGCTCCATCTGGGCTTTAGTCAGAGGACAACTTATGGTAGGAACTGCCTCTGCGACCTTGGCAAGCCACATCGATGCCTTAGGACTAGACATTCCTACTTTTCCCTCCCTCTTTATGGTGGTAACCCTTATAGGAACTTTGATGGGAGAAGTTGAAAGAGTCATTTCTATCACAGAATTCATCACAGAATCCATTGGCATTGCCTCAATTTCCGTCAATGAATTTACTGACTTGGTTCTAGATTTTGGCACGATCACCAATAAATCATTTGTACGGAGAATATCCATCTCCCCTTGGTCCACCACCTTAGAAGGAGGCACAATTGGGAGAATGACATCCAAATCCCTAGTGGTGAGCCCTTCAAAAATGTAAGATTGGGTAGAAGGATCCTCAGTCTGTCTCCTTCGAATCGATAACTTTCATAACTTCTTCATTCGCATAGGATCCATTTGTTCTTTAAGATCTGAAAAAAGAACTTCAAGCAATGGAGATAGTAAATATTGCAACTGTCACCTTTTCACTCTCCGAATGCACTTAAAAAGAGGAAGAAGATGAAAGGATGCTCCCCTTTTTTGAATCATCCCCTTGAAAGGATCAATGGTCAGATAGACCTCTCAATCGCAGTTATCCATATCCCATGAAATGATGTCACTGACTATTAATGTTAAAGATGCCACTGGAAGTGGCTTGGTGCGTGAGGATTAGCATGAGGGGTTTTTGGGTGAGTGCATGAGAGGAAGTTGGGGCCACATGGAGGAAAACTTACCATGAAGACTTTAATGTGTTAGAAGTGGGGACGCATGAAAGAGTGGAGGATTGGGGCCCACATGGAGGAATTTATGGCATGTGGGAAAGGCGGTGGAAGGATGTTGAGGATGTGGAGTTCCATGAATAGGAGACTTGAGGAGGCCTAGCATGAAAGGATGTCGGGGCAGCGTGAGAGGAGTTTTAGCATGGAGAATTGTGGAGAAATTGGGCACAAGAGCTTGTGGAGGCGCATGAGAAAGACTTTGAGGTGCGCCCTTCTATCTCTCCCTTTGTTTCTTCACATGGATAAAAGCCATGTTAAAAGGTTTGGGCAACTACTGTGGGACTCACGTCCCCTTTCATAAATCTCGTGCCCCCTCCTCTTGGGTCTTGCATCCCATTTTTTAGGGTTTTAGTTGTATTGGATGTGGCACCTCCTTGATGGCCATTGGATCTTGATGCATTGCTTTCTAGCCTTTGCTTGCGACTTAACTTTTCAAGTGGTTGCACTTGATCCCTTTGATGTTTGAGTTCTGCTTTGGGTCTGAGCCAATTTGAGTTTTGATTAGCCCAATCTCTTAATTACCTACAAAAGAGACTAAAAAGCATCAAATTCCAACTAATAAAAAATAAATAGCACAAAATTTGATACTTCTAATATCCTAATTCATTTATTGATCACCTAGGAAGCATGGATACTCCAAAAGTTGGTATTTGATACTCATCAAATTTGGTTATGTGTCTAATATGGTTGTGACACATGTTTAATATATGGAAAACAATTATCTAAAATTTGGTTATGGGTCTAATGGTATTTGATACTCATCAAATTAAATAGTCCTTTCAGTTGATCTTTAGACTCAGCACTAGGAGGTAGTATTACAGTGGTAATGTGAATGCCTCGGATCAAGCTATCTGATGCTTGGATTGCCTCGGATTGGCACCAGGATATCGGTATTCTGAGGTCAAAATACCTCATGCACTCTCTCCCAACCTATAAAGCGATCCGAAGCACTCTGCTAATCCCAATAATTCTATTCCAAGATAAATGTCAATGCAGCTATGATCTAATCGTGATCAAGCTATTCCCGACTATGCTTGAAATGGTAGAAGTAAATAAGAAATTCTAATCATGTCAGAGATAGCCTTCCTATCCTAAAAAATGACCATGATCCTGGAACGACTTGATTAGCAGAACAGCATAACAATCATGAAATATTCTTCTATAAATATAACAAACCCCGAGGACCCAAGTAAGCAAGAAATTTTTTTTAGAGAACCCGTTGTTGCTTGATCATTCTCTACTGACTTGAGCATCGGAAGATCCTCGTCGGAGTCAAATCCTCCAGTCCAGACTTTATTTTATAGATCACTCTAGCACCTCCTGCAAGCAGCCGACTGCTCCACTTCCAAAATGCATAGTTTTTAGCAACAATAGCTTGCCAGCTGGATGGTAGCTCGGGGCTATTAGCTTATATGGGGATTGGCTATAGTATAGCTGGAGGATACTTATAGCCTGGCTGGATGATAGCTGTATCAAAGTCAAAGAGTTTTGGATTCCTCTCGATGTTGAGTGGGATATTGCATTAGAAGATTAGTTTTTAGCCGATCTCATCTTGAGGTAATGTTGATGCTATTGCTGATTATTAGAGAGGTTGGTGATAACCCGCTCTCGGTATAAAAGTGCCCTCGAGCATAGTTTTGGAAGAATGAAGATATTTAGGTAGTAAATTACCAATCTCGCCTAAGTTATTATCCATAGAACGGTTAAAAACCTACTTTATTTCATAATAGGAATCAAGCAAACCATCAGGCTTACTGATATGGTTGTGAGGATGGTAAATTGCCGATCTAGCTTGTCTGTGTGGTACATTACCAATTTGGCTTGTCCATAAAGCTGTAACTCTATAGCTGTAACTTGGTGTCTCACTAATGTGAATCAGTCATAGTTCTAGATCGATATTTAACTGACATGGATTCAATAACCGACAATCATCATATTATTAGTATATCATCAGATCAATGATCTTTCTAATGTTGCCATGTGGCTGATGATAATTAACTATACCAATACTTGCCCCCCACTTTCCAGACTTGAAGTGGAATTTCCTATGATGGGTATGGAAAGTCATTCCAAAAGACATATCTTAATTTTTTTGAGCACACGGTCATAGCCAGAATTAATTTTTTAATGATTTGAAATAACATGCCACCTCATTTGGAGGGAATCTGCCATAGTTGTCATATCTGATAATTAAGAAAGCATGGAGAGGTGGAATATCATCATTGCTTGCTCTGTTGTTATTCAGATGATATGGGACACATGTTGCTTTTCCATTAATTATCTGAACCATCATGCGAATCACGCTTACGTTGCTTAATCAGAATGGGGTGTGTTGAAATGATTTTCTTATAACCATTTTGGATTGCTGACAAATAGCTTGAATCCAATGGTGGATAAATTGATCTAAACCATTGCCTCTTTTTATAAATAGGGTAGCAACCATTTAAGAATAATTTTACTACTCCTTTCTATATAGAGACTCTGCAAAAGGGATTCTGAAAGCTTCCCAGCACCTATGCAATTGCAGAAGAAAGGGATTTTGGCTGTACCAGAGCCAAGAAAAGTCACTGAAGCCAGAAGAGAAGCTACTTCAAGGCATTTTTTCCTCTTAGGTAGATCTCTTACTTATGCCTTCAATGTTTAGAGTTTTCTCTATTTAGGGTTTTCTCCTTTTATTTTCTTTATTCTGCCTATATTTCTTCATTTTGCTTTCTTCTTTTTCATTCAAAAATGTCTTCCCAACATAGGACTTCCCACGATGGTGATAAAAGAAGGGGGAAAATAGTCCCGAATTGAAGGAGAAATCATAATTTCTCAGATCAGGTTCGTTCAGATCTGATTGGATCGAGAGGCATATTTTAAAAATTTTCTCTCAGATCTAGATCAGATCTGACACTTTTCAGATTTGATTTATAATTTGATAATTAAAAAAATAAAATTAAATTAATTTTGAATTAATTTTTACCTGATCTTGGGTAATCTGATTACCCGTTGATGATCCTGCAGAAGCTCTGAGGTTCTGGATCTAGCCACGCAAGTGCCTGACCTCTATCGGTACCCACTCGGGCTAAATCTAGAGATCTTCTCCTTCTCTTTCTTTTTTGCAAAAATTAGATCTCGATCTGATTTGGAGGATCTTCAAAACTTCTTCTGAAGATCATCCATCGTCTCTGCAGCAGTGCTGCCTTCTTCCTTTTTCGTCAGCCTTTCTTGCTTGACCTGCACTAATTTGAGGGCCCAACTTCCTTGGGCGTGGAGAGCAGGGAGAGGGCCAGATGGTAGCATGGAGAAGGGAGAGGGGCAGCCTTGAGGCATGGCTTAGATCAACTCTTATTGAAAGTGGGTGCAGATAGGGTCTATTTATAGACTCTGCTGCGCCATGCAGTGCTGCATCACCCCGACCAATCATGTTGCTTTGTTCAATCAGATCTAAATCTGATTGGTGGGATGAGAGACCCATAGATTCATCCTAAGGTGGCACCTAAGATTGGTCAAAATCTATAGATGAGGGTCACCTAGTTTGAATCCAACAAGCAACTTGGAGTTCCATCTGTATGGGACTCCAGCATCCCTATCCATGGGCGCATGCCATCCTGGGTATGCACCCCCTTCTTTCCAATTTCTAGAGAGGGGACAAGCCCCTATCTGCTCTCCAATAAGTGCATGACACATGAGCAGATGTCCAAGGGTCAATGGTCAATGTTTGACTAAGTCAAAGTACAAGAATTAGCAGATGACGAAAAATGGCAGGTGTTGTCTCAAATTTATCTCATAAATTAAGATAATCCTTTTCTGACTTGGACAAGCTCTAGTCAGATCAGGTAAAGGTACCTGAGTGAGCACAAACTCATTTGGCTCAGTCGAGATAACTTTTAAGATAGAAAAAGGAGAATGTTAGGCTCAATCGTGTGCTAGCATGATTTTCTTGAACCTAATTGAATCTTATTCAAATCAATTGAACTGGGTTAGTCCAATTGATGATATCCAGATCCAAACCCTTGTTTGTGTGACCCAGTTAGGTTCAATTCTATATGGTAATGGGATATGTCATGATCTCCATCATCGAAACTTCTTTCGATGGATCAGAACTCTTCTGATTCAGATAACTTAGAATGATCGATCATCTAAATCATTCTAATTGCTTCCAAAATCCACCAGTGACACCTAGCAGCATATGGTGGCAACCCATCAAAACTAAAAATGAACCTCTCGGTGCAGCTACTTGTGTGATTAAGTTCTTCTATCTTGAGCTCCGATCAGATTAGGGTTAAGGTGAACTCGTCAAACCCTAATTTCTATCATATGATTTAATCATTCGATTCAAGTTTGATGTGAAAATCTTAATAGAAACTCTTTCTATTATTTCACACTCTCTACCATGGCCATGGGCTTATGGACTTGATTCTCATGATCATCATAGGGCTGCTCCTCATCCACCGAGGTAGATAGATTCCATCTTGGTGCAATCCAATTCCTACAATGAACATGCTATAGCCAACATACACCTCAGGATTTCGAATGGCTAGGAGACCGAGTCATGGTGTAGTCAAACTATAACACCCTCAAGGTGAATTATCGATGCACCTCAGGTCAAAGAACCAGACACACCACTTGCAGCATCGAGTCAATCATCGATGAGAAGGTAGACTTTCTTATGACTACTCGAGGTGGTCACGCTCAGTGCCCTCATTCTCTAACGAGTACCTGTACTCTCGCTCCGATGTCTCCACACCATAGACTCAAGACTCATCTACTATAAAGAAGCGATTGTACACTAACCTTCCGGATCAATCATCATCCTCATGATGATCCTACGGTCAGGAGCATTTTATGAGTTAATAATGAAAATTCTTATCTTAAATTTTTAACTCTTGAAAATAAGAATTATCATTACCATTAACTCAAAAGATGTATCACAGACACTAAATACACTTATGTGATAGAAAATAGCCTACTTTATTATTTATAGTTAAAATTATAATTTTGCCCTTAGAAGTGTATTACAAGTGTCAGCCAATTCTGGCTTCTAGTGCACTCATATCTAACAAACTTTCACTTGACTTAAAGCCAATTGGCTACAAATCTAAGTCCCATCTTCTCAAGGTAGGCTTCGATCTTTTGCTGGCCCAATGGCTTTGTAAGCGGATCTGCCACCTTGTCTTCGAAGTCGACTCTCTTGACCTCGATGTAATCCTTCTCGAGGTAATTGTGGATGAGGTGATATCGCCGCTCGATGTGCTTAAATTTTTGATGAGACATTGGCTCCTTAGCAAGGGCTATGGCACCATTATTGTCGCAGTACATAGGAATGGCATTACTTTGACCTCCATGGCAAACTTCTTGTACCGAAATGCCTCTTCGTAGCTTCTGACCCAGCAATATATTCTGCTTCCATGGTGGAATATGCTATCACTGTTTATTTGAGACTTTACCAACTGACAGCTCCATCATTGTACAAAAATAGACCTCCAGATGTCGACTTTCAATCATCTACATCAGACAAAAAGTTCGAGTCTATATACCCCTAGACTTGGAGTTCTCCATTACCAAAGACCAACAACATATCCTTAGTTCTTCTCAAGTACTTAAGGATACATTTCATAGAAGTCCAGTATTCTTTACCTGGATTTGACTGATATCTGCTCGTGACACTCACGGCATGGGCTATATCAGGTCGTGTACATAACATGGCATACATGAGGCTCCCTATTGCTGAAGCATAAGGGATCTTGCTCATGCATTCTATTTTCTCAGGTGTGCTAGGGCACATCTTCTTGGAAAGATGAATGCCATGCCTGAAGGGTACTAAACCCCTCTTAGAGTTTTTCCATACTAAACCTCTTTAGTACTTCCTCTATGTACATCTTCTGTGAAAGTCCTAGCATCCTATTCGGTCTATCTCTATAGACCTTAATTCCTAGAATAAAGGATGCTTCTCCTAGGTCTTTCATGGAGAATTCTTTAGATAACCACATTTTAACTATGGTCAACATGGGAATATCATTCCCGATAAGGAGGATGTCATCCACGTACAATACGAGGAAGACAACAGCGCTCCCACTGACCTTTTTGAAGACACATGGCTCCTCCTCATTTTTGATGAAACCAAACATTTTGATCACATCATTAAAATGAGTGTTCCAGCTTCGAGATGCTTGCTTAAGTCCATATATGGACCTTTGCAGCTTGCAAACCTTGTGATCATCATCACTGGATGTGAAACCTAGCGGCTGTTCCATATAGATATCTTCCTCAAGATATCCATTTAAGAATGCCATTTTCACGTCCATTTGCCATATTTCATAATCGAAATAGGCTGCAATAGCAAGCAATGTGCGGATGGAATTTTAGCATAGCTACTGACAAAAAGGTATCCTGATAGTCAATGCCTTCGCATTGACTATAACCTTTTGCCACTAATCTAGCCTTGAATGTCTCCACATTCCCATCTGCACCAATCTTTCTCTTGAAGATCCATTTACACCCAATAGGTACTATACCTTCTGATGGATCTACCAAGGTCCAGACTTGGTTTGAGTGCATCGAGTCAATTTCTGACTTCATTGCCTCTAACCATTTCTCGGAGTCGATATCTGATATCGCCTCATTATAGGTTTTGGGATCATCACCATGAACCCCATTACCTATGAGGAACATTTTCTCTACATCCTCTGAAATAGTACCTAAGTATCTTTCAGGGGGAATGAGAAATCCTTTCCGATCTATGAGGTGGAGGAGGTAGTGTATGGATTGGCTTAACCTGATTTGGTTCCATTTGGTCCTTAGCTCGTTGCTCTTGTGAGACTTTCTCATCGAGCTTGATCTGCTTTCCAATGCCGCTATCTTGAATAAACTATTTTTCAAGAAAGATGGCATGTCGACTCACAATCACATTGTGATCTTCTAGAATGTAGAAATAATATCCTAATGACTCTTTAGGATATCCTATGAATCAAGCTCTAAAGGACCTAAAGTCTAACTTGTCCGCTTGTTGTCTTTTGACATGAGCCGGACAACCCAAAATTCTGAGATGACTCAGACTTGGTTTCTTACCATGCCATATCTCATACGGTGTGGTAGGAATGGTTTTAGAAGGAACCCTATTCAGTAAATAAATTGTAGTTAACAAAAAGTATCCCCAAAGAAAATCAGGAAGGTCTGTGAAGCTCATCATGGATCGAACCATATCTAATAGGGTCCGGTTCCTCCATTCTGAAACCCCGTTGAGTTGAGGTGTTCCTGGTGGAGTCCATTGAGAGACTATGCCATTTTTCTTTGAAGATAGTCCAGGAATTCCCGACTAAGGTATTCACCTCCTCGATCTGATCGAAGAACCTTAATGGGTTTTCCAATTTGTTTTTCTACTTCATGTCTGAATTCTTTGAACTTTTCAAAAGCTTCAGACTTATGTCTCATAAGATACACATACCCATACCTAGATAAATCATCGGTAAAGGTTATGAAGTAGACAAAGTTGCCTCTAGCCGGCACATCAAATGGGCCGCACACATCTGTATGTACTAGGGCAAGAAGATCCGTGGCCCTTTCCCCATGTCCCACAAAAGGGAGCTTGATCATTTTGCCATGAAGACAGGATTCACAAATTGGATATGACTCGAAAGTCAATGGACTCAATAGCCCAATTTTCTCCAATTTGTTAACCCTATCTTCTGCTATATGACCTAATCTTAGGTGCCATAGATACCTATCATTAGGACTATCCCTAGGATGTTTTGATTTTATGGCATTCACATTTTGCTTAAAGTTAAAAATAGATACATCAACATGTAACTGATAAAGACCATTAATAAGAAAATCATTTGCAATTTTATTTCTTTCATAAAGAATGTTACAATGGTCCTTAAGAAAACTAATTACATAGCCTTCTAATGCAAGGCAAGAAATAGAAATCAAATTCCTGCTTGCTGTAGGTACATAATAACAGTCTTTTAATACTAAGTCTAAACCAGATGGTAGTCGAAGAGGGTATGTTTCCATGGCCACGATAGCAATCCTTGCTCCATTTTTGATGCGTAGGATCATTTCATCATCCCTCAACCTCCTGCTATCCTCAAGACCCTGCATAGAAGTGCACAAGTGAGCACTAGAACTAGAGTCAAGCATCCAACTGGATGCAGAAGAAACCGTAAGGTTAGACTCAATAACGAGCATACCTCTAGAAGGACCTGCCTCCTTCTTCTTTAGGGTGGCCAGGTAAGTAGGGCAGTTTAGCTTTCAGTGGCCGTCATTGTTGCAATGGAAACACTTTCCTTTATTAGTGGCCTTCTTCTTCGGTTCTATTTTTTCACAGATTTCTTCTTCTTTCCAAAAGACTTTCTCTTGGAAGAAGTCCGTTCCATAGCAAGCACTGAGCCTTTAGAACCTTTCATGGAAAGCTCACGGTAACCAGCATGTTCATAAGTTCGGCCAAGGAGTTTTGAAGTTTATGCATATGATAGTTCATGATGAACTGCCCATACACATCAGTCAAGGATTGCAGAATTATGTCATTCTACAGATCCAAGTCCAACCTCACTCCGAGCTTCTCAAGCTCTTTCAAGTCCTTGATCATTATCAGACAATGATCTTGGACTGACTGCCCATCACACATCTTAGCCTTGAACAGTCGTTTTGTGACTTGATACTTGGCTACGCGACTCTGTTCACCAAACATCTCCTTGTAGGTGAGCCAACATTTGGTGAGCATATTCTGAATATCTTCATGTTGGCGCTGAAGCTCATCAGACATCGAGCCCAACATGTAGTATCCTGGCCTTATTATCTTCGTCCAGTCCACCTTATCTAGAGATGCTCTCTATTTAGTGAATGGACGAGGCTGGTAAGGTGGGAGGATCCTGGTCCAATACATGAGTTAACTTCTTGGAACCCAAAATGATTTTGAAAGTTTCTAGAGCCAATCCTTATAATTTGGTCCGATCAGTCTATGGGTGTCCAGGATTCGTGCTAGTGGGATTGGATGCTAGATATTTTTCTGTAGAGAGTCAAAGTTTCTAGTTAGATATTTATAATTAAGACTTAACCAATTTATTTTAGAGATTTTATTTTTAAATAAATTAGCTTCCACTATTTTCTTGGATCCCTACACTCTCTCTATAGAGATGCGAAAATCTCCATGATTACTGAAATTTCTAGTGGATGGTGTGGTCCCACTGACTTACTCATCACCTCACCTAATAGTTATTGATGATGGGTTAAGCCAATGGGTGAACAACTTCTTGTTCAATGATTCTCTAATCATGGTGCACCCAAACTTGATCTTCTAATTCATGAATCTCATCATGTCCGAAATATTGATCCAATCCTTAGTTAAGTCAGACCCACCATTTTGCATAGAATTGGATTTCTAATTGAGTCTCCTTACCATATCCAAAATATTGAGCCCAACCCATCCTCCAATCCCTAGCATCCAATGCCTAATAGACATAGTTACATCTTTCTGGTGCAACTTGAAGCCACTTGTAACCAATCAAGAACAATTAATCCCAGGAAGAGCCCGCATATCTACAATGGTGGAAGACCTTATGACTTTAATCTTATCTTAGAAAGATTTGATTTAGGTCTCATTAAACTTAGACTTGACATTAGTCATAACCAATTATGACTAACCTAGTGGCATGGGTTAGCTCGGAATTATTGACCACCTCAGAATTAAAACTGAGATCAATCAAATCATGGCCAGGTAAGTGAAGATCGGTGGAAGGGAATATTCCATTAACTCGACAAGAACGCATTCAGATCGAGTAGCTTCTAATTAAAAATCACTCGGTCATATCTGCCAAACTTACCTTAGACACCAAATTTATCAAACCAGAACTAATCGAGTTAGCCTACAATCCAGGCTCTAAACCACTAGAGCCAAATTAGGTCTTAGCTTGATCGATCACATATAATTATGACTCGATCTTGACCCAGACTTAATCCTATTAGGGCTGAGTCAATTTTAAGCACTGTTGATCCCATCCTAACCAACTCTTGAATTCGGATTTGATCAACCGCTAGACCTAATTGAGCTACCCATAGCCCGAACCCAATTTTATGAATATGTATCTTAGATCTAAAAATTCTATAATTTTTTAGACCTAATTAATATATTTCATAATCTTAATTCTTAATTTAAGTTTAGGGTTCAAAAATAAAACATGCATAAAAATCCTAGGATTTCAGGATCTAGGATTTTATGCAGAAAGTAAGTTTTCAATTTCTGATTAAGGAACGAACACGCACAGCACCCCTACACATCATAAGAAGCATCCCATCGAAATGGAAAGAGAGGATCTTTAAACCCTACTTTATTCTTATGACGGATGGCCAAGGGAAATGCCTTAATCAGAAATACAACTAATCTACAAAAACAAATTAGATCTTATAACATATATCTCATATAAAAAAATAGATCTAATTAAAACATATTTTGTATATATCATCATATATCATGCATGCATGTAAATTTTGCAAATCTAAATTATCTCATAATCATCTAAAAAATTAAAATTTTAAATTTAATCATTATCAAATAAAATTCTAATTCTAGACCTATTTGCAGAACTATTCTACAACTAGTCTAAACATGCATATCTAATCATATCTCATATGAAAAATTAATTTTATTTTAATTTTTTATTTTTAAATCTGATTATAATATTTATAACATCAAAAAATAGAAAATAAATAGAATCTACCAAAAATCACTTTTAATCAAATAAAAATTATGATCAAACTAGACTACACATAGAAATAATTCTATTCCTAGTCTAGTTATGTATCTCATACATATTAGATCTTAATTAATTTATTTTAATTTTTTATTTTTTTAATTTTAGATCTAATCATATCTCATGTGATATCTAAAATCACTAATTAATCAAATTAAATCAGATCTAAAAAAAATTTTATAAGAACCTGGCTTTGATACCAGTTGAAGGAAAAATCCTAATTTTTTGGGTCAAGTTTGTTCAGATCTGATTGGATCGAGAGGCATATTTCAAAAGTTTTCTCTCAGATCTAGATTAGATTTGATATTTTTTAGATCTAATTTATAATCTAATAATTAAAAAAATAAAACTAAATTAATTCTAAATTAATTTTTATCTTGATCTTGGATAATCTGATTACCCATTGATGATCCTACGAAAGCTCTAAGATTCTGGATCTAGCCACGCAAGTGCCTGGCCTCTACCGATATCCACTCAAGCTGAATCTAGAGATCTTCTCCTTCTCTTTTTTTACTTCAAAAATCAAATCTAGATCTGATTTGGAGAATCTTCAAAACTTCTTCTGAAGATTACCCGTCGTCTCTGCAGCAGTGCTGCCTTCTTTCTTTTTCGTCAGCCTTTCTTGCTTGACTCGCACTAATTTGAGGGCCCAACTTTCTTGAGCATGGAGAGGAGGGAGAGGGCTAGATGGTGGCATGGAGAAGGGAGAGGGGCAGCCTTGGGGCGTGGCTTAGATCAACTCTTATTGAAAGTGGGCGCAGACAGGGTCTATTTATAGACTCTGCTGCGCCATGCAGTGCTGCATCATCCCAACTAATCACGTTGCTTCATTCAATCAGATCTAAATTTGATTGGTGGAATGAGAGACCCACGGATTCATCCTAAGGTGGTGCCTAAGACTAGTCAAAGTCTATAGATGAGGGTCACCTAGTTTGAATCCAACAAGCAACCTGGAGTCCCATCTGTATGGGACTCCAGCATCCCTATCCAAGGGCGCACGCCATCCTAGGCGTGCACCCCCTTCTTTCCAATTTCTAGAGAGGGGATAAGCCCCTATTTTCTCTTCAATAAGTGCATGACACATGAGCAGATGTCCAAGGGTCAATGGTCAATGTTTGACCAAGTCAAAGTACAAGAATTAGTAGGTGATGAAAAATGGCAGGTGTTATCTCAAATTTATCTCATAAATTAAGATAATCCTTTTCTAACTTAGAAAAGCTCCAGTCAGACCAGGTAAAGGTACCTGAGTGAGCACAAACTCATTTGGCTCAGTCGAGATAACTTTTAAGATAGAAAAAGAAGAATGTTAGGCTCAATCGTGTGCTAGCACGATTTTCTTGAACCTAATTGAATCTTATTCAAATCAATTGAACTGGGTTAGTCCAATTGATGATATCCAGATCCAAACCCTTATTTGTGTGATCCAGTTAGGTTCAGTTCTATATGGTAATGGGATATGTCATGATCTCCATCATCGACATCATCGAAACTCCTTTCGATGGATCAGAACTCTTCTGATTCAGATAACTTAGAATGATCGATCATCTAAATCATTCTAATTGCTCCCAAAATCCACCAGTGACACCTAGCAGCATATGGTGGCAACCCATCAAAACTAAAAATGAACCTCTCGATGCAGCTACTTGTGTGATTAAGTTCTTCTATCTTGAGCCCCGATCAGATTAGGGTTAAGGTGAACTCATCAAACCCTAATTTCTATCATATGATTTAATCATTCGATTCAAGTCCGATGTGAAAACCTTAATAAAAACTCTTTCTATTATTTCACACTCTCTGCCATGGCCATGGGCTTATGGACTTGATTCTCATGATCATCATAGGGTTGCTCCTCATCCATTGAGGTAGATAGATTCCATCTTGGTGCAATCCAATTTCTACAATGAACATGCTATAGTCAACATACACCTCAGGATTTCGAATGGCTAGGAGATCGAGTCATGGTGTAGTCAAACTATAACACCCTCAAGATGAATTATCGATGCACCTCAGATCAAAGAATCAGACACACCACTACAGCATCGAGTCAGTCATCGATAAGAAGGTAGACTTTCTTATGACTACTCGAGGTGGTCATGCTCAGTGCCCTCGTTCTCTAACGAGTATCTGTACTCTCACTCTGGTGTCTCCATACCATAGACTCAAGACTCATCTACTATAAAAAAGTGATTGTACACTAATCTTTTGGATCAATCATCATCCTCATGATGATCCTACGGTCAGGAGCATTTTATGAGTTAGTAATAAAAATTCTTGTCTTAAATTTTCAACTCTTGAAAATAAGAATTATCATTATCATTAACTCAAAGGATGTATCACAGACACTAGATACACTTATGTGATAGAAAATAATCCACTTTATTATTTATAGTCAAAATTATAATTTTGCCTTTAGAAGTGTATTACAAGTGTCAGTCAATTCTGGCTTCTAGGGCACTCATATCTAACACGGATGACCAAGAGATTTGGTCTACCTAGCCCTAACTTGAGCTTGAGATGGATGATCCATCTTGGGCGATTGCTGGAGCTAGTACTTCTGGTGAAAATGGTTTGGAGTCTCTGATAAGAAGATTTCTACAGTATTTTTGTCCGGGTACTAAGCCTTTAGCCCAAACTAATTTTGACATGGAGAAGCTTAGAGATAAATATCTTATCCTTGAGAATTTTCAACCGATAGCTCCTGATTTAGATGATCGAGTTACACAGCCTCTCGAGGACTGTATTGCTTTTCTTGATGAAGCACTCCGATGTAAACTGTAGTTCCCTTTGCATCCTTTGATTTGTAATATTTTGGATTTTTATAGACTTCATCTGACCTAGATTACTCCTAATACCATCAGGATTATCTTGGTTTTCATCATCTAATCCTAGTTTTCGTCATCTGCTATAGTATTGCTGCCCTAGATCTGAGGATATTCTCTTAGGATATTTCTCAAATGAAACTTTAATAACCAAATTTTGCCTGGTGACAATGAGGCCTTTGAGGAGCTATTGGATATGAAGGTGTTAAAAAATATGTCCCAAAGCCAATCATCAGCTTATTGATGGTTGCACTATATTATATTTATAATTTATTTATTAATTAATAAAATATATTTTAAATATTTTTTCATCATAAAGTATTCATCTTCTAACAAACTTCATTATTGTAACGAAGTTCTTAGGACTATTTAGCTTTGATAAAGAGAGGATTTATTGATTAGTCCTTAAAATAGTTCACAATCAAATGATAGGTAGTTAATTAAAACGACAACATCTATCGAGCATAGATTGCTGTATGCAATATAGGTTGGTTGTCCTTCTAACCAATGAGTATGGAGATGCTGGTATGGCATACAGGTGAGATGTAAGAGTATATCATCATTGAACGTGATCAACTTCAGAGCATTCTACTGTCCAGAATGTCTCTGATGGGATATAGGTATAAGTGTCCCTTAGACCTGAGATTACCTCAGTGACTTGCAAGCAACTCACTGTGCTTTGGTACTGGACTAACCAAATTTTTAATTCAGTAACGAAAGGCTTCTAAGCATAGTTAAGTACTTATGAAGTCGGTATGTGATCAAGATGGTATTGACCACTCCAAGAGTTGGAGAACAATATATCAATATATTTCAATATAGCAAAATCTTGATCAGGATAATCCATCAGATGAATTTGATATTTTAAAATATAATATGGATAATCTGATCAGAGTTGATAGTTGAACTCTGAAGAGTCTTACACGTATTTTGGTCAAGAAGATGAATTATATGAAAACTATATCCACATGGGTTCTAAAGATGTTGTTCTACATATTCGACCTATCCGACCATCGGATACCATTGCTAAATGGTCACTTCAACTGGTATAATAATTTATTCTTATGCTATTGGCTTAGATTTGGACCTATGAGATCATACATATTAGAGTTCATGTTCTGATCGGATGGTTGATCAACAATTAAGAATCGTTCTAGGGTTAAATAATTAACACAATCGATGTTTAACGTAGTGCAAGTGTTACAGAAGGATCGATTAGCAATTTGATTGCTAATTAAATTAATTTAATTAAGCTAAAAGACTGAGATTAAATTTAATTAAATATAATTTAATTAGATTTGATTTGGACTTGATTGGATCAAGTTCAATTGGTTTATTGGATAAGCCAAGTGCAAGGTAGAACTAGTCCTAGTTCAACTAGGACTTGGATCAATCTAATTTTTTAATTTGATTAGAAAATTAAATTAAAATTAAATTTAATTAAATAAGTCATTAATTAGTTTAGGACCTAATTCAATTGGATTGAATTTATTTTGGTTTGACTTGGTTTGAGAAAACATGTTTGAACAAGCCAAAATAAGAATCCTAATATGACTAGGATTCCATATCTTGTGCCTCCTTGACCCCACCTTGACCCCATGCCATTCTTCCTTTATTTTTGGTGTTGAATCCCCTCTTCCTCTCTCTCTCTCTCTCTCTCTTATTTGGAATAAATTATGGACATTGGCTTAAGAAGGTAAGTTGTTGTGGTTTGTTTGGATTCTGTGTGATAGAATCCCAACAAACTTGGATTCCTTCTCTTGTGCCGCCCACACCTGATTTTCTTTCTTTGTATTCCATGGTAAAAGATAGCATTTTGTGCACCAATCTCAGATGGTCCATGGCATGGGATGAGGAGGAGGTGCCCAAATGTTGGGTGCGCCAACAACCTGCCTTATATTGACCTACCTTGTTTAGAAATTTGACTTAGACAAGGCTCTTTCATAACTTATTATTTAAAAAAAAAAATTACTTGAATTTTTTGTGAAACATAAAACTTTGAGAGAGATTTTGGATGCGTGAAAGTTGTAGGAAAAGGGTTCTTGGGCATTGGGTTTTTATAGACACCAATCTTGGTATCTAGGTGAGAGTGCAGAGAAGAAAATGAGGGTCTTCTTCTAGGGTTATCTTTTTCCTCTTTTTTCTTCCTCCTTTTGAGATTACTTGAGAGTGTTGTAGATTAGTAATCTCTCCTCCTTATTCTCATCTTTGGAAGAGTTCAAATCCAAAAGAAGGAAGCTCCATATCGACCGTCAAAGAAGGATTAGCACTGTACTAGTATACTATGCTAATTTCCTACATTAGAACTTCTGATCATGATTCGTGGGCTCGTGTGGATAACTCCTAGAGGTCAGATACATTTATGGCTCACAACATCATCCTTAAGTCTAAATCAGTAAGTTACAATATCTAACTTGCATAGATAATAGATCTGATCTATTCTACATACCTGCATTAGATGTAGTATAGAAGCATGTTGATGTGCTTAATATATTTTTTTTGGTTTAATTTTTGATTAATATCATATAATAATCATGCAATAGGATACTAGATCTAGAATATTATTTGATATTTAAAATTAATTTTGATTGATTTTAGTCTTTTGCTGCTTGATCTTGAAAATGTTTCAAGTCTAGCCCTGAAATCCTGATCTGGTTCCTTTAATTGGTATCAGAGCCTAGGTTATTTATTATATAATTATTTATGTATATTTAGATTATTTTTTAGATTAAATTAAATTTATAATCTAATTATTAAATTTAAAATTAAAAATTAGATTACACGAACTGATGATAAGGTTGTCCTGCTGTAAGGTTTATCCTTTACAATAGAGAGGTTGTCCTAGTTCGTGTAGATCTACTTTTTATCATAAATTTATTAAATATGATCTAATTTTATTTATAATTTATTAAATTTAAAATAGTTTTATATCTAAAAATAAAAATTTTAGATTGCATAGACTGCTATAAGGTTGTCCTGTTGTAAGGTTTATATCTTACAGTGAAGAGGTCATCCTCATACATGCTGATCTAAAACATCGATTATAAAGTTTTAGATTAGATCTAAGAGATTTTATGATTTGATTAAAAATATTTTAATCTAATTTTAATTATCATAAATGTGTTAGATTTGATCTAAGGTAATTTATGATTGATTAGGATTGAAATTATTTCAATTATATGAACCTATTTAGATTAGATCTAAAGTAGTTTCATGATTATCTTTCTTGCATATTGATTATGAATCAAACATATAACTTGATTGGTAGAACCATATTATAAAAATATTTTATAAATATAAAAATTATTTTTAAAAAATTGAATCCCAACCCTCAGCCTAAAACTTAACTAAGAATTAAGAAGTTGTTTGATTAGGATATAGGATTATAAATTAAAGATTTTATGACACAAATCATAACACATTGGGTTAAATGGGTTAGTGGAGATTAGGTACATTAATTGGGTTAGATCTAGGGTTAGATTAAAAAATGGACTTAATAAGAGAATTGACTAAATCTAATCAATTATTGTCTTAGATTAGGTCAAGTATTCTCTTGATCAATTACAATAGTTGTAGTTGGTCAAGTCCATGTCTTTAACAAGACCCAAGATGGACTTATTTCTTGGCTACATGGTCTAGCATGAACTATTAGATTGATCTAATTGAAACTAATTAAACCAGTTGGTATTTAAGATAAATCAGATCGATAGTCTTTAATTGGTAGCCCACTTATCTGACCATTTCTGATGGTGTCCAAGGCAAGTTTTGGCGGACCCTCCCACTAATCGAACTTACCTGACCTCTTGGTGAGATTATATTTTGATTGGATTATTTGACTATTTGAGCTGACCCATGTTAGCTAGGTATATCAGTGTGACTGATTTAGGTGCTCCTAGACCATCCTATACATGGTCTCCCTTAAGTTGACTTGGTGAAGCCAGTGGAAGGATCATAATAAGCTGGTTCATCTGGCCTTCTTTCTTTTTTAAATTAAAATTTTTTAAAATTATTAGGTTCTTAAAATAAAATAGTTATGTTGATAACTAGCTTATAGCCTTCCATTAAGTGGATGTTAATGGATCCACTAGTTGGATAATCATTGGAGGCCCAAAGGCTCGGTGCTTATTGGCTGATGGAATTATCATTCATTATATGATTTCTTGGCTTCATCTTTTTAAATGGTGGTTAGATTAGCCAACCAAAATTGGGCCTAATCGTTCATTAGTTAGATTGGCCAAGTATGGTTGTGTTAATGGTTGGACCTAACCAAACCTTTTTAGTGGAGGCCAAAGCCTCCTGATTAGGGATTATGGCAAAATTTAATTACTAAAAATTATTTAAAGAAAAAATTAATTATAAATCTATCCTTAGATGTACATGGGTTGGCCAACCAAAGTTGGACTTGTGTGTAGTCTATGTAGATTTTAGTATCCACTAAGAAATTAGGATAATTTCTTGAATTAGAAGTAGAGGCTACCAATTCGAATAAAATAGCGGGAGAATCATTTGATTAAAGTCCAAATCTTTAGGTTTAATGAGTCAATTACTGATTTAGTTATGATTTTTCTTTGTGCAGATATGGCCACTTTCTTATCCATCCGATCATTATTGGATAATGATAAGTTGGTGGAACCCAACTTTAGTAGTTGGCACTGAAAGTTGAAGATAGTCTTGGAGCATGAATAGATCCTATATGTGTTGATGGATCCTGCATATGAGAAGCTAGCTCCCAATGCACGTGAGACAGTCGGAGACACTTATCAGAAGTGGCTCAGTAACTAAACCATGGTGCGCTGCATTATGCTGGCTACCATGAGTGACGAGTTCAGTCATAGATTTGAGATGGCTCAGTCAAAGGACATGCTTCAAGTGTTGGAGGATTCCTTTGGCACACCCAATGACATGGAGAGGCACAAGACTAGTTGTGTCATCTTCAATGCTAGGATGCGGGATGGAGCTTCTATTATTAATCATGTATTATACATGATCGAGCTGATAGAGTGATTGAGCAAGCTCAACTTTTTCTTGCATAAACAGCTTGGGAAGGATGCAATACTGAACTCACTATTCAAGTCTTTTCTCTCATTTTGCACTCATTTCAGAATGACAAAGCCTGAAGTAGACTACCATAAGTTATTGGGACTGCTTTAGAACTTTGAGAAAGATCACCAACTCCATAAGGAGTCGATGAACTTAGTAGGAGGTTCGTCTTCTAGTTCTTGACCCTTTAGAAAAGAAAAGAGGAATAAGAAGAAGAAAGCAAAGAAGGTGCAAGTTCAGGTTGGGACATCTATGCAGGGCCAGACCAGGAAGATCGAGCCCGATTAGAGTCAAGCTGAATGCTTCTTTTGCAAGAAATAGGGGCACTAGAAGAGGAGCTATCCTTAGTACATTGCCTCCCTGGATTCGAACAAGCAGAGAAAGAAGCAAGCTATTGCTGGATAAGGTATTTATATGATAACTTCTTACAATTTTTTTATTTATGATATTACTGACTAGGTATTGGATATCGGTAGCCCTTACCATATTTGCAATTCGTTTTAGGGATTGTAGGTCAGTAGAAGATTCGAGCAAGGCAAAAGATTTTTGAATGTTGGAGATGGAAGATCAGTTCTAGTTCTAGCTTTAGAAATTCTAAAACTTGTATTTGAGTTTCATATCATTGTTCTTAGTGATTGTTATTTCTATCCTAGTTTCTTTTTAAATGTCATTTCTATAGGCCTTCTGGCCAAAAATGATTATGAAATTTTAATAAAGAAATAAGTTTGTAATATCATTATGAATGGTGTTACTATTTTATGTGGATATTTGAATAATGATGTGTATATGCTATCACAACCTATTAATGTAGTCTATTCAACTGGCAAGCATCCTAGATTAGATAGTGTATTAGATATCTATATATGGTACTGTAAGCTAGATCATATAAACAAGAATAGGATAAACAGATTGACTCAAGAGAGAATCCTCAAAGTTAGTGATTGTAAATCATTTCCAACCTATGAGTCCTATCTTTCTGGTAAAATGACCAAATCATCTTTTACTAAAAAATGTGAGAGAGTCACTGAGTTTTTAGGTCTAGTATATACTGATGTATGTGGACCTATGAGCACAAGTGCTAGAGATGGATATTTCTACTTCATCACTTTCATAGATGATCTATCTCGATATGGATATATCTATCTGATGAAATATAAGTCGGATTCATTTGAAATATTCATATGATTCCGAAGTGAAGTAGAAAAATAAATTAGAAAGAGTATTAAAACTTTTCAGTTTGACTGAGGAGGAGAATACTTTTTCGATGAGTTTCTCATATATCTAGGAAAGATGGGATTCTCTTTCAATGGACTTCTTCAGGAACACCACAACATAATGGTGTGTTTGAAAGAAGGAATTCTACTCTGTTAGCCATGATTCAATCCATGATGGATTTTTTCAGCTTATCGATATCCTTCTGGGGATATGCACTCGAATCAACTTGTTATTTGTTAAATAAGGTTCCAAGTAAGTCGTAGTTAAGACTCCATATAAGATATGGATAGGACGTAGGCTAGAACTTTCATACCTTAGGGTTTGAGGATGTCCAATTTATGTCAAATGATTAGTTACAGATAAACTTGGACCTAGGTTTGACAAGTGCACATTCATAGGACATCCAAAAGAGATCAAAGGATACTGTCTCTACCATGCTGATGAATAAAAGATGTTCGTCAGTCTTAAGGCAACCTTTTTAGAAAAGGAGTTTCTTGGTGAAGTAACTATTACCTCTAAGGTTGAACTTGATGAAATTCAGCAGGTAGAAATATCGACACCTATAGCTGAACCTGAGTCAGATTTGATTAGATCCGATTAGATTTGAAGCCTAGTGTACCTACACCATTATTAGAAATACACGCTCTTCCCACATGGATCGATGTGATTGCTGGTGATCAGCCAAGCAATAAAGAAGAACCTCTCAGAGATTACTGCAGAAGCATGATCAAATAATTCAAGAAATAGAGAAGAAGAGATTTTTGAGGAAAAAGAGCTTTTATTAAGTATATCTCAGTCTTGCTATAATCTTGACCTATTTTCAGTATATATACTTTATAAAGGATCAAGCTCAAGCTCATAAAAAATTCTTCAAGCCCAAATAATCCACGTACATAAAATAATAACCCACGTAAATTGAGTCGACCAAATTTCAGACTGAGTCGGCTAACCTATGATTGGGTCGGCTCAGTCCTAGACTGAGCTAACCCAGTTGTGTACCTAGGACTGAGCCGATCCAGTTGTATACCATGCCTACAGTCTTGAAAGTACTACTCTTTGTCTAAATTTTTTTTTAAGACCTAGCCGACCTAGTCCTGGACTGAGCCGACCTAATTCCAACTTAGTAGGCTTAGTCTCAGGATGAGCCGACCCAATTTTTGAACTTTACTAGGAGAGTTGATTTCTCTTTCGACTCGCTTCCATCTTTTCATGATCTATCTTCTCATATTTTTAAGACTTGAAAGTGCCACTTTTGAGCTCACACCTCTTGAGTTGTCTAGCTAGTTGACAAGTGGTATTAGAGCTTGGTTCTCAGCTAGCATTGATCTAAGCATCAGGAGATAAAGATTATGACAACATAATTAGGAGGTTCACTTACTGAAGGGCAATCCACTAATAGACCATCACTTTTCAATGGCACAAACTAAACCTATTGAAAAGCATGCATAAAAAATCTTCATTCAAGCTTTTGATTATGATATGTGGAGTGTCATAATCAATGGACCATACATACCCACTATTGTAGTCGATGGCTTTAGCACACCCAAACCTGAAAAGGATTGGAGTGAGGCAAATAAAAAATCAATTCAACTAAATGCCAAGGCTATAAACATTTGTATTGTGCCTTAGATGCCAACAACTTTAATCAAATCTCTACTTGCAATTTTATAAAAAAATTTGGGATAGACTCAAAGTCACTCATGAGGGTACAAACCAAGTTAAGAAATCTAAGATTAATATGTTAGTGCACCAATATGAGCTTTCCAAAATGAAATCCATCGAATCAATCATAGAAATGTTCACTCATTTCATTGATATAACTAACGGTCTAAAACATCTTGAAAAGATTTACTCTAATAGTGATTTGGTAAGAGAAATCCTTAGGTCTTTATCGAAGTCATGTGAGGCAAAGGTCACTGCAATTCAAGAGAATAAAGACTTGAATAAGCTGCCCTTGGAAGAGCTGATTGGATCATTGATGATCCATAAAATCACCATGAAGCAGCATAATGAAGATGAAGAAAAAAAGAAGAGGACCATTGCCCTCAAATCTACTGCAATTGATGAAGAAGAAGATGAGTCAATAGATGAAGATGAAGAAGATGAGGATATAGCATTGATTACAAGAAAGTTTAAGAAGTTTATAAGAAGAAGAAAGCAAGGCTTCAAGAAGAAACCCTTCAACAGAGATGAAACAAGCAAGGACAAGGATAAAGAAAGGAAACTATCTTTATGCTTTGAGTACAAGAAACCTAGACACTTCAAGGCGGACTGTCCCAACTTGAAGTAAAGCTTTAAGAAGACCAAGAAGAAAAGAATGATTATATTGTGGAGCGACAACGATGAATCTAGCTCCAATGAAGAATCTGAAGATATCGTAAACTTATGTTTCATGGCATAAGAGAATGAGGTAAACTCGAAAATCACTCAAGAATATTTTTTTAATGAATTACAAGATGCCTTTTATGATCTAATGAAAGAATTTAGAAAGATTTTTGGTAAAAATAAAAATATAAAAATAATGTGTGATATCTTATCCAAAGAAAAAGAAGAAATTCAATAAAAAAATAAGATTTTGATAGAGAAAAATGATTCCTTAAAAAAAAAAAAGTTAAAATGCTAAAACCATTGATTGATAAGTTCACATGTAGTTTTGAAAAGTTAAGAATAATTCTAAATAACCAAATAGTAGTTTATGATAAAGCTGGAATAGGTTATAATCCTAACAAGAAATAAAAATTCTTAAAGAATCTCTACACTCATTCAACATCATCATGTTCCTCTTCAAACATTACTTGTTTCTATTGTGGTAAGCTAGGACACAAAGCATATGCTTGCAATTCAAGAAAAATTAAAAAAAAATTTGCTAAGAAAGTTTGGGTTCCTAAGAAAACCATAAATGCTCACCCAAAAGGATCCAAGAAGACTTGGGTACCTAAATTAATCACTTGATTATTTTGCAGGAATGTCTTGTAGCCAATAAAAATAAACGAGCTTGGTATCTAGATAGTAGCTATTCAAGACATATGACGGGTGACAAAGAATAATTCAACATCTTTGAGAAAAAGAATGGAGGATTGGTAACCTTTGGTGACAATGGAAAAAGAAGAATCATTGATATTGGTAAAATCAAACTCACTCCCTTCACTTTCATTGAGAATGTTTTGCTTGTTGATAATTTAAAGCATAACATACTATGCATTAGTTAATTATATGACAAAGGTTTCAAAGTTACTTTTGAATCATCTTTATGCATAGTCACTAGTCCCTTTGATAATAGTATCATGTTCATTGGACAAAGACGTGGGAATATCTATATGGTTGATCTTGATGAGATAGCCATGATGAGTGGCCAATGTCTTGTTGCTAAAGATACTAAAATCAAAGAAACTACTTGGCTGTGGCATCATAAAGTAGGACATGCTAGCGTGCACATCTTATCAAAATTGGTTGCCAAAGATTTATTTAAATGTTTACCTAAATTGAATTTTGGAAATGACCATATTTATGATGCATGTCAACTTGGTAAACAAACTAGGAGGAGTTTCAAATCCAAAAATATTGTTTCAACCACTAGACCTCTAGAATTAATTCACATGGACTTATTTGGACCTACTAGGACCACAAGCCTAGGAGGAAAGAAATATGGACTTGTGATCATAGATGATTTTTCACGTTTTACTTGGGTTCTATTTTTAGCACATAAAGATGAGGCTTTTTCTATTTTTTCAAAATTTTTAGGAAGGTTTTAAATGAGAAGAACTCAACAATAATCAAAATCAGAAGTGATCATGGTACTAAATTTGAAAATCAAAACTTTGAAACTTTCTGTAATAAAAATGGAGTAGAACATAATTTCTCTGCTCTAAGAACACCCCAACAAAATGGTGTTGTTGAGAGAAAGAATAGGACTTTAGAAGAAATGACTAGAACTATGCTTTGTGAAGCAAAACTTCCAAAATATTTTTGGGCTGAAGCTATAAATATTGCATGCTACATTTTGAATTGTGTTTTAATCCATCCCATTCTTAAGAAAACCTCTTATGAGCTTTGGAAAAGTAGAAAATCTAATATCAACTATTTTCATATATTTGGATGAAAATATTTTATTTTAAATAATGAAAAAGATAAACTTAGAAAATTTGATGCTAAATCTGATGAGGGTATCTTTCTTGGATACTCATCATCAAGCAAAGCATATAGAATCTTCAACAAATATACTTTAGTTGTTGAAGAATCTATACATGCTGTCTTTGATGAATCTAACAACCTTTCATCAAAAAAGGAAGAAGCTTTTGATGATGATGTAGAAAATTTAGAAGAAGAAGAAAAAAAAACTTAGCTTGAAAGATAAACCAAATCATGATGAAGGAAGTGAACCAAACAACAATGATTATGAAGAAATTCAAGAAGAAGGTATGAATCAAAAACATTCAGATCTATCCGAAGAATGGACGTATGTACATAATCATCCTAAAGATCTTATAATTGGTGATCCATCTCAAAGTGTAAGAGCTAGATCCAATTTTAGAGAACATTATAATTATCTTGCATTTATCTCTCAAATAGAACCTAAAATAATTAAAGAAGCAGAAAACGATCCAAATTGGTTAATTGCCATGCAAGAGGAATTAAATCAATTTAAAAAAAATAAAATATGGACACTAGTCGATGGACCTTCTAATTATCCTATCATTAGCACTAAATGAGTATTCAAAAATGAGCTTGATAAAAATGATAATGTAATAAGAAGTAAAGCTAGATTAGTAGCTAAAGGATATAATCAAGAAGAAGGAAAAGATTTTGATGAAATTTATGCACTTATAGCCAGATTAGAAGCTATTAGATTACTGCTTGCTTTTGCTTGTTATATAGACTTTAAATTATACAAAATGGATGTAAAAACTATATTTCTAAATGATTTTATTACTAAAGAAGTTTATGTAGAGCAACCATTAGGTTTTGAAAATCATCTTTTTCCAAATAATGTTTTTAGAGTTAATAAAGCATTATATGGGTTGAAACAAGCACCAAGAGCTTGGTATGATAGATTAAGTAAATTTTTGCTTAATGACTTTTCTAGAAAAAGTATAGACACTACATTGTTCTTAAAATGAAAGAAATCAGATTTGCTAGTTGTTCAAATTTATGTTGATGATATCATTTTTGGTTCAACTAATGACAATCTTTGCCAAGAATTTGCTAAGTTGATGTAGGACAAATTTGAGATGAGCATGATGGGAGAGCTAACCTTTTTCCTTAGGCTTCAAATCAAACAAACTAAGGAAGGCATTTTTCTCTTCCAAACCAAGTATATACAAGAAGTATTAAAGAAGTTTAGAATGGAGAATGCAAAGAAAATTGGCACACCCATGAGCCCATCATGTAAATTAGATAAAAATGAACATGGTAAGAGTATCAATCAAAAACTTTATAGAGGTATAATTGGTGCTCTATTATATTTAACTACTAGTAGATCCGATATACTCTTTAGTACTTATATTTGTGCTAGATTTCAATCTAATCCTAAGAAATCTCATATGATTGCTATTAAAAGAATATTAAGATATTTGTTTGGAACATAAAATTTAGGATTATGGTACTCTAAGCAAACTTCAATAAATTTAGTAGGCTTTTGGATGTTGATTATGGAGGTTGTAGGATTGATAGAAAAAGCACTTCTAGTATATGTCAATTTCTTGGGTTAAATATAATCTCTTGGTTCAGCAAAAAGCAAAATTCGGTAGCACTATCCACGATCGAGGCCGAGTACGTTGCAGTCAAAAGTTGCTGTGCTCGATTCATTTGAATTAAGCAATAACTATAGGATTATGGCATTGATCAAAATAAAATTTCTTTAAAATGTGATAACACAAGTGCCATAAACTTAACCAAAAATCCCATTCAACACTCTAGAATAAAACATATTGAAATAAGGCATCACTTTATTAGAGATCATGATCAAAATGGTGACATCATACTTAAATTTATTTCAACTAAAAATCAATTAGTAGATATTTTTACAAAACCCTTGAATGGAGATAAATTTAATGCAATTAGAGGTGACTTAGGGATATGCTATCCATAATTACATGAATGATGGTCTCTCTATCATTTTTGTTCATCAATTGAATGGATTAATTATTTTATTTTAAAAAGTTTTGGTTAATATAAAAAATTACTCAATCTGCCTGCTTGGGCTGGCTCGAGTGTACCATCGAGCTAGCTCGGTTGCCAAGCTGACTTGATTGAAAATCGAGCTTGCTCGATGATCGGGGGGCCCAATTTCTTACTTAAGTCACCATCACTCCAAAAGCCCTATTCATCATTCCAAGCTTGCCTTTCCTCAACCTTTTCCCGGCTCCTCTCCAAATTCCTTCTTAATCTCTTTCTCTCAATCCATTCTTCGAATCCCTCAAAATCTGAGAGAATGGCACCCAAATCTCGTGAGAAATTTTCAAAGAAGCACCGCATAGAGGAACAACCGGACGTTCGCTTGAAAAGAAGGGGAACAATGAGCTCAGTGCCTTCTGCCTCCCCAAACTAACCTTCAATGGCTTCTAGAGTAGTCACAATTGGGAGAAAGATTAGTTTTGAGTTCCTAAATGAAGAAACCTTTTGGATTGGGTCATAGATTTGACAGTAAGGGTGGGAAAAAATTTGCTCTTTGGATATACTCACCTATCCATAGTTAGTTAGAGAATATTTTGAAAATCTGAGGATTGGTGCTGATTTTCTTTGGTTAGAGGTTAAGGAAAAAGAAATTATCTTAGATCAAAGGAAATTAGGGCACCTTCTTCAAATGCCACATGGTGGAATTCGTGCTCCCAGTCTTCAGAATGATTTTGAAAGTCTAAAGAGGCTTCTTGGAAGAGACATTATAGACCAGCGGGACATTCGCAATGCAAACATTCTCTCGGTTGAACTCAAGCTTCTTCATAGTATGATTTGCAGAATATTCTTTCCAAGAATCAATAGATTTGGTTGGCTGTCCTCAAAAGATTTGGCTATAATAAGTTACATGGTAGAAGGAACTCCATTGAACTTGCCTTTCATGATGCTAGAATAGATTAAAAGTGCTACTGGGAGATCAAAAGGAAAGGCCTGCCTGCCTTATGGAATGGTTTTTACTCTCCTATTCATTGAAGTAGGTATTGACTTGGAAGGAGAAATTTCTAACTCTCTCACTCACACTGATTACTACATAATTCAAACTTTGCATCGGATGAAATTCAAGAAGAAAATTGGTGTTTGGATTAGAGAAGATGAAGAAGTATGTCCTCAAGTATCAGAATCCTCCTCCTCTTCTTCAGATTCAACCAGGCCTTCCTCTCCAGCACCTGTAGCTCCTTCATTATCCCCTGTGCCCGCATCGACACCAGGATCAATTGCTGGAGAACATCATCCAACCTCTCCTCGCACACCTGTAGCTTTTTTGAGTCTCTTAATTGATAGTTTTATAGACCAAGTGGTGGGATAGATCTCTAAGAAATTGGATGATATGTTTTCTAACCTCAAACTCTAATTCACTCAAAGTTTCGAAGAATAGAGAATTTCATTTGAGGGAAAGATTGAAATGATCAGTCAGCAAATAACAAATTTATTCAAAGACTCAAAATTTTGGAAAAAGAAAACAATAAACCTTCTGGACAGATTAAGTTACTAACAAGAGAAGTGGCCAAGATTACTAGAAGGGTTGAAGAACTTATCATCACTCAACAAGATGGCATAGAAATTATGATTTTAGCACTTCAGAGATTTAATCAGAAGTTGGATGATTTGGCCTCTCAGATTTCTCCTCCTTCATCTTAGCCTAGACCTTCTCCTAGCCAGCCTCAGTCCTCTACTGTTAGACCCCCCTTCAGTGCCACTGTAAGACCTGGAACTAGTTTTTCCACTACTAGCCTCGGACCCTTTGCAAGAACCCGAAGCAAGCCATCTGCACCCTCCACCTCTACTTCTGGTCCCATCATTAAATTTCCTACCTCAGACGAGGAATAGTCATTTTGGACCAAAATCTAGTCTTTTTGATTTTGACTTGAACTCTACTGATGTATTGTTTGGTTATCTCTTTTTGTAAACAATACAAACTTGTAATCAACTTCATCTTTTAATGAAAACTTTACATGCAATGTTTGTGATGTTACT
Source organism: Cocos nucifera (assembly GCA_006176705.1). Lineage (NCBI taxonomy): Eukaryota > Viridiplantae > Streptophyta > Magnoliopsida > Arecales > Arecaceae > Cocos > Cocos nucifera. The sequence continues at coordinate 112,553 of QRFJ01002465.1, read as the reverse complement.
ATTCTGCTTATCCTTTTTTAATGATTGACAAAAAGAGGGAGAAGAAATACTTGAGCATATAAATTGGATCTCTATTTAATTAATTATCCTTAATTAAATTAAAGATTATCGTGGATAAAATGCGTTCATTATGGAGGAGCTAATGTAAGTTTCTATATATCTTAACTTTGTAAAGCATCCATCCCTTCTAATGTTTGTACATTTCGAATTATCAAAATTACTTATGCATATTGGAATTTACAAAACCTGTGCATATTGAAATTTACAATATCTCATTATATATCTTTTTAAATTCATAATATATTTTTACTTTGATATGCTTAATATTTTGTCATCATCAAAAAGGCGGAGATTATTGCCCCCAGGAATGATTTTGATGATTACAAAATATTAGAGCATAATCTTAATACTAATACTTTTCAAGAATGTCAAAGTCTATTTTTTATAGAAAAAAAAGGCTATTGAAAGATTTTATAATCAAATGAAGTTCTTTCAAGTTAATTGAAGCAGTCCTTAAAATATTTTTGAAGTAAGAAGAAGAATCCCTCCTCAAAAGTCGAGCTGGCCTAATTTTGACTTGAGCCAGCCCTGACATGGCATGCAATTAACTCTTTGGCTTGTAACACAGTCGAGCCGACCCAATTTGGAGCTGAGCCAGCTATCTCAAAAAGATAGAAGATCAGTTTTGAAAATCTGTTGATCGAGCCAACCCGATGCTTAGATGAGCCGACTATCTCAAGGTGATAGAAACTTGATTTTTGTGAACTACTGATTGAGCTAGCTTGACATAGAATCGAGCTGGCTATCTCAATAGGATAGATCGATGTCTTATGAAAAATCTCTGCTTGAGCTAGCCCAAAGTCAGAATTGAGCTAGCTCGACGTCATCTGATAAGCACAATAGCTAGTTCTACATCAATCTATCTTTGCCCAAAACCTTTTTCCAATAGATATTTTCATCCTCCAATGGTACTATTTGGTCAAAATCCATGTCATATCAACTAGAACTCCTTGGAAATGATTAAGAAAAAGAGAAATATAAAAGAAAAATACTATTCAAGCCCAAAAGATAGAAAATAGAAAAGAAATAGTGAGCTTATAATTTTTCCTATCTACAGGAAGGCTTACCTACTTCCAATCAATTTTTTCTTAAGATGATTAAAGCTCATTCAAAGAAGGAAGAGAAGAATTCGTTGCCACCATTCAAGGCTTCCTAAACTAAAGCTCCAATGGCAATAATCCGACCAGAAAATAGGGTCATTCTTAGTTGTATTTACTTTTCTTTCAATCTTATTGTAACTATATTAGCTGGGGCTAATATTAAAAGGGGATTCTCTTGTACCAAATTTAGTTTAGTTTTGGGGAGCCTTAGGTTGAAGGCCTGCGAAGGTTTTGATTGGTTGACCTATGTTAAAACCAATTGGATTTGTTTGTGAGCCCAGGGAAAACAAACACACTATAATCATATGATTATAGTACAAATTCCCAAGAGATTGCTTGGGAAGTGGACGTAAGTGCTGGAGGTGCACCGAACCACCATAAATTTGCTGCATTTGTGTGTGCGTTTCTGCTTGTGTGTGTCAGTCTTTCTTTCTATTATTTTATCTTGTATAGTTTTCTGCTTTAGCTGCACATCTCTCACTAAGTTCATTAAGATTTTTAATAATTCAATTCATCCCCCTCTCTTGGGTTGTCTAGCTAAGCAATATAGGATTCAGCCATAGGTTCGACCCTCTACCACCTCGATACCTATTGGTGTCCTCACAAGCCTTGACATTCTAGACCTAGAGCGATGCGCATGTGGAGGAGGTTGTGCAGAGGCTTTTGAGCCAGCGACCTTAGAGCCGTTGGAAAATATGTCCTAAAGCCAATCATCTAAGTAGTAGATGATTGGAATTGGTATATGAATTATCTAATAATAATAGTAATTTGATTGTTTTATCATAAAAGTTCTATCTTCCTTAAATGAACTTCTAAATTATGATGAAGTCCTTAGAACCACAATCAATTGATAGAGGAGGATTTATCAGATGGTTCTTAAATTATTCACGATCAAATGATAAGTTATTAACAAGGATGATAACTTATCGAGTGTAGATCGCTGTATGCCATTTGCGTTGGTTATCCTTATAACCAAGTGATGTGGAGACACTGGTATGGCATCCAGGAGAGATGTAGGAGTACATCTATACCGAACATGGTCAATGTAGCACTCTACTATCAAGAGTAGCTAGCTAAGGCCAATGGGTATAAGTGTCCCTCCGATCTAAGATCACCACAGTGACTTGCGAGCAACTCACTATACTTTGGTGCTGGACTATCTGTATTTCTAATATAGATGATGGAAGGTTTTTGGGTATAGTCAAGTACTTATAGAATTGATGTGTAAGTCAAGATGGGATTGACTACTCCTAATTAACCTCAGAAAGAGAATGTCTCATTCTGTTTCAATTTAGTAAAACCTAGGCTTGGATAATCCTCGTAAGGTGTCACAAGATTTGCAAAATTTTGAGATACAATAGAGATGACTTGTATGAGTATTTGATAGCATACTCAAAGTCATCTTGAGCATTATTTATCATAGGAATGAATTATACGATAACCATGGGCTAGGGTTCTAAGAATGTTGCTTTGCATACATTCGACCTATTCGGATGTTAGGAACCATTGCTAAATGGTAACTTCGATTGATACAAGAATTGGTTTCTATGCTATCACCTTAGGTTCAAACATATAGAGTCACACACAATAGAGCTTGTAACCTGATTGGATGATTAATTGATGATTGAGAATCATTTTGAGGTTAATCATTCAATGCGATTGGTGTTTGACCTAATGCAAATATTGCAAGAGGATCGATTAGCAATTGGATTGCTAATTAGCTCAATTTGATTGAGCAATTAGGCTGAGATCAAGTGTAATTGGTTTATTCGATAAGCTAATTGCAAGGGAAGAATAATTTCTTATTTAACTAAGACTTGGGTGTACCTGATTGACCTAGGATTTAAATTAGATTTAAATCTTAATTTAATCTAATTTAATTAAGATCCTAGTTGGACTAGGATCAACCTTAATTAGGTTGTATTTAATCTAGTTTAAATAGAATTTAAATTAGGTGTAAAATAATTTTGACCTAGTCAAACAAGAGGAGTCTTAGTTGGACTGAAACTCTCTCTCTTTCACTTGCACTTAAGAAAGCCCATGCCATATTTTAATTTTATATTTTTTTTATGTTTTCTCATGCCTAATAAAAGGTTTCCCATGCCTCATATCAGATTATTTGGAATAAATTTTGACTTGGTCAAAAGCAGGAAGTTGTTAGGATTAGTTTTCTTCTTGGAAGTGCCCTCTTTGACCTAAACTCTTCCCTCCTCTTGTGCGCCCACTTTTCCCTTGCCATTTGTTTTGTTCCACCCTTTCTTCACTAGTTTTTGTGCATGAGATTTAGAGGATGCATGAAAATAACTATGGGAGGGGTGTCCAAGAGTTGGATGTCCCATAGGAATCCAAAAAGGACTAGGTTTGACCTAGTCATCCATATATATTTTGGGTGCCTCCTTTCAGATGGTTTGAGAATGTGAAAAATCTTAAAAAAATCATGGATAATCAGAGGAAAGAAGGAGAAGGAGTGAAGGATTTGTGGCACTAATATTCATAGAGAAGAGCCCTCAATTAAGACATCAAAGGTAGATATCTTAAAGAGACAAGGTAAGAGAAGATTATCTTCTCTTATAATTTTCTTTTATGTTTCTCTCTTCTTATTTCATTTATAATTTTTATATGATAAAAATCTAAGAGAGAGAGAGAGGAAGGGCTTGAGCTAAGTTGGTGCCAAGATCCTTAAAGAAAAGGTCTTCATCTGGACATCAATCGTTGATGTCATGAAGGCACAAAGGTAAGAGAAGATTATTTTTCTCTCTCTTTTTTTTTTTGAGTATCTTCTTCTCCATTTTATTTATGAGATTTTTATGAGAAAAATCTGAGGGTGTGAGATCTAGAAAAGTAAAAAAAAATCTAGAGGAGATGATCTCCTCTGAACCTAGCATAATAGATATTTTCAGGACATCAACCATTGACGTCCTGAAGGAGAAGATTTATCTTCTCTTAGGGTTTATTTCATATGTCTTTTTATTTTCTAATTTATGAGAGATCTAAGAGTTGGATTCCTCCCTCATTCCTCGTCATGTTCTTCATCTCTTGGATTGTCCAAGAGATCTGAAGAACATGTATTTGATTAACCATCAGGAGGGATCCGCGAGAAGCTAGCACTTTGAGCGGATCTTCATTCGACGAACCTCCGATGTTTGTTGCAGGTTCGTGTGGACCACCTGTAGAGGTCAGATACTTATGTGGCTCCAAATAAAATAATAGATTCAACCGTAGAGTTCTCGACTCATGCAAAGATAAGAGATCTGATCTCTTGGTGACCTAAATATGTTTTAGGATTAGATCTAGAATTATTCTAGATCTAGGTATTGATATGATGAATATCACTTATGATTAATTTAATTTTAAATTTATATTTGCATCATAACATATTATAGATCCTTGATGTAAGGTTTTGTAATTTGATTACATGTATTTATAGATAAAATAGTTTAATCTATATCTTCTGCTGCTCTATATTTTAAAAAAGTTTTAAAATCTATACATGAAACCCTACATATTTTCTATCAGTAGTATCAGAGCATCTAGATTCTATTATAACATGTTTATGTATGCTTTAGATTAAATATAAAAATTAAAGTTAATTAAAGATCGCATATATTGCCATAAGGTTGTCCTGCTGTAAGGTTAACCCCTTACAATGAAAAAGTTGTCCTTGTATGTGCTGATCTAAATCAAAATAATGAATTATTTAGATTAGATCTAAGAAAATTTATAATTTAATTTTTTGATTTAAATCTAAAATTTAATAGATATTAGATCTATTTTAGATTATTTAGATTAGATCTAAATAATATCAGGATTGCATATACTGCCATAAGGTTGTCCTAGTATGTGCTGATTTGAAAAACTTTAATTATAAATATGTTAGATGAGATCTAAAGTAATTTATGATTTATTTTTAGATTTTAAATCTAAATTTAAATGATTTATGATCTGATTTTGTTCATTTAGATAGGACCTATATGATATGTTTCATGTTCTAAATCTAGATCCTGATGATGCATATGCTGATATGTAGTTTTTATTTTTGAATCTAGTGATGATATATGTGATATATATATTTTATAGAAATTAAATCATGAACTTACTTTCTGCAAAAGTCTAGATTTGAAATCCTAGGACATGATCTAAATAATAAAATAAATTAGATCTAAAATCATGTATTGAATAATGTAAATTATTTATAATTTAAAAATATTTTAAATAATAAAATCAAAAACTAGTTCTAAGATTTCATAAACCTAAACCCATAAGACTTGAACTTAATTGAGAATTAAGTGATTGTTTAGGATCTAGGTTTGTGATTTGAAGATCCTAAGATAATTTCATAATACATGAGTTAAAGGGAAATGGGTTAGCTTTGATTAGGTCCTTAACTGGGTTAGACCTAGGGTTAGATTAAATATGGGGATAATTAAAAAATTGATCAAACCTAATTAATAGTTAATTAGGATTAGATCATTTCTATAGATCACTTCAATAGTTGTAGTTGATCAAAGTCCATACATCTAACAAATGAATGTTGATCGTGGCTCAGTGGTCGAGCCCTAGTCTTTAGGCAGACCAAATCAAAATTAATAAATCAATTGATGTCTAAGGTAAGTCTGACATCCCAGTTCGGTGGTTTTTAATTGGCAGCCTACTTACCTGACCATTTCTGATGGTGTCTAAGGTAAGCCTTGGCAGATCCTTCCACCGATCTCACTTATGTGATTAATGTGGTTAATCAAGTTTTTGATTAGGTTGCTCATTGATTCCTGCTAACCCATGTCACATAGAAAATCAATGAGACTGATTTTATTTAGTGAGACTAATTTAGGTGTCCATGGACCGTAATTGATCCTAATCCTCATCAGTGACTTGTGAAGTCAGTGGGAGGACTTGACTTGGTGAAGTTAGTAGGAGCAAATTGGTCCATGTCCTTTCTGTCCTTAAATCACTAATAATTTAAATCTTCTAAAATTATTATGTCCTTAAAATGATAAAGTTATGGAGATAATGGAGTAATAGCCTCCCATTAAGATATTTGATAATGGGTCCATTAACTCAATAATCTTTGGAGGCCTAAAGGCTTGGTGCTTGTTGACTAATGGAATTATCATCCATCATATGATGACTTAGATGTGTCTCCCTAATGGTGGTTGGGTTGGCCAACCAAAGTTAGACCTGATCATTCATTGGTTGGATGGACCAAGTATGGTCATGTTAATGGTTGGACCTAACTGGATCTTTTTATGAAAAGGCCAAAGCCAACTGATCAGGACCTGGGGCAAAATTAAAATTACTAAAAATTATTTAGAGAAATAATTGGTTATGAACCTACCCTTAGATGTACATGGGTGGGCCAACCAAAGTTGGGCTTGTGTGCAGTCTATGTGGATTCTAGTACCTACTAGGGAATTAAAGTAATTCCTCGAATTGGAGGTAGAGGCTACTAGTTCGAATAAAATAGTGGGAGAATCTTTAGACTAAAGTCCAAGTCTTTAGGCTTAATATGATTCATATACAATAGGTTATTGTTCTCTATTAAGGCTAAATCCTAATTACTCCTATCACTGTTAGACAGTGAAGACTTATGGACCCAACTTCGATAATCAGTATCGAAAGTTGAATATTGGTTCTATAGTACGAATGGATTCGTATTGAGATTTCTGAGCCTAGTCAAAATAATTAGTCCAAAGTTAATCCAAATTAGGCATAGTACTTCTAATGTCTGAAATAGGGTCATAGGAAGAAGATTTATCTTGCTTCCCTTGACCATAATAAGCTGAACAAGGGAAAGGAGCAAAAGTTGCTCATTAAAGATGTTATATGATAACACCTTAAAACTTCTTTGTATGTAATTCTACTATCTGAGTATTAGATACCAGTGGTCTTATGCAATTCATTGCAAGGACTTAAGGTAAGTAGAATGTACACACCCTAATTAGATTATATCATGGATGTCTATGTTTGGCATTATAGGCTTAGTCATATTGACAAGAACAGGATAAACGGGTTAACTTAAGAGGAAAACCTTGATATCAATTATTGTGAATCATTGATAGCCTATGAATCTTGTCTTCTTGGAAAGATAACAAAGTAACCTTTTACTGAAAAAGGTGAAGGAGCCGATAAAGTTCTAAGTCTCATACATAGTGATGTATATGGATTTATAAACTTAAGTGCTAAAGAAAGATATTAGTATTTCATTATAGTGACCTATCTGAACATGGGTGCGTCTAGTCTGAATCATTTGAAATATTCAAATGATTCAATAATAAAAAAGAAAAACAAACTGGATAAGATATTAAAACTCTTCGATCAGATCGAGGAGGCAAATACTTATCCAATGAGTTTGTGACATATCTAGGAGAGAATAGGATTCTCTCTTAGTGGATTTCTTTTCGAAACACAGTGTATTTAAATGAAGAAATTAAACTTTGTTAGACATAGTTCAATCTACAATAGGATATACTTGTTTGCCTGTTGTAGGTTTGTGCTCTTGTGACTATTTTTTTTCTCTAAAAATTTATACTGAGTTAATTTGTTGCATTGACTCTATATGGGATATGGATCGGGTATAGACCTAGACTCTCTCACTTTTGGGTTTGGAGTTGATCAGTCTATGTCATATATTTGCACACAGATAAACTTGGATCTTAGTTCAATAAGTGTTTAAGGGTTATTAGTTCTGCTATGCTAAAGAACATAAGATGTTCATCAATAGTAAGACATTCCTTTTGGAAAGGAGTTTCATAGAGAAGGAACTAATGCCTATCAAGTTGAACTTATAAAAATTTGACTGGTAGAAAAGAATCGATATTATCTAATAAACCTACAGAATCGGATTTGATCAGATCAAATCCAGAGCTCATTAAAATATCACCTTAAAGGAGGTCCGGTAGAGTACCGTGTTAGTCGGCCAGATACTTCAGTGTTTAGATTCGGGATGGCGATCATGTTGAGCTCGATGAGAATAATAAGGATTCGATCACGAATAAGGATACAGTGCAGTGGCCTGATTCTGAGAAGTAGCTTGGAGCCATATGATCCAAATTGAAGTCTATGAAAATCAATAGTGTATGGACACTAGTTGATCACCTGAAGGAATAAAACCCATTGGGTGGAATGGATTTTTAATAGGATCAGAGTAGCGTAGATGAAAAGATAAGGACCTATAAAGCCCATCTGAGTATCATCTTAGAGTTTGAGCATACGTTCTGAACGTATATCTTAGTTATGAACAAAGACAAACCCTGTACTTATTATTGGGCAAAATGTTTTGTAGTGTTATTTCTTGTGATGTTTGAGGATGAAATTCTCTTAATTCGGAATAGCATTCCAATATTGCAAGAAATAACGGTTTAGCTGTCATCTTATTTATCCATGTTTGAGATTAGACATGGTATACTCACTAGAGGTATTGAGCAGATGCCAGTCTGATCCAAGTAAGAGCCACTGGAGGATTGTATAGACAATCCTTAATTATTTAAAAAATACTAAGATCCAGTGACTCAAATATGGAAGTACTGACTTAAAATATATGGATGTTTTGATTTTAGTCAGAACAAGATGACAACAAGAGAATATCGACTCATACCCTAATTGTAGGAGCAATCTGCTGGAAAGGTTTCAAGCAAAATACTTTAGCCTATTCAGTTAGTGATGTAGAGTACATCATGGCATATGATGCTGCCATGTAAGCTGTGTAGTTACTGAGGTTCATTAGCAGGTTGGGAGTGGCACCCTCCACCCATGGTCCAGTCCTATTGTAGCACTGAAGCCATAGCTCAAGCTAAAGAGCCGAAGGACCAGCATGTTCTGCAATGATTTCAACTTAGATATTTGATCTGGGTGATGTCGATCTTTAGAAGATCAATGTAAAAGGAGAACTTGATCGACCAATTTGTTAAGACCTCGGAACTAAGGAGTTCTATGAACTCAAGTGGAAGATAGAATATTTGATATCATTCTGATTGGCTTTAGTCCAAATGGAAATTATTGAAAAATATGTCCTAAAGCTAATCATCTAAGTAGTAGATGATTGGAATTAGTATATGAATTATCTAATAATAATAGTAATTTAGCTGTTTTATCATAAAAGTTCTATCTTTCTTAAATGAACTCCTAAATTATGATGAAGTCCTTAGAACCACAATCAATTGATAAAGGAGGATTTATCGGATGGTTCTTAATTTGTTCATGATCAAATGATAAGTTATTAATAAAGATGATAACTTATCGAGTATAAATCACTATATGTCATATGTGTTGGTTGTCCTCATAATCAAGTGGTGTGGAGATACTGGTATGGCATTCATATGAGATGTAGAAGTATATCTACACTGAATATGACCAATGTAGCACTCTACTATCAAGAGTAGCTAGCTAAGGCCAATGGGTATAAGTGTCCCTTCGATCTGAGATAGCCATGGTGACTTGCGAGCAACTCATTATACTTTGGTGCTGGACTGCCTGTATTTTTAATATAGATGACTAAAGATTTTTGGGTATAGTCAAGTACTTGTAGAGTCGGTGTGTGAGTTAAGATGAGATTGACCACTCCTAATTAACTTCAGAAAGAGAATGTCTCGCTGTGTTTCAATTTAGCAAAACCTAGGCCTGGGTAATCCTCGTGAGGTGTCACAAAATTTGTAAAATTTTGAGATACAATAGAGATGACTTGTATGAGTGTTTGATAGCATACTTGAAGTTGTCTTGAGTATTATTAATCATAGGAATAAATTATACGGTAACCATGGGCTAGGGTTCTAAGAATGTTGCTTTGCATACATTCGACCTATCCGGACTTTAGGAACAATTGCTAGATGGTAACTTTGATTGGTATAGAAATTATTTCCTATGCTATCGACATAGGTTCAAATATATGGGGTCACACACATTAAAGCTTGTAATCTGATCAGATGGTTAATCGATGATTGAGAATTGTTTCGAGGTCAAACATTCAATGTGATTGATGTTTGACCTAATGCAAGTGTTGCAGGAGGATCGATTAGCAATTGGATTGCTAATTGGCTCAATTTGATTGAGTAATCAGATTGAGATAAAGTCTAATTGAATTATATTCAATTAGAATTAATTTAGATTTAATTAGATTAAGTCTAATTAGTTTATTGGATAAGCCAATTGCAAGGGAAGAATAATTCTTTGTTTGACTAGGACTTGGGTGCACTTGATTGACTTATGATTTAAATCAGATTTAAATATTAATTTAATATAATTTAATTAGGCTCCTAGCTAGACTAGGATCATATTTAACTAGATTTCATTTAACCTAGTTTAAATAGAATTTAAATTGAGTTTAAAATAATTTTGACCTAGTCAAATAAGTGGAGTCCTAGTTGGACTGGGACTCTATCTCTTTCACTTGCGCCTAAGAAAGCCCATGTCATATTTTAATTCCAAATTTTTTTCTATGTTTTCCATGCCTAATAAAATATTTTTCATGCCCCATATCATATTATTTGGAATAAATTTTGACTTAGTCAAAAGTAGGAAGTTGTTAGGATTAGTTTTCTTCTTGGAAGAGCCCTCTTTGACCTAAACTCTTCCCTCCTCTTGTGCGCCCACTTTTCCCATGTCAATTCTTTTGTGCCACCCTTTCTCCCCTAGTTTTTGTGTGTGAGATTCAGAGGATGCATGAAAATAACTATGGGAGGGGCATCAAAGAGTTGGACGCCCCATAGGAATCCAAAAAGGACTAGGTTTGACCTAGTCATCCATATATATTTTGGGTGCCTCATTTCAGATGGTTTGAGAATGTAAAAAATCTTAGAAAAATCATGGATAATTAGAGGAAAAGGAGGAGAAGGCATGAAGGATTTGTGGCATCAAAATTCATGGAGAAGAGTCCTCAATTAAGACATCAAAGGTTGATATCTTGAAGAGACAAGGTAAGAGAAGATTGTCTTCTCTTATAATTTTCTTTTATATTTCTCTCTTTCTATTTTATTTATGATTTTTATATGATACAAATCTGAGAGAGATAGAGGAAGGGCTTAAGGAAATATGGCACCAAGATCCTTAAAGAAAAGGTCTTCATCTGGACATTAATCGTTGATGTCATGAAGGTACAAAGGTAAGAGAAGATTATCTTCTCTTTATTTTTTTTTTTTGAGTATCTTCTTCTCCATTTTATTTGTGAGATTTTTATGATAAAAATCTGAGGGTGTGAGATCTAGAAAAGTAAAAAAATATCTAGAGGAGAAGTTCTCCTCTGAACCTAGCATAATAGATATTTTTAGGACATCAACTGTTGACGTCCTGAAAAAGAAGATTTGTCTTCTCCTAGGGTTTATTTCATATGTCTTTTTATTTTCTAATTTATGAAAGATCCAAGGGTTGGATTTCTTCCTCATTCCCCCTCATGTTCATCATCTTGTGGATTATCCAAGAGATCCGAAGAACATGTATTTGATTAACCATTAGGAGGGATCCGCGAGAAGCTAGCACTTCGAGCGGATCTTTGTTCAACGAACCTTTGATCTATATTGCAGATTCGTGTGGATCACCTATAGAGGTCGGATGCTTGTGCAGCTCCAAAGACAACAACGGATTCAACCACGGAATTCTCAACCCATGCAAAGGTAAGAGATATGATCTCTTGGTGACCTAGATGTGATCTAGGGTTAGATCTAGAATTATTCTAGATCTAGGTATTGATATGATCAATACCGCTTATGATTAATTTAATTTCAAATTTATATTTGCATCATAACATGTTATAGATCCTTGATGTATGATTTTGTAATTTGATTACATGCATTTGTAGATTAAATAGTTTAATTTATGTCTTTCGCTGCTTTATATTTCAAAAAAGTTTTGAAATCTATGCATGAAATTCTATATGTTTCTTATCAAGAGCTTCTTGGATGCCATCCATGATACCTTCGTGGAGCTTCTTTGGGACCCACAGCTATGCGACCAACTGGGCTCTATTAGAAATTATATCCTAAAGCTAATCATTTAGGTTGTAGATGGTTGAGCTAATTGTAAATGGTACATAAATTATTAATGAATAAAATTATTATTTCAGCTTTTCATCACTCTTGTGCATCTTTCTTTAATGAACTCTTCTATGATGAAGTCCTTAGAACTATTTAGATCGATAAACAAGGATTTATCATTTAGTCCTTCAATTTGTACACCACCAAATGATACATTATTACCAAAAATGATAACATTTATCGTGTGTAGGTCATTGAGTGCCATATATATTGATTGTCCTCTTAACCAAGGAGTATGGTGATACTGATATGGCATGCATGTAAAGTGTAGGGATATATTTCACTGAATATGACCTAGTTGCAGAGCTCTCTACTATCAAGAGTTGCTTATGAAGGATATCGGTATAAGTGTCCCTTAGACCTGAGATAACCAAGGTGACTTGCAAGTAACTCACTGCACTTTAGTACCGAACTACCTAAATTTTTAATTCAATGATGGAAGGCTTCTGGGTGCAATCAAGTATTTGTTTAGTCGGTGTATGAGTTAAGATGGGATTGACCCATTCAAGTATTAGAGCAAATACATCATTATATTTTAATTTAGTAAAACCTCGATCAGGATAGTCCCTATGATGGATATTAAAATTTAAAATATGATATGGATGATTATTAGGGTTGGCAGTTTAATCCTAAATCATCCTTTGAGCATTGAGATCAAGAGAATGAATTATACGATAACCATATGCCACAGGTTTATGGATGTTGCGTTGCGACTATTCAACCTATCTGGATGTCTAGTACTATTACTAGATGGTCACATCGATTGGTATAAAAAATTAATTTTTTTGTTACTGGCTTAGGGTTCAAACCTTTGGAGTTACACACAATAGAAATTTCTAACTGATCTAATAGCTGATCAAGAGTTCTAACAGTCTGGGACTCTGTGGTGAAGAGTCTCACTGGACTGAAACTCTATAACTAGAAGTTCCACTAGACTAGGACTCTACTTTCTCGAGTTCCACTAGACTAGAACTTTAATATTATTAGAGGATTAATTAGTAATTAGATTGTTGATTAGCTTAATTTAATTGATTGTTGAGGATTCGATCAAGTCTGATTGAATTTGACACGTTTAGGTTATGAGATGACATAATCGCTATGGAAGATTCGACCCTGATTTAATTAGGACCTAGACTCAATTAATTTTTAATTTGATTAAAATTTTTTTGGGTTGGATTAAGCCTAATCTAATTGAGTTTGTTCTAGTCTAATTGGATCTGGATAAATTGGTTTGGATGAAACCAATTTGGATTAGTTCAAAATTGGTTTGAATTTGAATTTTCTTGTGCCACCATTTGACCCACGCCCTTCTTCACACCTCTAAGGAATTTATGTGAGTTTTCCCATGCCAAGAAGAGAATGTGTGCCCCCTTTCTTCCCCCTTTGACCTAGTCCAAGTGTTGGACTGGTTCAAATTAAGTTGAATTTTGAATTCAACTTAAGGAGATTAGAGGTTGGAACTAATCTCTCTCTTATCCATTCCCATGCTCCCTTGGCTTTGTCGCATAAATTTTTGGCATATTTTTGAGTGGGTGCATAGAAGAAGATTCCTTCTATATGTCATCCACTTGGGGTTGGTGTTGGAAGAGGATAAGTCATCCACTTGAATTTTGAATTCAAATGGATTGGTTAAAACCTCCCTAAGCTCTCTCCTTATCCACTCCATGCACAAACACTATCAGATGGTTGCCCATTTAAATGAGTCTTTTTCTGGGCATGCATAGATAAGAGAGAGGCTTCGTAAGAGAGTATTTTAAGAGAGAGTAGGCACTAGTTCCGGGTGTAAGAAAATTCTAGAGAGAAAGACTTTATTGGCGCCCCTCCTTTCTATCATTCTTACCTCATGCGATTTTAAATAGTTTAAAACTGTGTGGTTAATTTTGTGATGTGGATTTCATAAAAAATATGAGAGGGGCATGAGGACTTCTAGGCAAGTATTCTGAGTATCAGAAAAATCGAAGCATTTGGTTTTTAAGGTTTTTGGGTGTGGGTAGCCCTAGGGTTTGGACCTAGGATTTGGATGGAGAGATTGAGCACTGTGAGTGCTCGATCATCATGATAAATTCCATACTGGCTCGTCATCCTCCAAAGTTCATATTCTAGTCTTCTGGAGCATCCAGGAGATCGAGAGAAGGTGATCGATTGGATCGATCATCAAAGTCTCCGATGAGGAGCTAGCACTCCGATAGACCTGGTTGGGACTAGGAACTCCGTATGGACTATCTATAGAGGTCGGACGACCATACAACTGCATCATGACATGAGGAGGTTCTTTCTGGTAGTTTTAGATTGTGATGTTTAACTACCCATGCTCAGGTATCATGTTCTGAACACAAGTCGGTTAGCAAATGTTACTTGCTAATCGAGTGCATTTATTTTCTAATACATATATAACACGTCTAAATCCTAGTGTAGAATTTTATGATTAGATCATAGCTTGCATAAATTAATATTAGATTAATTTTTCCTTCCATTGTATTTTAAATTCAAAATTTTTTTTTTAAAAAGCATGCCTAAAACCCTGCACTATTCCCTATAGTGGTATCAGAGCAATAGGTCGAATGATATGGTCTATATATTAATTAGAAATATGAATGCTTGCATATTTGATATGTTTAAGATCTGAGTAGCAAGTAATCTAATTGAGCAGATTGCCATGGCCTTTCGATCATAGGAGAAAAGTAGGTTTTGAAGGCCCTCTCCTTCCATTCGAAGGGGTTCTCCTATGGCATATAGGGGTGCCGCTGTGGTTATTACTCTTGAAGATGAAGGAGCAAAAGGAATAATTGAATTAGTTTTAGTTTGAAAAGTAAAAATGAATATGTTAGATTAGATCTAAAAAGTTGATTCATGATTTAATTTTTATTGTGCTTGATTTTTTGTTTAAAACTAGCAATAGATTGCTGTTTATGAAATGAGCTGACTCATTTTTGAAATGAGTTTAAAACTAGCAGTAGGTTGCTGTTTATGAAATGAGTTGACTCATTTTTGAAATGAGTCGACCCATTTGGTGAATAAAAAATAAAAAAATTATAAAAATATTTTATAAATTTAAAAATAATTTTTGAAATGTCAAACCCCAACCCATCAACCCAAAACTTAATTAAAAGATTAAGTGTTGTCTTGTAGGGTCTAGAATTATGAATTAAAGATCCTAAGATAAAAGTATAAAATGTGAGTTAAAGGGTTAGATGGATTAGATCCGTTAATTGGGTTAGACCTAAGGTTACTTAAAGAATGGACTTAACTAGAGTAATTAATCAAATCTAACAAAGTGTTAATTGAGATTAGATCAAGGACACTCTAGATTTAACTTCAATAGTTGTAGTTGGACAAGTCCATATCTTTAACAAGGACTAAGATGGACTTGATTCATGGCTAAGTGATTGAGCTTGAAATTACTAGGTCGATCAAATTGAATCTAATTAATCAATTGGTGCCTAAGATGAGTTCGACAGTCTAGACTAGTGATTTTTAATTGGAAGCTACTTGCTTTGATTTGATCTTTGATGAATTAATGACATATTCCTTCCACGGATGTCACTTACCTAGCCGACATGGTCGATTAAAATTTGATTAGATCACTTGATGATTTGAGCTGACTGTTGCCCAGCTAGACAATCCAAGAGGGGATGAATTGGGTTATTAAAATTTTTAGCAAATTTAGTGAGTGATATACAAAGTAAATAAAGGATTGTGCAGATTAGAAAGTTACTAAGCAGTAGAAGAAAAGACCAACATACAAGAGGAGAAGCACACACACAAGCATAACAGATTTATAGTTATTCGGTGCACTTTCAGCACCTACATCCACTACCCAAGCAACTTCTTGAGAATTTTTACTATAATCACCTGATTACAGCACCTACTCAACTCCCCAAGCAACTCCCAAACAAGTCTTCTGCCACTTTGAGATAGCCGACTCGACTAGGAATCAGGTCAGCTCGATCAATAATAATTCAAAACTAATCTTCTACCATTTTGAGACAGCCGGCTTGGATCCAAATCGAGCCAGCTCGATTGTGTGCCAAGCTAAAAAGATAAGTGTGTGCCATGCCAGGGCTGGCTCGAATCAAGGATGGGTCAGCTCAGGCTTTGAGAGAGGATTCTTCTTACTCCAAAATTATTTCAAAAATAACTTCAAATAACTCAAAGATCTTCATTTGATTATGGATTCATTTAGTGACCTTTTTCTTTCTACAAGAAAAATAGACTTTGGCATTCTTGAAAAGTGTTAGTATTAAGGTTATGCTCTAATATTTTGTAATCATCAAAATCATTCCTAAGGGCAACAATCTCTTTCTTTTTGATGATGACAAAACATTAAGCATATCAAAGTAAAAATATATTATGGATTTAAAGAGATATATAAAGAAATAATGTAATTTTCAATATGCACAAGTAATTATGATAAATCGGAATGTACAAACATTAAAAGAGATGGATGCTTTACAAAGTTAGATATATAACAGCTTACATTTGCTCCCCCTTAATGAAGGCATTTTATCCACAATAATCTTTAAATTAATTAAAGATAATTTATTGAATAGAGATCCAATTTATATGCTCAAGTTTATAATTAATTAAATAGAGATCCAATTTATATGCTTAAGTTTATAATTAATTTAATAGAGATCCAATTTATATGGTCAAGTATTTCTTCTCTCCCTTTTTGTCCACATTGAAAAGGATAAGCAATAGAGTAATACAATCATGACAAACATTACAAACATTAAAACCAATAAATTTTGATTAAAAGATGAAGTTGATTACATGTTTGTATTGTTTACAAAAAGATACAACCAAATAATACAATATTAGAGTTCATTTCAGAAACATGGCAAAAAGATAAGATTTTGGTCCTAAGTCAACTATTCCTCATCTGAGGGAAATTCAACAATGGAACCAGAATAGGAGGTGGAGGTGCAGTTGGTTTGCTCTAGACTTTTGCAAAACATCTGGGTCTAATGATGGCACTGAAGGGGGGTCTGGCAGAAGAGGATTGAGGTTGGCTAGGTGAAGGTCTAGGCTGCGATGAGGGAGGAGAAATCTGAGAGGCTAGATCACCCAACATTTTGTTAAATTTCTGAAGTGCTGATATCATAATGTCTATAACACCATGCTATGTGATGATAAGTTCTTCAACCCTTCTGCCAATCTTGGCCACTTTCCCAGTCAATACCTCAATCTGTCCAAAAGATCCCTTACTTTCTTTTTCTAAAATTTTGAGTCTTTGAGATAAATTTGTTATTTGCTTGCTAATCATATCGATATGCTCCTTAGATGAAATTCTTTGTTCTTCCAGACTTTAAGTACACTAAAGTTTGAGGTCAGAAAACATGTCATCCAATTTTCTTGAGATTTGTCCTACAACTTGCTCTACAATGCTATCAACTGACAAACTTGAAAAAGCTATAGGACCACAAGGAGAAGTAGGATGACGTTCTCTAGCAACTGATCTCGATGTCGGTGCAGGTATAGGAGATGATGGAGGAGCACCAGGTGCCGATGAGGAAGGCCTATCTGAATCTTAAGAAGAGGATGATTCTAAGATGTGAGGGTGGCGCTTCTTCGTTTTCTCTAATCCGTAACTCATTTTTTTTCTTAAATTTCATCCGATATAGAGTTTGAATGGTGTAGTAGTCAGTGTGAGTGAGAGCTTAAGAAATTTCTCCTTCCAAGTCTATACCTACCTTAGAAAACAAGAGGGTGAAGACCATTCCATATGGTAAGCAAGCCTTTTCTTTTGATCTACCAGCAGCGCTCTTGATCTGTTCTATCATCATGAAGGGTAGATTTAATGGTGTTCCCTTTACCATATGTACAATTACTGTTAAATTCTTTGAAGACAGCCAATCAAATCTTTCAATCCTTGGAAAGAAAATTCTGCATAGTAGACTATGGAGAAGCTTCAACTCAACTGGCAAAATGTTAGCATTGTGGATATCTCAGTGGTCAATATTTTCTCTGCCAAGGAGTCTTTTAAGTTATTCAAAGTCATTATCTAGACTAGGGGCTCGAATTCCATTATGAGGCATGTGTAACAAGTGCCCTAATCTTCTTGCATCCAAGATGATTTCTGTTCCTTTGACTTTTGACCAAATGGAGTCCGAACCAATCCTTAGATTTTCAAAGAACTCCCTTACAAGTTGAGGATAAGTGGGAGTATCCAATGAACAAATCATTTCCCACCCTTGCTATCGAATCCATGAGCCAATCAAAAAATTTTCTTTATCCAAAAATTTAAAACTGACCTTTCTCCTAGTGGTGATAGCTCTGGAAGCCATTGACGATCAGTTTGAAGAAGTGGAAGGCACTGATCTCATTGTTCCCCCTTTTTTGAGTGAATGACTGATTGTTCTTCCATGCAGCGCTTCTTCGAGACTGTCGCACAAGATTTGGATGCCATCCTTCTCGGATTTGAGAGGGTTTGAGATATGGATTGAGAGGAAAAGTGATTCGGAAGGTTTTTTGGAGAGTAGCCAGGAAAAAGGTCAAGGTGGGGCAGGCTCGAAATGATGAATAGGACTTTTGAAAAGAAGGATCGACTTAAATATAGGACTGGGGCCTGACCATCGAGCAAGCTTGATTTTCAATCGAGCCAGCTTGGTAGCCAAGCTAGCTCGAAGGTATATTCAAGCCAGCTCAAATTGAGGGAAAAGCTGAATTTTAAATTAATTTGAATCTTCAAACAATTAACTCAAATCAATTTATTAGAAAAAGTGATAAAGAGATAACAATTATTCAAAGGGAACTACAAATTCCTAGTTCACCTCTAATTGTATTGTATCTATCTTCATTCAAGGGTTTTGTAAAAATGTCTGTCAGTTGATTTTTAGTTGAAATGAATTCGAGTATTATGTCATCTTTTTGAACATGATCTCTGATAAAGTGATGCCTAATTTCAATTTTTTTGTTCTAGAGTGTTGAATGAGATTTTTAGTTAAGTTTATGGTACTTATGTTATCACATCTTAATGAAATTTTATTTTGTTCAATGCCATAATTCTTAAGTTGTTGCTTAATCCAAAGAAGTTGAGCACAACAACTTCTGGCTGCAACATACTCGACCTCGATCGTGGATAAAGCTACCAAATTTTGCTTTTTGCTGAACCAAGAAATTAAGTTTAACTCAAAAAATTGATATATACTAGAAGTACTTTTTCTATCAATTCTACAACCTCCATAATCAGCATCAAAAAAACCAATTAAATTAATTGAGGTTTGCTTAGAATACCATAGTCCTAAGTTTTGTGTACCTAATAAATATCTTAAAATTCTTTTAACAGCCATCATATGAGATTTCTTAGGATCAGATTGAAATCTAGCACATGTGCAAACACTAAAAAGTACATCAGATCTACTAGCAGTTAAATAAAGTAGAGAGCTAATTATACCTCTATCAAATTTTTGATTGATACTCTTACCATGTTCATCTTTATCCAATTTGCAAGATGGGCTCGTAGGTGTGCCAATTTTCTTTGTATTCTCCATTCCAAACTTCTTTAATACTTCTTGTGCCAATTTTCTTTGTATTCTCCATTCCAAACTTCTTTAATACTTCTTGTATATACTTGATTTGGAAAAGAAAAATATCTTCCTTAGTTTGTTTGATTTGAAGCCCAAGCAAGAATGTTGGCTCTTCCATCATGCTCATTTTAAATTCGCCCTACATTAACTTGGCAAATTCTTGACCAAGATTTTTATTAGTTGAACCAAAGATAACATCATCTATGTATATTTGAACAAGCAGATCTAATTTTTTTTTTTTTAAGAATAATGTAGTATCTACACTATGTCTAGAAAAGTCATTATTGAGTAGAAATTTACTTAATCTATCATACCATGCTCTTGGTGCTCGTTTCAAACCATGCAATGCTTTATTGAGTTTGAAAACATGATTTGGAAGACTACGATTTTCAAAGCCTAGTGGTTGCTCTACATAAACCTCTTTAGCAATAAAACCATTTAAGAATACACTTTTTACATCCATTTGGTATAATTTAAAATTCATAAAACAAGCAAAAACAAGTAGCAATCTAATAGCCTCTAATCTTGCTACAGGTGCATAAGTTTCATCAAAATCTATTCCTTCTTCTTGATTATATCCTTTACCTACTAATCTAGCTTTATTTATTATTATATTACCATTTTTGTCAAGCTTTTTTCTAAATATCCATTTAGTGCCAATGATAGGATGATTAGAGGGTCTATCAACTAGTATCCATACTTTATTTCTTTCGAATTAATTTAATTTCTCTTTAATGGCAATTAACCAATTTGCATCATTTTCTGCTTCTTCAATTATTTTAGGTTCTATTTGAGAGAAAAATGTAAGATAATCATGATGTTCTTTAAAATTAGATCTGGTTCTTACATCTTAAGATGGATCACCAATTATAAGGTCTTTAGGATGATTATATGCATACCTCTATTCTTTGGGTAGATCTGAATGTTTTCGATTCATACCTTCTTCTTGTACTTCTTCATGTTCATTGTTGTTTGTCTCACTTTCTTCATTGTGATTTGGTTTGTCTTTCAAGATAAGTTCTTTTACTTCTTTTTCTAAATTTTCAATAATTTTCTCTTTTCCATTATCACCAAAAGTAATCAATCCTCCATTCTTTTTCTCAAGGATGATGAATTGATCCTTGTCACCCGTCATATATCTTAAACAACCATTGTCTAAATATCATGCTCTTTCAACTTCATCGACTGTAAGACATTCCTGCAAAAAAATCAAGTGGCTGATTTAGGTATCCAAGTTCTTTTTCATCCTTTAGGGTTAGCATTCATGGTTCCGTTGGAAATCCAAATTTTCTTAACTGAATTTGCCTTAGTTTTACTATAAATATATGCATATGCTTTGTATCCTATCTTACCACAGTAGAAACAAGCAATATTTGAAGAGAAATATGATGATGTTGATTTAGTGTAAAGATTCTTTAAGAGCTTTTATTTCTTGTTAGGATTATAACTTATTCCAACTTTATCATAGATAGCTTTTTGGTTTTTTAAGATCATTTTTAATTTTTTAGAACTACATGTGAACTTATCAACCAATGGTTTTAGCATTTGAACTTTCCTTCTCAATGAATCATTTTTCTCTACTAAAACCTTATTTCTTTGTTGAGTTTCATTTTTTTCCTTGGATAAGGTATCACATGTTATTTTTTAGATTTTTATTTTTACTAAAAATCTTTCTAAATTCTTTCATTAGGTCGTAAAAGGCATCTTGTAATTCATCAAAAAAATATTCTCGAGCAATTTCAAAGTTTACCTCATTTTCTTATACCATGAAACACAGGTTTATGACATATTTGGATTCTTCATCGGAGCTAGATTCTTCGCTATCACTCCACGTTGCAATCATTACTTTCTTTTTAGCCTTCTTGACATTTTTCTTAAAGTTAAGGCAGTCAACCTTGAAATATTTAGGTCTTTTGCACTCAAAGCATAAAGGTAGTTCCCTTTCTTTATCCTTGTCCTTGCTTGTTTCACCTTTGTTAAAGGATTTTTTCTTGAAGCCTTGCTTTCTTCTTCTTATAAACTTCTTAAACTTTCTTGTAATCAGTTCTATGTCCTCATCTTCTTCATCTTCATCTGTTGACTCATCTCCTTCTTCATCAATTGTAGTAGATTTGAGGGCTTTGGTTTGCTTCTTTTTCTCTTCATCTTCAATGTGCTGCTTCATAGTGATTTCATGGGTCATCAGCAATCCAATCAGCTCTTCCAAGGGCAGCTTATTCAAGTCTTTAGCCTCTTGAATTGCAGTGACTTTTGCATCCTATGACTTTGGCAAAAATCTAAGAATTTTTCTTACCAAATCACTATTAGAATAAATCTTTCCAAGACTTTTTAGACTGTTAGTTATATCAGTGAAATGAGTGAACATTTTTATGATTGATTCGGTGGATTCCATTTTGAAAAGCTCATATTGGTGCACTAGCATGTTAATCTTAGATTTCTTAACTTGATTTGTGCCCTCATGAGTGACTTTGAGTGTATCCCAAATTTTTTTTGCAAAATTATAAGTAGAGATTCGGTTAAACTCATTGACATCTAAGGTACAATACAAAATGTTCATAGCCTTAGCATTTAGCTGAATTGATCTCTTATCTTCCTCACTCCAATCCTTTTTAGGTTTGGGTGTACTAATGTGATCGACTACAATAGTGGGTGTGTGTGGCCCATTGATTATGATACTTTATATATCATAATCAAGAGCCGACAAGTGAACCTCCCAATTATGTTGTCATGATCTTTATCTCCTAATGGTTAGATCAGTTCTAGCTAAGAACCAAGCTCTGATACCACTTATTGCACAGTTAGACAATCCAAGAGAGGGGATAAATTAGGTTATTAAAATATTTAGGAAATTTAGTGAGTGATATGCAGAGTAAATAAAGGACTATGAAAGTTCATCGACGAGCTTGGTACAATGATAACCTTCAAGTTTCAGCCCCAGCTAGAACTCTTTCATCAAATTAGATAAAAAAGAAAATACAACACCGTGAAACCCTATTTCGATTTGGATAGTAGTCACTGTAGCTTGTCTTCTTGAGAATGCTTTGAATATTTCTAATAAATGCTCTCTTTCCTCTTTGAATGTACTTAGAAGAATTAAGAAAGTATTGAATGAGAGTTGGTGAACTTTCTTTCAGTCTAACTTTTCTCAAAATACTATCTTTTTTTCTTTTAGATTATCTCCAAATCTTAAACTATATTTTCCTTTTATATTTTCCTATTTTCTTTTGTCTTAAACATTTTAAAATAGTTTATTGATGATTTGATAAGGATTCTAGCTATTTATGATCATTTGAGATCAAAGTTAGTCATTGAGAAAAGATTCTGGATGAAAGTAGACTTCTGCAGAACTAGCCGTTGCACCTATCAGGCTCCATCGAGCTGGCTCGATTCATGCTTCGAGTCGGCTCAAGTATAGTTTCTATGCAAAGCATCATTCTATCCTTTTGAGGGAGCTAGCTTGATTTTGTGTCGGGTTGGCTCGATTAACAATCAGCAAAAATAATGTTTCTATTGATCTGAGACAACCGACACGATTGGAGCTTCGAGTTGGCTTGATCAACAAAACTCCCAAACAAGTCTTCTACCACTCTGAGATAGCAAGCTTGATTGGAAATCGAGTTAGCTCGATTAGCAGTAATTCAAAATTGATCTTCTGCATTTTGGAGATAGTTGGCTTGGATCCAAATCAAGCTGGCTCGACTGCATGCCAAGCCAAAGAGATAAGTACGTGCCATGCCAGGACTTGCTCGAATCAAGGATGGATCAGCTCGAGCTTTGAGAGAGGATTCTTCTTACTCTAAAACCATTTCAAAATTAGTTCCAAATAACTCAAATATCTTCATTTGATTATTGATTTATTTAGCGACCTTTTTCTTTCTACAAGAAAAATAGACTTTGGCATTCTTGAAAAGTGTTAGTATTAAGGTTATGCTCTAATATTTTGTAATCATTAAAATCATTCCTAGGGCAACATTGACCCATGTCAATTAGGAATTAGTTGACTAATTTCAATCAGTAAGACTGAATTAGATGCCCATGGACCAAAATTAATCCTAGTCCTCATCTATGACTTAGTGAAGTCAATGGAAGGATTTGACTTGATGAAGTCAGTGAAAGAAATTTGGTCAGAATCCTCTCTATCCTTAAATTATATGTAACCTAAATTCTATAAATTATTAGATCCTTAAAAATGATAAAGTTATGGGGATAACTAAGTCATAACCTTCTATTAAGTTGAATGGTAATGAGTCCAATTTTTTAGGTGGACATTAGAGGTGCCTTACACCTAGTGTTTATCTGGATGTTAGAATTAATATCCATCAAATGATGATTAGGTTGCATTCTTTGAATGGCGATTAGGTTCGCTAGAGCTTTTCTCGGGCCTGATCATCGTTTGTTTGATACACCGAACTCAATCATGTTAATCATTAGACCTAATCGAATCTCTTCAGTAGAGGCCATAGCCTATTGAATTGGCTTTTAGGGCAAAATCGAAATACTAAAAATTATTTTGAGAAATAATTGGTTGTGAATCTACCTGTAGATGCACATGGATTGGCCAGAGCTTTCCTCAAGCCTGTTTCTAGTCTATCGGGATTCTAGTATCCAATAAAGAGTTAGTGTAATTTCTCGAATTAGAGAAAGAGGCTACCAATTCAACAAAATAGTGAAAGGACCTTTGGACTAAAGTCTAAGTCTTTAGGATTAAATAATTCAAGTACTAATATGGTCTTGTGTTTTCCTATCAGTTAAATATAATGGTTAGTTTTTGTTCGCTCCATTCACTGTTGGATAGTGGCAAGCCTATAGGATCTAATTTCAAGATGTCTAGTATTGATCCGAATCAGGCAGACCAGAAGAGGAATAGTCCTCTAGACCTTATTCATTTGAAATATTCAAATGATATCACAATGAGGTAGAAAAATAACTTGAAAAGAATTTTAAAACTCTTCGATCAAATCGAGAAGGTGAATACCTTTTCAATGAGTTTTTGATAAATCTAAGAGAGAATGAGATTCTCTCTTAATAGATCCTTCCTAGAATAACACAGCACAATGGTGTGTCTGAGAGGAGGAATTGAACCCTTTAGACATGATGCAATCCATGATTGGGTTTGCGAGTCTGCCAATTTCGTTTTGGGGTTATGCACTTAAGACTGCCTATTATGTTTTGAACAATATTTCAAGCAAGTCTGCTGCAAAGATTGCATATAAGATATGGACTAGGCGTAGGCCGACACTCTCTCACCTTAGGGTTTGGAGGTATCTGGCTTATGTAAAATATTTGCAGATAGAAAAGCTTGGACCTAGGTTTGATAAATTCTTGTTTATTGGGTACCCCAAGAAAATTAGGAGTTATTACTTCTACCTTTCTGAAGAGCAAAAGATGTTCGTCAGCAATAGGACAGCCTTTTTAGAAAAGAAGTTCATTAGGAAAGGAACTGTTGCCTCTAATATTGAACTTGATGAAGTTCGACAGGTAGAAGAACCAAAACATTCTAGTGAATCTACAGAACTAAATTTAATAAAATCAAACCCAGAGCCCGATGTACAGGTACCCTTGAGGAGATTTAGTAGAGTACCGCATTAGCCGGACAGATATTATGAACTTTTAGTCTGGGATAGAGATCCTATTAAACTCAATGAGAATGATCAGGATTCGATCACCTACATGGATGCCATGCAGAGACTATAATAAGTGGCTAGAAGCCATGAAATTTAAAATGGAGTCTATAAAGATCAATATTGTATGGACACTAGTTAATCCACCTGAAGGGATAAAACCTATTGGGTGTAAGTAGATTTTTAAAAGAGAAAAGGACATAGATGGAAAGGTGGAGATTGATAAAGCCCATTCGGTTGCCAAGGGATATCATTAGTATTATGGTATTGACTATGATGAGATATTTTTTTCTATGACAATGCTCAAGTCTATTTAGATTATGCTTGCTATAGCAGCATACTTGAACCATAAGATCTGGCAAATGGATATGAAGATAGCTTTCCTAAATGAAGAGCTAGACGAAGAGATGTATTGATAGAGCTTGAGGGATTCACATCGATAGACGAGTCCAAGGTGTGTAAGCATTAGAGATCCATCTATGGATTGAAGCAAAAATTTTGGAGTTGGAACACGCATTTAGATAAGGTGATCAAAATGCATGACTTCATTAAGAATGAAAAGAAACCCTGCATGTATAAAAGGGCTAATGATTATATAGTCATATTTCTTATACTGTACGTGGATAATATTCTCTTAATCGAAAATGATAGCTCTGCATTATAGAGAATAAAGGTTTACCTGTCATCTTAATTCTCCATGAAGGACTTGGGAGAATCTTCTTACATCCTAAGGATGAAGATCTATAGAGATAAATCTAAGATATTTCTTGGATTATTCCAATCCACGTACATCGATACCGTGCTGAAGCGGTTTAGCATGAAAAATTCTAAGAAAGGCTATCTCTCGGCAGGCCATGGAATTACACTTTCAAAGGAAGATTGTCTGACAACTCCTCAAGAGAGAGAGCATATAAGTAGAATACCGTATGCTTCGATAGTGAATTCTATTATGTATGCCATGATGTGTACGAGAATGAATGTGGCATACTCACTATGGGTAGTGAGTAGGTACCAGTTTGATCTAGGTGAGAATCACTCGAAGGTTGTAAAGGCAATCCTAAAGTATTTAAGAAATATTAAGAACTAGTTTTTAGTCAGATCATGATGACTTGAAACTTATGGAATATACTGATTTTAGTTTTCAGTCAAATCATGATGATAGTAAGAGGGTGTTAGGTTATATTTTTATCCTAAACGATGGAGCGGTCTGCTGGAAGAGTTTCTACAGCTCATTGTGGTTGATTCTATGTGCAAGGTGGAGTATGTCATGGCATCCGATGTTGCGAAGGAAGCTGTATGGCTGTGAAAGTTCATCGATGAGTTGGGAGTGACACCATTCTTGGATGGTCTAGTTCTACTTTACTATAATAGTACTGGAGACATAGCTCAAGCAAAGGATCCAAAAGCACATCAGCATACCAAGCACATTTTGTGTTTCTACCATCTTGTATGAGAGATAGTGGAACGAGATGATATCAAGCTTCAAAAGATCAACGTAAAGGAGAACATGGTCGACTCATTTACTAAAACCCTTGAAATCAAAGAGTTTGAAAATCATAAATGAAAGATGAGTATTCAATACTATTCTAAATGGCTTTAGTCTAAGTGAAAGTTGTTGAAAATTATATCCTAAAGTCAATCATTTAGATTGTAGATTGTTGAGCTAACTGTAATTTATACTTCAATTATTAATGAATAAAATTATTATTCTAGCTTTTTTCACTCTTGTGCATCTTTCTTTAATGTGATGAAGTTCTTAGGACTATTTAGACTTGACAAAAAAGGATTTATCATTTAGTCTTTAAACTTATTCATGAGCAAATGATTTATTGTTATCAAGGATGATAATGTTTATCGAGTATAGGTCATTGCATGCCATATGTATTGGTTATCCTCTTAACCAAGACGTATGATGATATTGGCATGGTTTGTAGGTAAAGTGTAGGGATATATTTCACTGAATATGATCTAGCTATGGAGCTCTCTGCTGTCAAGAGTTGCTCATGAAGGATATGGGTATAAGTGTCTCTTAGACCTGAGATCACTACCGTGACTTGCAAGCAACTCATTACATTTTGGTACCAGACTATCTGAATTTTTAATTCAGTGGTGGAAGGCTTTTGGGTGTAGTCAAGTACTTGTTTAGTCAGTTTGTGAGTCAAGATAGGATTGACCCCTCCAAGTATTGGAGCAAATGCATCACTATATTTTAATTTAGCAAAATCTCAATCGGAGTAGTCCATATGATGGATATTGAAAATTGAAATACAATGTGGATGATTATTAGGATTGGCAATTTAATCCTAAGTCATCCTTTGACTATTGAGGTCAAGGGGATGAATTATACAGTAACCATATGCCATAGGTTCATGAATATTGCATTGCGACTATTTGACTTATCCGGATATTGGGTACCATTGCTAGATGGTCATATCGATTGGTACAGAAATTAGTTTCTATCTATCGACTTAGGATTCAAACCTATCGGATTATACACAATACGAGTTCCTACCTGATTTGATAGTTAACTAAGAGTCTGAATAGTTTGGAACTCTATGGTCAGGAGTTCCATTGGATTGGGACTTTGTGACTAGGAGTCCCACTAGACTAGGACTCTACCTTTTCGTATTCCACTGGACTGAAACTCTGATATTATTAGAGGATTAATTAAAAATTAGATTGCTAATTAGCTCAATTTGATTAAGCAATCAGGATTCGATGAAATCTAATTGAATTTGATTCGATTGGGTTTGATCCGATTAGATTATGAGATGATCTAATCGCTATAGGAGATTCGACCGTGATTTGATCAGCACCTAGACTCAACTATTTTTTAATTTGATTAGAATTTTATTAGGCTAGATTAATACTAATCTAATTTGATTTATCCTAGTCTAATTGGGTTTGGGCAAATTGGTTTTGACGAAACCAATTTTGACAAGTTCAAAATTGGTTTGAATTTGAATTTCCTTGTGCCACCATTTGATCCATGCCCTTCCTCGCACCTCTAAGGAATTTACATGAGTTTTCCCATGCCTAGAAAAGAATGCATACCCCCTTTCTTTCTTCTTTTGACCTGGTCCAAGTGTTGAATTGGTTCAAATTAAGTTGAATTTTGAATTCAACTTAAGGAGGTTAGAGGTTGGAACTAATCACTCTCTTATCCATTCCCATGCCTCCTTGGCTTTCTCACACAAATTTTTGGCATATTTTTGAGTGGGTGCATAGAAGAAGAGTCCTTCTGCACGTTGTCCACTTGGGGTAGGCATTGGAAGAGGATAAGTCATCCACTTGAATTTTGAACTTAACTGGATTGGTTAAAACCTTCCTAACCTCTCTCCTTATCCACTCCACATGCAAACACCATCGAATGGTTGCCGATTTAAATATCTTTTATTGGACATGCATAGATAAGAGAGAGGCTTCATAAGAGAGTATTCTGAGAGAGAGTAGGCACTAGTTTTGGGGGCAAGAAAATTCTAGAGAGAGACTTTATTTGCACCCTTCATTCTGATCCTTCTTACTTCACATGATTTTAA
The DNA here is from genome assembly GCA_006176705.1 of Cocos nucifera. NCBI lineage: Eukaryota > Viridiplantae > Streptophyta > Magnoliopsida > Arecales > Arecaceae > Cocos > Cocos nucifera. The sequence goes on along the minus strand of QRFJ01002465.1, from coordinate 83,686 downwards.
ATAGTTTAAAATTGCATGTGGTTAATTTTATGATGTGGGTTTCATGGAAAATATGAGAGGGGCATGAGGACTTCTATGCAAGTATTCTGAGTGTTAGAAAAATCCAAAGAGTCAGGTTTTTAGGGTTTTCGGGTGTGGTAGCCCTAGGGTTTGGGCCTAGGGTTCTAGTGGAGAGATTGAGCACTATATGTACTCGATTATCATGATAAATTCCACACCAGTGTTAGAAAATATGTTCCAAAATCGATCATCAGCCTGTTGATGGTTGAGCTATATTATAGTTATAATTGATTTATTAATAAAATATATTTGGCATTTTTCATCATAAGTTTTCATCTTCTAACGAACTCCATTATTATGATGAAGTTCTTAGGACTATTTAGGTTCAATCAAGAGAGAATTTATTGATTAATTCTTAAAACTATTCACGATCAAATGAAAGATTGTTAATAAGTATTGGGAATACATGCTCTTCTCACATAGATCGGCAACCAAGCAATAAGGAAGAACCTCTCAGAGATTACTATGGAAGCACGATCAAACAATTCAAGAAATAGAGAAGAACAGATTTTCGAGAGACAAGAGCTTTTATTAAGTATATCTTAACTTACTACAACCTTGACCTATTTTTAGTATATATACTTTTCAAAGGGTCAAGCCTAAGCTCATAGAAAAATTCCTCAAATCCAAACAATCCACGTACATAAAATAATAATCCACAAAAACTGAGTCGATCTAGTTTCAGACTGAGCCGGCTAACCTGCAACTAGGTTAGCTCAGTCTCAGACTGAGCCGACCCAGTTGTGTACCATGCCTATAGTTTCAAAAATATTGCTCTCTATCTGAATTTTTTTCTAAGACCTAGCTGGCCCAGTTCCCAACTTAGTCGGCTCAGTCTCAGGGTGAGCAAGTATACTTTCTAAACTTTGCTAGAAGAGCTAATTTCTCTTTCGACTCGCTCTCATCTTTCCATGACCTATCTTTTTATATTTTTAAGACTTGGGAGTGCCACTTCTGAGCTCACATTCTCCACCTTGGTGCTTTCAAGTCCTTATGAACTCATCTCTTCTCAATAGACCCATCCGTGCCACACATCTCTAAAAGCTGTCTCTGAGGAGTACCTTCGTGAGTGCATCAGACTAATTCTCCTTGTTATGAACCTTCATCAGTTCCACTTCACCTTCCTCCATTAGCTCTTCGATTCTGTGGTACCTTACATCTATATGCTTTGTGCGTGCATAATAGACTAGGTTTTGTGCCAATAGCAGAACACTCTGACTATCACTGAACAATGTAACCTTGCTCTGCTCCACCCCCAACTCATCAATCAGCATCCTAAGCCAAAGGGATTCCTTTACAGCCTTCGTTATTTCAATGTACTCGGCCTCTATGATAGACAAAGCCGTGATTGGTTGAAGGATTATCTCCAAGACACCAGTCCACCATATGCGCAGAAGAAGTATGTAGTAGTAGACCTCTTTGTATCAAGATCACCAGCATAATTTACATCAACAAACTCTTCTAGAGGATCTGAACCTTCACACATCTTCATAGATTATTCTCCAAATCCTTTCGGCTATCCACTAAACACCAAACCATAATCCTTTGCTCCATGCAGATATCTCAATATCTATTTCAATACTTTTCAGTATTTGTTCCCAGGGTTAGCCATGTATCTACTGACCGTGCTCACTGCATGTGCTATATTTGGTCTACAGTACACCATAGTGTACATCACACTGCCTACAACATTTGCATAAGGAACTTATTCCATGTACTCTCTCTCCTCTTCTGATTGGGGGCTTTGTAACTTGAAGAGAGATATATGGCTCGGTAATGGCATCTTTGTAGGTTTGGCCTTCTCCATTCCAAACCTCTCTAGAACTTTTTGGACATACTTTTTTTATGATAAATGGAGCACTCCTTTGCACCTATCTCTATAAATCTCCATTCCAAGGATTTTCTCAGTTGGACCCAAATTCTTCATCTCAAACTCAGATGATAATGCCCTTTTCAACCTTTTCACAGCATCCATGCTTCTACTGGCTATGAACATATCATCTACATACAGTAACAGGTATAGAGCATCTTTCTTATCTACATCCTTGACGTAGACACAACAATCATGTTCACATCTACTGAAACTCGAGCTTAAGACAAAGCTATCAAACTTTCGATACCACTAATGGGGGGATTATTTCAAGCCATACAAAAACTTTCTGAGTAAACACACCTTTTCTTCCTATCCCATTTTCATGAAATCATCTAGCTACTTCATGTAGATTCTTTTCTCCAAAGTCCTATGAAGGAAGGCCATCTTCACGTCCATCTATTCCAATTCCATGTTATGTTGTGCCACCATTGACAACAAAACTCGAATATATGTATGATGCACCATAGGAGAGAAAATTTCTGTGTAGTCAATTCCTTCCTATTGTGAGTATCCCTTTGCTACCAGCCTTGCTTTTAATCTGACTCCACCTTGTTCTGAAGGTGCCTCTTTCTTTGTGAACATACATTTTGAGCCAATAGGTCGAGCACCCTCTAGAAGATCCACCAACTGTCATATCTGATTCTTCTTAAGTGATTCCATCTCTTCCATCATGGCCTACATCCATGAATCATGATCCTCACTCTCTATGGCCTCTGCATAATTCTCTGAATCTCTATTAGTAGTGATGAGTGCATAAGAGATAACCTCATCAATGCCATATCTGACTAGCCTTTTAATAGTATGCTGGGGCTTGTGCAAAGCCACTCCCACTAGCACATCTCTGTCTGATGTCTGTGGCTGCTCCTGTACATCAGTCTGAACTATCGACCCTCCATGCTGATTTTCAATCTGAGATAATACTTTTCTGCCTAGCTCCACCTCAATTGGAATACTCCTATAAGTGGATGTAACCTATATGCCATCATTCTCTGACTGGCCATCATTGTTCATCTTTGTTTCTCCAGTTCCATCTATCCCAGACCTCCTCAAAATTCTCTTATCATCAAAGATAACGTCCCTACTGATCACTGACTTCTATGCCTGAGAGTCTCACAGTAGGCACCCCTTGACTCCTTGTGGATACCCTATGAATGTCATCTTTTGAAATTTTGGATCCAATTTACTCCTCTCGATTGCCTCCACATGTGTATAGGCTGTGCAATCGAAGACTTTCAAGTGGCCAAGCTCCACCTCTTTTCTACTCCAGACCTCCTTTGGAATGCCTCCATTTAGCTTATGATGAGGGGACTTGTTCACAAGAAAATATGAAAAGGTTAGAGCATCACCCCAAAAGGACTTTGGGAGTGATGTTTGCAGTCTCAAACTTTATGCCTTCTTGATCAGTATTCAATTCATCCTTTTCGTGACACCATTCTATTGGGGAGTCATCTTCACCGTGTAATGACGTTTGATGCCATTTTCTTTATAGTACCTCTTGAACTTCAGGCTTGTATACTCTCCTCCATTATCCAACCTCAGACACTTCACTTGTCTTTCTGACTACTTCTCTACCTCAGCTCTTCAGGCTCTAAATCGGGCAAACATCTCTAATTTTTCTCTGATCAGATAAACCCATACCTTCCTTGAGAAATCATCAATAAAAGTGATAAAGTATTTTGCCCCACCTCTAGTTGATACAGGAGCTGGTCCCCACACATCCGAGTGTACTAAATTCAGCACTCCCTCGCTACGCTTGGTACTTCTGACAAACTTCATCCTATGCTGTTTACCATAGATCCATGGCTCACAAAGATCTATGCCCTTCTTCTTCAGGGCTGGGATCATACCTCTTCTACTTAGATCTATGAGCCCACGGTCACTCATATGACCCATCCGATAGTGTCACAACTGATATAAAATCTGCTCCTCCTATGTTGCTACTAGCATCTCTGCACTATCATTCATCATTAAGCCTTCCATTCTGTAAAATTGTTGCTCAGTCTTCTACCTCTCATCACCACCAAAACTTTCTTAAAAATTTTCAAACATCAACTCCCAGCCTGGCTACTAAAAGCATAACCCTACTCCTCTAAGTAGCCCAAAGAGATCAAATTCTTTTTCAACTTCAATACATGCTTGATGTTTGATAATGTACGAATGATCCCATCATACATCCTCATCCTAATAGAGCCAACTCCAGCTACTTTGCGTGGATGATTATTTCTAAGGCTGACGCTTCCATCATCGACCTTCTGATAGGTAACAAGCCACTCTCGATGAGAAGTATAGTGGTGCGAGCATGTTGAATCCAATATCCACATAGTATCACACTCTGTGGATCCATCTGATACAACTAGCAGGTCTTCTCCACTGCTCACAGAAGCTGTATCATCTCTCTTGCTGGCCTTTCCTTTTTCTAATCTCAAAAGAGGATAATCTCTCCTCAGGTGTCCAGACAGATGACATTTATAACATTTCAATATCATCTTCCTCTGATCCTGAGACTTTGACCTTTCCTTGGATTTTCCTCTTGCCTTCTCCTTTGATCTTCCCTATTTTTCGTTCATAGCCAAGATCTCAGACTTAGGATCTCCTTTGCCGATCTTTTCTCTTTGCTCATTTGATCTAAGCATACCAACAACCTCTTCATAGTTTAGGGTCTCCTTTTCATAAACTAAAATTGTTACGTGACCATCATATGAACCTAGGAGAGAACATAATAGCAGCAATGCCCGATCCTCCTCATCGATCTTAACATCCAAACTCATCACCTCAAAACACACCTAATTGAACCTTTGGATATGTGCAACAAGATCTTCACCTTCGGACATCCTCAGACTATATAGCTATTTCTTCAATCAAAGCTTATTGGTCATGTTCTCCTCCATATATGTGTTCTTCAGTCTCTCCCAAAGCCCCTTTGTCGTAGTCTCTATGCAAACCTCAAGCAAAACCTGATCGACCAAGCACATCCAGATTGTGCTAAAAGTAATTTTCTTCAACTCTTTTCAATCCTCAGCATCGATCTTTTTCAGTCATTCTTTTATCAAGACCTTATAGATCCTTTACTGAACCAACAAGTCTTTTACTCTTTGTTGCCACAGGATAAAGTTTTCCTTACCGTTGAACTTCTCAAAATCTATCTTGAATCCACTTGATCCTATAACTCCAAACAAGTTAAGAACAAATTTCTAACATCTTTCACGATCACACACACCAACAAAACTATCCTTCAAAGAAGATCTAACTAGCCTTAGATTCTTTTTCCAAACTTCTATATCGTCGTTCCTTCATGTAAACAATCTTCACCTCAATCTAGAGACAACCATGAAGCAAACTAGAAGTTTTAGGATAAAATCTGATGTAACAGATCCTGGATGTAGTAAACCCTAGGTGTCTTCCTTCCTTCCTCGCAACATCGCTCTGATACCAATTATTGAGAATATGCACTCTTCCCACATGGATCGGCATGGCCGCTGGTGATCAAGCCAAGTAATAAGAAAGAACCTCTTAGAGATTATTGCAAAAGTATGATCAAATAATTCAAAGAATAGAGAAGAAGAGAAGAAAAGATTTTCGAGAAAAAAAGAGCTTTTATTAAGTATATCTCAGCCTTACTACAATCTTGATCTGTTTCTAGTATATATACTTTTTAAAGGATCAAGTCCAAGATCATAGAAAAACTTTCCAAATCCAAACAATCCACATATATAAAATAATAATCCGCAAAAATTGAGTTGACCTAGTTTCAGACTGAGCCGGCTAACCTCCGATTGGGTCGGCTCAGTCCTAGACTGAGCCGACATAGTTATGTACCATTCTTGTAGTTCTGAAAATACTGCTCTCTATCTGAATTTTTTTCTAAGACCTAGCCGACCCAGTCCTGGACTAAGCTGGCCCAGTTCTCAACTTAGTCAGCTCAGTCTCAAAGTGAGCCAGCCTAATTTCTGAACTTTGCTAGAAGAGCTGATTTTTCTTTTGGCTCACTTCTATTTTTCCATGACCTATCTTCTCATATTTCCAAGATTTGAGAGTGTCATTTCTGAGCTCATAATAAGAACGATAGCATCAATCGAGCATAGATCGCTATATGCCATATAGGTTGGTTGTCTTCTTAATCAAAAGAGTTAGAGATACTGGTATGGCATACAAGTGAGATGTTGGGGTACATCATTACTGAACGTGATCAACTTCAGAGCATTCTGCTATCAAGAATGTCTCTAATGGGATATAGATATAAGTATCCCTTAGATCTAAGATCACCTTAGTGCCTTGCAAGCAACTCATTGTACTTTAGCATCGAACTAACTGAATTTTTAATTCAATAATGGAAGGCTTTTGGGCATAGTCAAGTACCTACAAAATTGGTGTGTGATCAAGATGGGATTGATGACTCTAAGAGTTGGAGAAGAATGTATCACTGTATTTCAATATAGCAAAATCTTGGCCAGGATAATCCATGAGATGGATTTGATATTTGGATGTATGATATGGATAGTCTGATCAAAGTTGATAGTTGAACTCTAAGGTATCCTACGAGCATTTTGGTTAAGGAAATAAATTATATGGAAACTATATCCACATGGGTTCTAAGGATGTTGTTCTACACATTCGACCTATTCGACCATCGGGTATCATTGCTAGATGGTCACATTAACTGATATAAAAATTTATTTTTATGCTACTGACTTAGGTTTAGATCTATGAGGTCACACACATTAGAGTTCACGATCCGATCGGATGGTTGATCAATGATTAAGAATCATTCTAAGGTTAAATGATCAATACGATTGATGTTTAACCTAGTGTAAATGTTGCAGGAGGATTGATTATTAATTTAATTACTAATTAGTTTAATTTCATTAAGCCAAAGGGTTGAGATTAAGTATAATTAAAAATAATTTTATTAGATTTAGTTTGGGCTTGGTTGGATCAAGTTCAATTGATTTATTGGATAAGTCAAGTGCAAGAAAAAGCTAGTCCAAGTTTAACTAGGACTTGGATCAACCCAATTTTCTAATTTGATTAAAAAATTAAATTAAAATTAAATATAATTTAATATAATTTAATTAAATTTTTAATTAGATTAGGATCTAATTTAATTAGATTGAGTTATTTTTGATTTGATTTGGTTTGAGAAATCATGTTTGACCAAGTCAAATATGGAATCCTAGTAAGACTAGGATCCATCTTGCTTGTGCCACCTATATCCCATGCCCCCCATGCCCTTTATCTCTTATTTTTGGTGGTAAATCTTCTCTCTCCCTAATCATCATGCATGCCCACCCTTCTCCTCTATTTTCTATCTAGCATTAAGTTGTGGACCAGGTCAATAGATGGAAAGTTGTTGAAGTTTGTTGGATTCTATATGATAAAATCCCAACAAACTTGATATCTTCCCATGTGTGCTGCCCCACCCTGATTTCTCCTATGATTTTCATGGTTAAAAGAAGAAATTTTTGTGTGCCTACCCTAGTGGTCCACACCAAAAACAAAGAATGGGATGCCCAACTTGGGCACCCCAACAACTTGTCTTATGTGTTCTTACCTTGTGTAGGAATTTGACCAAATGAAGACTGTTCTATATCTCTTTATAAGGAGGTCTTCTTGGACTAAATTTTGCATTAATTCTAGAACATTAAGAGGGCTCTTGGGTGTGTGAAAATTAGAGAGAGAGACTCTTGGGACATGAAAATTTCATAGACATCAATCTTGGTGTCTAGGTGAGAGAAAAGAGAAGAAGAATAGGATCTTCTTCTAGGATCTTTTGCTCTTTCTTTCTCCTCCTCTTTCATAGAAATTTTCAAGTGTTGTTTTTGACCAAAAATTTTTTCCTTTCTTCTAATTTTTTGGAGTGTTCAAGTCTTGAAGAAAGAAGCACCGGATCGACCATCAAAGAAGGATTAGCACAGTACTAGCATACTATGCTGATTTCTTGCATCAAACTTTTGTTCGGGGTTCGTAGGCTCGTGTGGACATCTCTTAGCGACTGGATGCATGTGCTGCTTAGAGCTTCATCATTCAACCTAGATCAGCATATTAGAATGTCAAACTTGCATTGGTAATATAGATCTGATCTATTATTACATCTGCATTAGATGTAGTATAGATGCATGTTGATATGATCAACATATTTTTCTTTCTAATATTTTAATTTTTGATTTAATTTCATTCTATAATCATATAATAGGATCTCAGTTCTAGGGGTTCTCTATTTTTTATGAATAAATTTTGATTTATTTTAGTCTTCCACTACTTGATCTTGAAAAAATTTTGAGATCTAGTTCTGAAATCCTAGATCCGATTCCTATAATTGATATCAGAGCCAGAATGATTATTACATGATTATATGTGCACGTTTAGATTATTTCATAGATTAGATATAATTTATAATCTGATTATTAAATCTAAAATTAAAAATTATGATCACACGAATTGATTATAAGGTTGTCCTGCTATAAGGTTTATCCCTTACAGTGGAGAGGTTGTTCTAGTTCATGTAGATCTATTTCTTATCATAAATTTATTAAATATAATCTAATCTTATTTATAATTTATTATATATAAAAGAATTTTAAATCTAAAAATAAAAATTTTAGATTGCATGGACTGATTTTAAGGTTGTCCTGCTTTAAGGTTTATCTATTACAGTGGAGAGATTGTCCTAGTACATGCTGATCTAAAATATTGATCATAAAATTTTAGATTAGATCTAAAAAAATTTATAATCTGATTAAAAATATTTTAATTTAATTTTAATCATCATAAATATGTTAGATTTGATCTAAGGTAATTTATGATTGATTGGAGTTGAAACTATTTCAATTACATGAACCTGTTTAGATTAGATTTAAAGTAGTTTTATGCTTATCTTACTTACATATTAATTATGAATCAAATATGTAACTTGATTAGTAGAACCATGTTATAAAAATATTTTATAAATATAAAAATTATTTTTGAAAAGTTGAATCCTATCCCTCAGTCAAATACTTGATTAAGAATTAAGAAGTTGTTTGATTAAGATCTAGGATTGTAAATTGAAGATCCTAAGATACAAATCATAACACATTGGGTTAAATGGGTTAGTGGAGATTTGGTCCATCAATTGGGTTAGACCTAGGGTTAGATTAAAGAATGAACTTAATTAGAGAATGATGGGATTGGTGTACAGGGCGGAATCATAGATTTTAAAAGAAAATTATGAAATCATATAAACCAAACCCAAACCCTAGGACCACCTTATCAGCAATTAAATCATATAGCATGCAATTATAATATAAAAGAAAATATTAGAACATACCTCTTATCGCTAAATCTTGAGTTGACCCTAAATGCCGGCGGTAGTCTGTCAGGGGTTCCACCAGGTGCCCACGTGTTCACCCTCCAATGTTGATCCATACGAAGACTTGATCAAGACACCAGTACCTTTGATTTATATAATTAAAATACTAATAATAAAAATTTTAATTAAATGGGAAAGACCTTTCTTAGCCTTTATGTCACCTTCCTTGCCTCTCCTTACCTTTTTTTATTTTTTCCTTATCTTCTTAATTTTTCTTCCTAATCTCTTTGTCTTAAGATGACTTCTTGTCCTTACAAAGACAAGATCTAGATAAGAGAAGGAAATAAAAAAAAATTGAACAATAAGAAAATACTTGTAAGAAAGAAAGATAATTTTTTTTCTATATCTGGACTCTCGTGCGCACCTTTATTTATAATATACGTAGGGGTGCCATCACAATTTCTCGCACCCTTTCCATATTATTATCTCAGGTCCCTTTAGCCTATCTCATGCCTCATCAGATAATAACAACATGTAGACTTAGTCCAGGAGGTGCCTTAAAGCAGAAGGACTCTCGGACTAATTCTACGTAAGTTATTTACGAATAGTCACGGGCTTTCATTTTTGGCGCCATCATTTTCAACCATTAGATCAGATAAGAAGGCCATCCAATGGCCTTAATATAGGATGCCCATTTAGCAAAATGGTGTAGAGATAATCTTTGAATAGTCAAAGTCCCAAGGGACTTTGACTTGGTCCAAGAGGCACCAAGGAAGAGTGGGCGGCAAGGAGTCCCTTCTCATGCAAATATTAATTAGATAATGTAGTATTTAACCTACAGAAGGACTCTTCTACGCCCCATATCTGATGTCTACACCAATATGAAAATTTATGCGACATGAAAAGGGAGGAAAAGTCAAAGAAGGTAGGCGCCTACATAAACCCATGCGCCAAGGACTCTTGCGCATGAAAGACTTTCCATGCATAAGAGAGAGACTCTCTGGCACATGGGATTCTGGTATGTGATGCCACATCTGAAGTCCAATCAGTATAGGTTAATCCAATTCAAGACCAAATCCAATTTGTCTCAAATCGGACCTTAATCAGCCCAAATTAGAAGCTGATTCGAATCCGATTCGAATCTAGGTGCTAGGGTTTGCTACATATGCTAGCATGTTCAACCTGCAAACATGGTCTAATCCAATTAGATTCTTAATCAATTTTCTTTGTGTGTGACCCATTAGGTTCCACATCTAGCCAGCAGTGGGTCTGGGTGTGATTTCACCTAATCTGGTTAGAACTCAACTAAATCGATTTAGGTCGAAACTAGCCTATGTAATTTGACCAATTAGAATACTTTCTAATTTAATAATCAAATTAAAATTTTTAATTTGATCAAACCCATAAGACATGATTGATGTCTAGCAACATATCGTGACTTCTCAAAAGATGTAAAATTTTAATAGAAATACCAAAAATACCCTTTCATGAAAAGTTATCATGCAACTAGATCCTTCGATCATCCTGCATCCTGAATATGACTCTAGGTATGGAAATATGTCAAACCCAATATCATATTCATTTCTCTTTCAATCTTATGATAATGATTTATTTAATGAAATATTAGAAATCATTTCTAATTTTCATCATGCTTTGATCAAAGTCTTCCTGAATCATCATTTGTTTGAAGAAGGCAGGATGCGATTTCCTCTTACCAGGAGTAATCGATTCTATGTTAACCTACTCACAATCTTCATATATAATCTATCATATCCAGATCTCCCCGTACATGACTGAGTCATAAATGAGTATGAACCAAAATATGGATTCATATATATAAGATTCTATGGTAGTTTCAGGTCAAAGGATTACATGCATAATTCCACCATGAGAACCATCTATTGACATGTAGATAAGACTCCATTAGATATTCTCAATTTGGATTAATTCAGTGAACTTATTCTCTAATCAGCACCCACATCCTTGTATTAGTGTCATACACATGTGATTATGAGATCAATCATCCTCTCAGTTGAGTATACAAAAGATGTGCTAGTCTTATCGGAAACATTGATCCCCAACTCAATGTTCCATCGATCAGGAATGTTTAAATTAGGATTTTAAGATTTTAGATCTCACTGGTATGATCTCATCATAATCCTAAAACCATAGCCTTAATTTATGGGGTTCATCATAATCTTAAATAAATAATAAGACATTGCATATGATGAAATAAATGCCTTTATTTATTTTAAAATATCATTACATGAGTTTGAAAGACAAAAAATAGCCCAAATAAAAAAATAAATTTTGATTGGCTTGATTGCATATACCTTTCAATCTCCCACTTGTACTAAAGTCAATCACCCATATATTTTAATCCCATAAAATCAAAGTGGCGATCAAACAATTATAGTGGTAAAGCCTTAGTGAATGGGTTTGCTATGTTGTTCTTTGTGTATACTCGTTCTAGGACAACATCTTATCTTTCAATAATTTCATGAACGAGATGGAAGCATCTCAGAATGTGTTTGGATTTATGATGAGACCTCGGTTCCTTTGCTCGAGCAATAGCTCCAGTATTATCATAATAAAATGGTACTAGATTCTTAATTTCAGGAATAACACCTAATTTAGTGATGAACTTCTTCATCTAGATAGCTTCCGTGGTGGCTTCACTTGCAACTATGTATTCTACCTCAGTTGTTGAGTCAGCTATAGTTGGTTTCTTAGTACTCTTCCAACTCACTGCTCCATCATTCAGAACAAAGACATAACCTGAAATGGATTTGCTATTATCTGGGTCTGATTGAAAACTAGAATTAGAATATGCTTCTAGTTTAAGGTCAAAACCACTATATACTAGAAAAATATCTTTTGTTCTTCTCAAGTACTTAAGAATTTTTTTCACAGCTTTCTAATGATCCTCTCCTGGATTAGCCTAAAATCTACTTGCAATGCCTAAAGCATAAGCAACATCAGGCCTTGTACATAACATGTTATACATTATTGATCCAATAGCTGAAGCATAAGGAATAGAACTCATTCTATTTCTCTTTTCAGGTGTCTTAGGAGACATCTTTTTAGAGTGATGTATGCCTTGACTCATGGGTAAATAACCTCTATTACTCCCATCCATACTGAATCTTTTCAATATTAAGTCAATGTACCTTTATTGGGACAAGCCTAGCATCCTCATAGATCTATCTCTATAGATCTTTATTCCTAGTATATAGGATGCTTCTCTCAAATCTTTCATGGAAAACTTATTTGATAGCCATAATTTGACTGATTGGAGCATTGGGATATCATTCCCAATGAGGAGTATGTCATCTACATACAGAACCAAGAAGACTATGGTTCTTCTACTAGTTTTCTTGTACACACATGGTTCATCAACATTCTTGATAAAACCAAACTCTTTTACTATTTCATCAAAATGGATGTTCCAACTCCTTGATGCTTGCTTTAATCCATAAATGGATCTCTTAAGTTTGCATACCTAATTTGGTCTCTCATTTGACTTAAATCCTTCTGGCTATGACATACAGACTTCCTCCTCAAGGAAACCATAAGGAAGGCGGTCTTTACATCCATTTGCCATATTTCATTGTCATGGTATGCTGCTATGGCAAGCATAATCTGAATAGATTTAAGCATGGCAATAGCTGAAAATGTTTCATCATAATCAATCCCCTATTTTTGCCTAAAATCCTTAGCCACCAATCTGGCCTTATAGATTTTAATTTGACCATCTGCTCCAATCTTTTTCTTAAAAATTCATTTGCATCCAATAGGATTTATATCCTCTGGTGCATCTACCAAAGTCCATACTTTGTTGGTGTGCATGGAGTCCATTTCGGATTGCATGGCAGCTAGCCATTTGTCAAAGTCCTTACTTTTGACTGCTTCCATATAGTTCAGAGATTCATCATTCTCAACGATTTGGGCTTCATTATTTTCAATAATGAATCCATACCTAACAGGTGTAAGTTGCACTCTATCAGACCTACGGATAGGAGTTATGTGTTCTGGTTCTTTTATGTGATTATTTGGTTGAGAAATTTCTATTTATTTTTCTTGAACTTCACTAAGTTCAATATTTCTCCCACTGCTTTTTTCTAGAATAAATTCTTTTTGATGAAAGTGGCATGCCTACTTACAAAAATCTTTTGTTCAATAGGATGGTAGAATAAATATCCTATACTATCTCTAGTATATCTGATAAATAGGCATCTGTCTGATCTAGCATTAAGCTTATGTCCAAAATTTTTTTTGACATATGCTGGACAACCTCATATTCTAAGATACTTAAGATTGGGTTTCTTACCTCTCCATATCTCATATGGAGTACTAGATATAGATTTAGAAGATACTCTATTCAAGATGTAAATTACAGTCTCCAGGACATGATCCTAAAAAAATAGGTAATTCAGTGAAGCACATCATGGACCGTACCATATCTAATAAGATACGATTTTTTCTTTTGGCTACCTTGTTTAATTGCGGTGTATAAGGAGGTGTCCATTCAGAGAGAATTCTTTTAACTTTAAGATAGTTTAGAAACTCACTAGATAAGTATTCTCCTCCTCGATCAGATCAAAGGATTTTTATACATTGTCCAATTTATTTTTCGACCATACCTTGATACTCTTTAAATTTATCAAAGGCTTCAGATTTATGTTTCATAAGATACACATAGCCAAACCTAGATAAATCATCAGTGAATGTTATAAAATAAGAGTATCCACCTCTGGCTTGAGTTATCATAGGACCACATACATCCATATGTACAAGTCCTAATAACTCACTTGTCCTTTCTCCATGTCCACTAAATGGAGTTTTGGTCATTTTACCCATGAGACATGATTCACAAGTTCCTAATGATTCATAATCAAAAAGATCAAAGAATTTTTCTTTGTATCACTTGTTATTCCTAGCCTCACTAATATGACCTAATCGATAATGCCAAAGTAGTATTATTTATGTCATCTCTCTTACATTTTCTATTTTCATCAATATGAAATATATTGTCATCCAAACATAGAGTCAACAAACCATTGCTAAATATGCCAAAATAAATATTTTTATTAGAATATTTAATCAAGCAACCTTCGCTTGTTACATCAAGACTATAACCTTATTTTAATAGCAAGGGTATAGATATAATATTTCTAATGATCTTAGGCATATAATAATAATTTATAAGCTCTAAGATCTTTCCAAAAGATAACTTTAATATATTTGTCCCTACAGCTTTTGCTTGGATAGACTCTCCTCCAGCACCATAAAGCTTGAAGTCACCTTTCTTCAAACTCTCAATTTTCTACAGCCCCTACAAAGATTTACAGAAATAAAAACCATAGCCTGTATCTAATACCCAAGAGTTTGAAATGGAAGAATTTAATGATAATATAGTATGTATCTCATATATACCTTTTGGTACATTATTTGCATCAGACTTCATGATTGCAAGGTAAGCCTTGCAATTCCTCTTCCAATGATCTATTTTGCTGCAATAAACATAGGTCGTCTGTCCAGAGACCTTCTTCCCCTTTTTCTTCTTATTTATACCATCTTTAGGGTTCAACATCCTTTTTGAACCCTTTTTGCCTGCCTTCTTCTTGGAGATCCCATCCATAAGAAGAAGAGGAGTCTTATCCTTCTTGATATGGCTTTCTGCTATCTTAAGCATATTTAACAGCTCAGACAAAGAAGAATTCAGTTTATTCATATGATAGTTCACAACAAATTGAGAAAATAATTTTGAGAGTGACTGCAGGATCAAATCCTGACTTAACTCTCCATCCTTAATAGAACCTAATTGACTTAATCGAGTGATTAGGTTAATTACCATTATAACATGGCTTTGTATGGATGTTCCTTCTATCATTCTTGTACAGAATAATTACTTAGATATCTCATATCTAGTAGTCCTACTCTGCTCTCCGTAAAGCTCTTTTAGATTGAGCAATATGGACTGAGGATCCATGCCATCATACTACCTCTGTAATTCATTATTCATGGAGGCAAGTATGATGCATTTAACAGTAAGAAAATCATTTTGCCACATCTTATGTGTGGACTTATCTTCATCTGTAGCATCATTTTCTAATGGCTTAGGATTAGGGGCATCAAGAATATAGGAGAGTTTTTCTTGACTGAGTACTATTTTTAGGTTTCTCAGCCAATCCACATATTTGGACTAGTCAATTTATTTGAATCCAAAATTGAACACAATGAAAGTGAAGAAGTCATTTAATCTACATAATAAAGAGCATAACATAAGCAAATAGCTCATGATGTCATACATAATTAAATTAGGATTTTAATTTAATTATGTCTCCCATTATTAATCAAAATCATAATCCTTTAATTGATTTTCTTAGTGAGAATAAGATCCTAATTTCTTATAAAAGGTCTTGTGGTTGCACAACAAACTTGTTATAAGTTCAAAGATAGGAAACTTTTTCCAATTACATTTTATGCAACTCTCTATGAAAATAAAAAAAAATTTTGCCTCTAAAACATTAATAGCCTTGTGTTAGCACAACAAACTTTAACGTTTTAGTTAAGTAGAACCCTTCATTTCTATATAGTCAAAATGAAATATAACTGCTCTTGTGGTTACACAACAAAATAGTGTATTCAAAATGCTATAAGCATCTTAATGCACTAGATAAATATTACATCATTCTCAATGATAGATCTTATGGTTACACAACAAAACTAATATGGTTCTGGACATAATAAGGACCTAGCATGAAGGAAGGCCTTAATGTAGTGAATATAACACTAAACATTTCAATCTAGAATTAAATTTATCGAATCGGCCAGGTAAGTGGGAGAGAGATGGGAGTCCCCTCCGTTGCTTTCCTTAGACATCAATAAATTGGTCAGATCAGACAACAGAATCAATTAAGAAACCATATTCTCTTTACTAATCATGAACCACTTTTTCTAGACACCGACTGACCAATTAGATATCCAGATTGATTCAGCTATTGGTTAATTACACTATAACTTAATATAATTTTAAATGTTCACGATACACATCCTAAATGCATGAAAATATTAATTATGAGAAAAATATTAACATATAGACTTATTCTAGGACAACCATCATTACATAGTGAATTCTTTCCACTATGTTAGGGTAACCTTCACAGAATAATATATACATCATAATCTCATTATAAAAATAAAAATATGATCACCTCATATAAATAACATGCTAAAAAATCATATCATATTTACTTTTAAGCCATTTTAATATAATCAAAGCAATATATGATTTAACCTAATAAGGCTTGCTCTGATACCACTGATAGGATTGGTGTACAGGGCGGAAGCACATATTTCAAAAGAAAATTATAAAATCATATAAATCAAACCCAAATCCTAGGACCACCTTATCAATAATTAAATCATATAGCATGCAATTATAATATAAAAGAAAATATTAGAACATACCTCTTATCGCTAAATCCTGAATTGACCCTAAATGCCGGCGATAATCTGTCAGGGGTTCCACCAGGTGCCCACGTGTTTACCCTCCAATGTTGATCCACATGAAGACTTGATCAAGACACCAGCACATCTGATTTATATAATTAAAATTCTAATAATAAAAATTTTAATTAAATGAGAAAGACCTTTCTTAGCCTTTATGTCACCTTCCTTGCCTCTCCTTACCTTTCTTTATTTTTCCCTTGTCTTCTTAATTTTTCTTCCTAATCTCTTTATCTTAAGATGACTTCTTATCCTTATAAAGATAATATCTAGAAAAGAGAAGGGAATAATGAACAACAAGGAAACACTTGTAAGAAAGAAAGATAATTTTTTTCTATATTTGGACTCTCGTGCGCACCTCTATTTATAATATACGTAGGGGAGCCATCATAATTTTTTGCACCCTTTCCATATTATTATCTTATGTCCCTTTAGCCTATCTCATGCCTCATCAGATAATAACGACATGTAGACATAGTCCAAGAGGTGCCTTAAAGTAGAAGGACTCTCGGACTAATTCTACGTAAGTTATTTACGAAGAGTTGTGGGCTTTCATTTTTGGCGCTATCATTTTCAACCATTAGATCAGATAAGAAGGCCATCCAATGGCCTTAATATGGGATGCCCATTCAGCAAAATGGCATGGAGATAATATTTGAATAGTCAAAGTCCCAAGTCCAAGAGGCGCCAAGGAAGAGTGGGCGATAAGGAGTCTTGGAAGAGTGGGCAGCAAGGAGTCCCTTCTCAAGCAAATATTAATTAGATAATGTAGTATTCAACCTGCAGAAGGACTCTTCTGTGCCTCATATATGATGTCCATGCTAATATGAAAATTTATGCGACATGAAAAGAGAGGAAAAGTTAAAGAAGGTAGGCGCCTACATAAACCCATGTGCCAAGGACTCTTGCGTATGAAAGACTTCCCACGTGCAAGAGATAGACTCTCTAGCATGTGGGATTCTGGTATGTGACATCCCATCTGAATCCCAATTAGTCTAGGTTAATTCAATTCATGACCAAATCCAATTTGGCTCAAATCAGACCTTAGTTAGCCCAAATTAGAAGCTGATTCGAATTCGATTCGAATCTAGGTGCTAGGGTTTGCTACATGTGCTAGCATGTTCAACCTGCAAACATAGTCTAATCTAATTAGATCCTTAATCAATTCTCTTTGTGTGCAACACATTGGGTTCTACATCTAGCCAGCAGTATGTCTGGGTGTGATTTGACCTAATCTGGTTAGAACTCAACTAAACCAATTTAGGTCAAAACTAGCCTACCGAATTTGACCAATTAGAACACTTTCTAATTTAATGATCAAATTAAGATTTTTAATTTGATCAAACCTACAAGACATAATTGATGTCTAGCAATATATCGTGACTTCTTGGAAGATGTAAAATTTTGATGAAAATACCAAAATTATCCTTTGGTGGAATGTTATCATGCAACTAGATCCTTCGATCACCCTACATCTTGAATATGACTCTAGGTATGGAAATATGTCAAACCCAATATCATATTCATTTTTCTTTCAATCTTATGATGATGATTCATTTAATAAAATATTAGAAACCATTTCTAATTTTCATCATGCTTTGATCAAAGTCTTCCTGAATCATCATTTGTTTGAAGCAGGCAGGATGCGATTTCTTCTTACCAGGAGTGATAGATTCCATGTTAGCCTACTCACAATCTTCATATAAAATCTATCATATCCAGATTATCCCGTACATGACTGAGTCATAAATGAGTATGAACTAAAATATGGATTCATATATATAAGATTCTATGGTAGTTTTAGGTCAAATGATTACATGCATAATTACATCATGAGAACCATCTATTGACATGTAGATAAGACTCCATTAGATATTCTCAGCTTGGATCAATTCAGTGAACTCATTCTCTAATGAGCACCCACATTCTTGTATTAGTGTCATACACAAATGATTATGAGATCAATCACCCTCTCAATTGAGTATACAAAAGATGTGCTAATCTTACCGAAAACATTGATCCCTAACTCAATGTTCCATCGATCAGGAATATTTAAATTAGGATTTTAAGGTTTTAGGTCTCACTGGTATGATCTCATCATAATCTTAAAAGCATAGCCTTAATTTATGGGGTCTATCATAATCTTAAATAAATAATAAGATACTGCATATGATGAAATAAATGCCCTTATTTATTTTAAAATGTCATTACATGAGTTTAGAAGATAAAGAATAACCCAAATAAATAAATAAATTTTGATTGGCTTGAGGGCATATACCTTTCAGAGAGTTGACTAAATCTAATCAATTATTGTCTTAGATTAGGTCAAGGATTCTCTAGATCAATTACAATAATTGCAGTTGGTCAAGTCCGTGTCTTTAACGAGAGCTAAGATGGATTTGATTCTTGGCTATGTGGTCTATCACGAACTGTTAGGTCGATCTAATCAAGACTAATTAAATCAGTTGGTGTCTAAGATAAATTAGATTGGTGGTCTTTAATTGGAGGCCTACTTATCTGACCATTTCTGATGGTGTCTAAGGCAAGCTTTGGCAGACCCTCCCACTGATCGAACTTACCTGGCCTCTTGATGAAATTATGTTTTAATTGGATTACTTGACTATTCAAGCTGACCCATGTCAGCTAGGTAAATCAATGTGATAGATTTAGATGCACCTGGACCAGCCTATTGATGATCTTCCTTAAGCTGACTTGGTGAAGCTAGTGGGAGGATCATGACAAGCTAGTTAATCTATCCTTTCCTCTTGTTTAAAAATTAAATCCTCTAAAATTATTAGATCCCTAAAATAAAATAGTTATGATGATAACTAAATCATAGCCTCCTATTAAGTGGATGATAATGGATCCATTAGTTGGATAATCATCGGAGGCCCAAAGGCCTGGTGCTTATCGACTAATGGAATTATCATTCATTATATAATTTCTTAGCTGCATCTTTCTAAATGGTGGTTAGGTTAGCCAACCAAAGTTGGGCCTAATCATTTGTTCGTTTGATGGACCAAGTATGGTCATGTTAATAGTTGGATCTAACTAGACCTTTTCAGTAGAGGCCAAAGCCTACTGATTAGGGACTTGGACAAAAATTTAATTACTAAAAATTATTTAGAGAAATAATTGATTATGAGCCTATCTTTAGATATATATGGGTTGGCCAACCAAAGTTGTACTCATGTGTAATCTATATGGATTCTAGTATCCACTAAGAAATTAGGATAATTCCTCGAATTGGTGGTAGAGGCTACCGGTTTGAATAAAATAATGAAAGAACCTTTTGATTAAAGTTCATATTTTTAGATTTAATGAATCAATTACTAATTAGATTATGATTTTTCTTTGTGCAGATATGGCTACTTTTCTATCGCTTTGATCATTGTTGGACAATGATAAGTTGGTGGAGTCCAACTTGGACAGCTGGTATCAAAAGTTGAAGATAGTCTTGGAGCATGAACAGATCTTGTATATGTTGATTGATCCTACACTTGAGGAACCAGTTGCCAATACATGTGGAATAGTTAGAGATACTTATCAAAAGGGGCTAAGTGATCGAACCATGGTGCACTGCATTATGTTGGCTACCATGAGTGACGAGTTCAGTCATAGACTCGAGACCGCTTAGCTAAAGGATATACTTCAAGTATTGAAGGATTCTTTTAGCACACTTGATGATGTTGAAAGGTACAAGACTAGTTGTGCCATCTTTCAGTGCCGGGATGCAGGATGGAGCCTATATCACTGATCATGTACTGTACATGATCGAGCTAATAGAGTGATTGGGCAAGCTCGATTTTTTCTTGCATAAACAGCTAAGAAAAGATGCAATACTAAACTCGCTACCCAGGTCCTATCTCCCATTCCTCACTCATTTCAGAATAACAAAGCCTGAAGTTGACTATCATGAGTTACTGGGGTTGCTTTAGAACTTTTAGAAGGATCACCAACTCCATAAGAAGTCAGTGAATTTAGTGGGAGGTTCGTCTTCTGGTTCTCGATCCTTTAGGAAAGGGAAGAAGAACAAGAAGAAGAAGGGCAAGAACGTGCAAGTTCAGGCTAGGACATCTATGCAGGGCCAGATTAGGAAGATCAAGCTCGATCAGAGTCAAGTTGAATGCTTCTTTTGCAAAAAGTGGGGGCACTGGAAGAAAAACTATCCTCAGTATATTGCCTTTCTGGATTCGAATAAGCAGAGAAAGAAGCAAGCAGTTGCTAGATAAGGTATTTATATGATAATTTCTTGCAATTTTTTTATTTATAATTATATTGACTGGGTATTGGATACCAGTAGCTCTTACCGTACTTATAATTCATTGTTGGGGTTGCAAGTCATTAGGAGATTTGAGCAAGATGAGAGTTTCCTAAACATTGAAGATGGAAGATCAGTTTCAGTTCTAGCTTTAGAAATCTTGAAACTTGTATTTGTGTCTCATACTATTGTTCTTGATGATTGTCATTTCTATCTAAGTTTCCTTTTAAATATCATTTTTGTAGGCCTTCTGGCCAAAACTAATTATGAAATTTTAATAAAAAATAGTTTTGTAATATCATTAAGAATGGTGTTACTATTTTTTTGGATATTTGAACAATGGAGTGTATGCATTATCACAACTTGTTAACGTTGTCTATTCAACTAGCAAGCATCCTAAATTAGATAGTATGTTAGATATCTACTTATGGCACTGTAGGCTAGGTCATATAAATTGGAACAACATAAACAAGTTGACTCAAGAGAGAATCCTCGAAGTCAGTGATTATGAATCACTTCCAACTTGTGAGTCCTGTCTTCTTGATAAAATGACCAAGTCACCTTTTATTGAAAATGATCAGAGAGCCACTGAGATCTTAGGTCTAGTACATACTGATGTATGTGGACTAATGAGCACAAGTGCCAGAGGTGGATATTTCTACTTCATCACTTTCATAGATGATCTATCTAGATATGGATATGTCTATCTAATGAAAATCAAGTTAGATTCATTTAAAATATTTAAATAATTTTGAAGTGAAGTAGAAAAATAAATTGAAAAAAGTATTCAAACTCTTTGATTTGACTGAGGAGAATACCTTTCTGATGAATTTCTCATATATCTAGGAGAGAATGGGATTCTCTTCCAATGGACTCCACTAGGAACACCATAGCATAATAGTATGTCTGAAAGGAGGAATTGGACTCTATTAGATATGGTTCGATCCATGATGGGTTTTGTCAGGTTGCTGATATCCTTCTAAGGATATGAACTTGAATTAGCTTGCTATCTATTAAATAGGATTCTAAGTAAGTCTGTAGTTAAGACTCCATATGAGATATGGATAGAACATAAGCTAGCACTTTCACACCTTAGGGTCTAGGGGTGTCCAACTTATGTCAAACGGTTAGTTATAGATAAACTTGGATCTAGGTCTAACAAGTGCACATTCATAGGGTACCTAAAAGAGACCAAAGAATATTTTTTCTACCATGCTGATGAATAAAAGGTGTTCGTTAGCCTTAAGATAATCCTTTTGAAAAAGAAGTTCCTTGATGAAGGAACTATTGCCTCTAAGATTCACTTGATGAAGTTCAATAGGTAGAAAGACTGACACCTGTAGCTAAACTTGAGTTAGATTTGATTAGATCAGATTTAGAGTCCAATGTACCTGCATCATTAAGGCGATTAGGTAAAGTACCACATCACTCAGATAAATACTATGACTTCTTAATCCAAGATAGTGATCCCATCAAAGTCGATGAGAACGATAAGGATCTGATCACCTATATGGATGCAATGCAGAGACCTAATTCCAAGAAATGGCTTGAGGCCATGAAATTCGAAATGAAATTCATGAAGGTCAACGATGTGTGGATATTAGTTGATCCACCCAAAGGGGTTAAATCCATTGGATGTAAGTTGGTCTTCAAAAGAAAGAGGAGTGCAGATGGAAAGGTGGAGACCTATAAAGCCCATCTAGTTGTTAAGGGGTATCGTCAATGTTATGATATTTACTATGATGAGACATTCTTTTCTGTGGCAATACTCAAATTCATTCAGATAATGCTAGTGATAACTATACATCTGGATTATGAGATTTGGCAAATGGATGTGAAGACAGTTTTTCTGAATGATGAGCTGACCGAAGAGGTGTATATGATACAACTTGAGGGGTTCACATCCACAAATGAGTTCAAGGTATGCAAGCTGCTGAGATTCATTTATGGATTGAAGTAGGCATCTCAGAGTTGGAATATGCATTTTGATAACATGATCAAAACTTATGGTTTCGTTAAGAATGGGGAAGAGCCCTGTATTTATAAATGGGCAAATAGTCCAACAGTGGTATTTCTTATCTTGTATGTGGATGACATATACTTAATCAAAAATGACATTCCCGCACTGTAGGAAATAAAAGTTTGGTTGTAATCTCAGTTCTCCATGAAGGACATGGGTGAAGCATCCTACATCCTAGGGATGAAGATTTATATGGATAGATCTAAAAGGATGCTTGGGTTATTCTAGTCCATGTACATAGATATTGCGCTGAAGAGGTTCAGCATGGAGAAGTTTAAAAAGGCCTATCTCCTGATAGGCCATAAAATTTCTCTCTCTAAGAAGGATTATCCGATAACTCCTGAAGAGAGAGAGCATATGAGTAGAGTCCCATATGCTTCAGCAGTGGAATCTAACATATATACCATGAAATGTACGAGACCAAACATGGCATACTTATTAGGAGTAGTGAGTAGATACCAGTCTGATCCTGGAGAAAATCATTGAAAAGTGGTTAAAGCCTCTTTAAGTATTTGAGAAATACTAAGGACCAATGATTAGTTTATGGCGAGTCAGATCTAAAACTTATGGGATTTACAGACTCCAGCTTTCAATCTAACCATGATGACAGTAGAAGTGCATTGGGTTATATCTTTACTCTAAATGGTGGAGCTATCTACTGAAAGAGTTCCAAGCAATATACTGTGGCAGACTCTGTTTGTGAGGTAAAGTATATTGCAGCATCAGATGCTGTGAAGGAAGTTGTGTGGCTGAGAAAGTTCATCATTCAGCTTGGAGTAGTACCCTCGCTTGATGGTTTGGTCCTGCTCTACTGCGGCAGCATTGGTGCCATAGTTTAGGTAAAGAAATCAAAGGCACACCAGCGGATGAAGCATATTCTGTGCCACTTCCACCTGGTCTGAAAGATCGTGGATCAAGGTGACATCGACCTTCAAAAGATTGACAAAAAAGAGAACCTAACCGACCCATTTACTAAAGTCCTGGTGATAAAGGGTTCGACAACCACAAGTCAAAGATGGATATTAGATATTATGTCGAGTGGCTTTAGGATAAGTGAGAGTTGTTGAAAAATGTGTTCCAAAATCAATCATCAGTCTATTGATAGTTGAGTTATATTATAGTTATAATTAATTTATTAATAAAATATATTTGGCATTTTCATCATAAGTTTTTTCTTCTTATGTACTCCATTATTGTGATGAAGTTCTTAGGACTATTTAGGTTAGATAAAGAGAGGGTTTATCAATTAGTCCTTAAAACTATTCATGACCAAATGATAGACTATTAATAAGGATGATAGTGTCTATCGACAATAGGTCGCTATATGCCATATAGGTTGGTTGTCCTCTTAATCAAGGAGTGTGGTGACACTGGTATGGCATACAGATGAGATGTAGGGGTACATCATCACTGAACGTGACCAATTCCAGAGCATTCTGCTATCGAGAATATCTCTGATGGGATATAGGTATAAGTATGCCTTAGACATGAGATCATCTCAGTAGCTTGCAAGAAACTCACTATGCTTTGGTACCGAACTAACTGAATTTTTAATTTAGTGACGGAAGGCTTCTGGGCATAGTCATGTACTTGCAAAATTGGTGTATGATAAAGATGGAATTGACCACTCCAAGAGTTGGAGAAGAATGTATCATTTTATTTCAATATAGCAAAATCTTGGCCAGGGTAATCCATGAGATGGATTTGGTATTTTGAAATACAATGTGGACAGCCTAATTAGAGTTGATAGTCGAACTCTAAGGTGTCCTACGAGCATTTTGGTCAAGAGGATGAGTTATATGAAAACTATATCCACATGGGTTTTAAGGATATTATTCTAGACATTTGACCTATCCGACCATCGGGCTTCATTGCTAGATGGTCACTTCAACTAGTACAGAAATTTATTTCTATGCTACCGGCATAGGTTCAGACCTATGAGGTGTTAGAACCAGTGTATGGTTAACAGTGCTACTTTCAATTTTTTTTTAAAAATAGCTAAATTATAGTGAAAAATTAATTAATTATCGATTATATCAAAAAATAAATCCTACACTAAGGATCTAAACATGACATAAATGTATACATATCAGATTTAAAAAATTAAAATAGTGCAGTAAACTATTTACTAGATCTAAGTATTTTGAACACTATACCTTGCGTCGGTAGTCGATCACCATGATTCAATTATTGTCAAGGAGGTCTGATGGTTATGATGCAGCCACACAGATGTTTGGTCTCCATGGATCATCCACACGAGGCTCCTGATCTTGATTGGCTCCCTGTGAGTGCTAGCTCGACACCAGAGTCTTTCAGGGGTTGTTTCAATCGAATGAGTTTGATCTTCATCTATGGGCTTCACAGATGCTCTAGATTGTTAGTAGACATAGAAGAGAGGTAGAGAAGATTCTCTCTAAAGTTTTGTGGGCTTACGACTCTCGTAGCTCATGCAATTGCTTCCTGAATCCTAGGTTCTAAAACCCTAGGTAGCACTTAGAAAAAGAACTTGCACCCAACTCTCTTTGTTTTTTTTTTCTCTCATTTTTTTAAATATTTTTCTCATACACATAGAGGCTCATGGAATTCCTCTCCTTTTTTTTAGATCAATGTTGCACATCCAGAATTCTCTTCCTTTTATTTTTTGCTAAAACAATGGAGAGTACGCACGAGAGGATTAGAATGGGTTGGTTGTCAATTTGAATTCAAACTTGTTTTGAATTGAAATGCCAACTAATTTATTTCAAACAAAAAATTGCATAAGATAGGAAGGAGTGGAATATTTTGTGCATGGAGAATGAAGCACGAGAACCTTTTCTTGTGAAGAAATGTGGGTGCACAAAAGTGATGTGGTGCATGGATAAGGTAGAGTTTTTTTCTTATCTAAGTTTGAATCTCATTCAAACTAAAACCAATAACAACCAAAGCTTATCCACCAAGGATGTAGAGAAGGTGGGTGTGAGATCCCTTTGTGTGTGGAAGAAAACTTACGAGAACTTTTCTCGTAAATTTAAAATGGAGCGTGAGGCATATGTGGCGCATGGGAAGAGAAGACTAGTCAAACTAGTCTTTGAATTTAAACTTCAACCAGTTGAACCAACCTAATTAAAATTATTTAGGAAAAATTAGATCAACATAATTAGGCTTAATTAGGCTCAATTAAATCTCAACAAAATCAAGAATTGATCAAGCCCAACCTCTGATCAAATCAGGGTTCGAACCTCCTCGACGATTAGGTCAACTCGTGACCTAATCGGGTCAAACCCAACTGAACCCAATTCAATTGGATTTGAATCAAAAATAATTACTCAATCAAATTGAGTTAATTAGCAATCAAATTACTTATAAAACCTCTCATAAATTCAAAGTCCAAATTTGGTGGGTATTCGGATAATAGAGTCCCATCAAAATGAAACTCTTGATTGAAGAGTCCCAAACTAGTGGGACTCTTGATCTCGATGTTCAAAATAAATAAAACTCATGATTGTGGAGTTCCAACTCTCAATCATAGAGTTTCAGACATGTAGGACTCAAAGTCCTAGAGCTGTGGGACTCTTGGTTGAAGAGTTCCAATCCAGTGGAACTCTTGATCATAAAGTTCTAATTGAGTGGGACTCTTCACTAGCCATCAGATCAGGTAGGAATCTCTAGTGTGTGTGTGACTCTACAGATCCAAACATAAGTCAATAGTATAGAAATTAATTTTTTTACTAATTGAAGTGACCATCTAGCAATGGTACCCAACATCCGGATAGGTTGAATAGTCACAATCGCAACATTCAGAACCTACGCAAATATGGTTACCATATAATTCTTTCTTATGACCTCCATGTAATAGATGATTCAGGGTTTGACTGTCTACCCTAGAAAATACACTTATGTCATGTCTCAAAGTAATTAGTCCCATGACTCCTCACTAAGATTACCCTAGCCAAGGCTTTGCTAAATTGAAATATAATTGAACACAACTTCTGAAACCAGGAGTGGTCAATCCCATCTTGATACACGCACTGACTCCTTGAGTACTTGACTGTGCCGAAAAATCTTTCATCACTGAATTAAAAATTTAGATAGTCCAGTACCAAAGCATAGTGAGTTTTTTGGAAGTCACCATAGTGATATTAAGTTGGAGGGACAGTTATACCCATATTCCATCGGGGCTAATCTTGACAGAAAAAAAGCTCCAAAGTTGATCACGTTCAGTGTAGATATACCATACATCTCACTTGCATGCCATAATAGTATCTCAACACTCCTTGGTTATGAGGACAGCCAACCTATATGTCACACAATGATCTATACTCGATAAACGTTGTCGTCCTAAGTAATAATGTATCTTTTGGTTGTGAACAATTAAGGATTAAATGATAAATCCTTCTTTATTGAATCTAGATAGTCCTAAGAACCTCATCACAACATAGGAGTTCATTAGAAGATAATTAAATTTATGATGAAAAATATCAAAATAACTTTTATTAATTAATAATTCATATATAAGTATAATAAGTAGCACAACTATCAACAGGCCGACGATTGGCTTTGGAACACATTTCCAATATGAGGTCACACACATTAGAGTTCACGATCTTATCGGATGGTTGATCAATAATTAAGAATCATTCTAAGGTTAAACGATCAATACGATTGATGTTTAACCTAGCGCAAATATTATAGCAGGATCAATTTATAATTTGATTACTAATTAGCTTAATTTAATTACACCAAAGGACTGAGATTAAGTCTAATTAAATATAATTTAATTAAATTTAGTTTAGGCTTGATTGGATCAAGTCCGATTGGTTTAACGGATAAGCCAAGTGCAAGGAAGAACTAGTCCTAATTCAACTAGGATTTGGGTCAACCTATTTTTCTAATTTGATTAAAAAATTAAATCAAAATTAAATCAAATTTAATCTAATTTAATTAAATTTTTAATTAGATTAGGGTCTAGTTTAATTAGATTGAGTTACTTCTTGTTTGATTTGATTTGAGAAACCATATTTGACTAAGTTAAATATGGAATCCTAGTAAGACTAGGAAACAACTTGCTTGCGCCACCTATATCTCATACCCCCCATGCCCTTTCTCTCTTATTTTTGATGACAAATCTCCTCTCTCTCTAATCATCATGCACACCCACCCTTCTCTTCTATTTTCTATATGGCATTAAGTTGTGGAGCAGGTCAATAGATGGGAAGTTGTTGAAGTTTGTTGGACTCTATATGATAGAATCCCAACAAACTTGGTCTCTTCCCATGTGTGCCACCCCACCTTGATTTCCATGGTTAAAAGCAGAAATTTTTGTGTGACTACCCTTGTGGTCCATGCCTAAAACAAAGGAGGGGGTGCTCAAATGTTGGGCACGCCAACTTGTTATATATGTTCTTACCTTGTGTAAGAATTTGACCCTACGAAGACTCTTCCATATCTCTTTATAAGGAGGTCTTCTTGGGATGAATTTTGCATTGATTCTAGACCATTGAGAGGGCTCTTGGGCATGTAAAAATTAGAGAGAGAGACTCTTAGGACATTGGGATTTCATAGACATCAATCCAGGTGTCTAGGTGAGAGAAAAAAGAAGAAGAAGAGGGTCTTCTTCTAGGGTCTTTTGCTCTTCCTTTCTCCTCCTCTTTCATAGAGATTTTCGAGTGTTGTTTTAGATTGAAAATATTTTTTTTTCTCTAATTTTTTAGAGTATCCAAGTCTTGAAGAAGAAAGCACCAGATCGACTATCGAAGAAGGATCAGCACAGTACAAGCATACTGTGCTGATTTCCTGCATCGAACTTTCGATCGAGATTCATGTGGACATCTCTTAGAGGCTGGACATGCGTGCAGCTTGGAGCTTCATCCTTCAACCTAGATTAGCAAGTTAGAATATCTAACTTGCATAGATAAATAGATCTGATCTATTATTTCATACCTACATTTGTTTTAGTGTAGATGTATGTTGATATGATCAACACGTTTTTCTTTCTAATGTTTTAATTTCTAATTTAATCTCATGCTATAATTATATAATAGAATCTTAGATCTAAGGGTTCTTTACTTTTTGTGAATAAATTTTTATTTATTTTAGTCTTCTGCTGCCTGATTTGAAAAGAAATTTAAGATCTAGTTTTGAAATCCTAGATCTAATTTCTACAACCAGTTCATCATACTCTGAAGTTCGTATTCTAATATTTTGGAGCATCCAAGAGATCAGAAGAGGGTAGTCAATCAGATCGACTGAGATTGACCATTGAAGGCTTCGATGAGAAGCTAGCACTTTGGTGGAGCTAGTCGGGATCAAGAGCTTCGTGTGGACTGTCCGTAGAGGCCGGACGACCATGCAACTGCATCGCGATGCGAGAAGATTCTTCCCAGTGGTTTCAAATTATGGAGTTCGACTATCCATGCTCAGGTATCATGTTCTAAATATGAGTAGGTTAGCAAATGTGATTTGCTGATCGAGTGCATTTATTTTCTAATACATATATAATATGTCTAGATCCTAGTGTAGGATTTTATGATTAGATTTTATGATTAGATCATAGCATGCATAAATTAATATTAGATTAATTTTGTCTTCCACTATATTTTAAATTCAAAAAAGATTTCAAAAAGCATGCCTAGAACCCTTTATTATTCCCTATAGGCTCACCATCCCAGCCATCACATAATGTAATTATATTTTTAAATAATTTTAATTATTTTAAGTTTTCATTTTTAGAAGCTTCATATATTTAGATTTGAGTCTGAAAAGAGAATTTAGGGGTTAAAAGTTTAATCAAACTATTCAATTGATGGGCCAGAGGTATCTATAGTTCTATATCATCGAGTAGAACATGTAAAATAATCTGTTCGAGAAATTAGAGTATATCAAAAGATATGCCTTCATATCAAAATTTATTGATATTATTTTATTTTTTATTACAGGATACTAGAATATCCATCTCTTATCCACTAGCTGCTAGAGAGGAGCAGGAGAAGGAGGAGGAGGTGGATGACGATGAGGATCAAATATAATATTTTAGATATATTATATTTTTTGAATATTACTTAAAAAATAAATTATATAATTTTTATTTTTAATATAATATAATTAGTTTTTAATTTTTGATGTCATATTAACTTTGAATTTTAATTATAATAAATATTAGAAATCATAATTCATTATAATTAATTAAAATAGGTTTTAAAAGATATTATTATTAATTTTTAAAAAAATAAAATTAACTATTACCATCGGTATTAGCGATGGCAGTTATCGTCGCTAATACCTATTAGGGATGGTATTAGACACCCAAAAACCATTGCTAATATTTTTTAAATTAATTTTTTATTTAATTTAAGAATTAAATAAAATTAAAGATAATATTAATGATGGAATAATTGGTCACTAATAATAATTAGTGAGGACATTAGCAACGAATCCACTATCACTAATATTTTTTTAAATTTTTTTATAAATTTATTTTAAAAAATAATTAGAGACGTAATTATTCTATCTCTAAAGCCATCATTAATTTTCTTATTAGTGATGGTGATTTTTGCCATCGCTAATGGTGGCAATTAGCAACAAGAGTTTTTCAGCGGCGTCCCTATTAGCGATGGCTTAAGGACTAAATGCTGTCGCTAATGATTTGGATTCTTGTAGTGGAAGGAGAAGAAAGTTGCTGGTCCCATGTCAGTGTTCCTCCGATCTACTCTCGTTTTACTTCAAGGCCATTAGTGATAAATGCGGCCCATGCTCCTGCATCACCGTTGATGTCTAGGGGACATCAGTAATCTATTGAGGCAGTCTGTCTACCTCCTAAAGAACCAAGGGGCTTGCTCGAGATCGAGCCAATCTAATGCACCACTAAGGTCCAGTCTTGCTATTGCTGAACCGGCCCTGGCATCTACTAGACAGTCTCAACCCATCAAGGGGTTGAGGATTTTCAAGGTCGATCTACCATTGACCTTTATCAAAAAGCTTGATCTTGCCCAAGCTTCTCTACTCGATACGTTGAGACTTGGTAGGGACCTACGGTGTGCATTGATGCTACAGCAAGATCAAAATTCCAAAACGAGGGACCATGGACTAGGAGAGATGATTAATTATGGCTTCAATTGTATTTTGAACGTATGTCCTCTATCTTTTCTTTCTTTCTTCTCTTTCTTCTCTCTCTCTCTCTCTCTTTTTGACATCGGTTTAAGACTGATCTAACTTTCGTTCTTTACTTTTAGTCCACCATATTTTTAAGGTTTCTTATTGAGCACATGGCATAGTTTATTGTTAATAAAAAGAGTATGGAGGAGGTGTTAGAATAGTTGGCTTTAATACCAGTTGTTGTAGCAGATGGCACTGCTTTGAAACCAACTACTATTCCTACGACTGCTTGGAACCGCAACCATAGATCCGATCTCTTGTGTGGAACTTGAGTGTTAATCCAAAAACCTAAAGAAGAATAAAATAGATGGTGGTACCTAGGGTTTAAAGTTGGAACTAGAGAGAGAAGAGAAGAGAGTTTATATTCCACTCGTTATAAAAGATATAATGCCTGAATTTATGTGTCCAAGGATTTCTGCTACACTATAAGAATCCTAATAAACCCATACCCTAGCTGAAAAATTTTTCTAGGCTAACCCAATACATGAAAGCACTCACTGAGCACATATACTCCCATGTCTCCCATGCTCACAATTCCTAGATCTAAACCCAACCCATACATGAGTTAGTCTCCTTAAGATCTTATAAACCAGGTCTTAAGACTCCTTGGATTATTCCTAATCCAAGGCCAAATAGAAATACCATCCGGTACTGTTCACCATCATCGAGTCGGCTCCTTTAGAAGTCGAGCTAGCTCGACTATTTCTTATTCGAATCCTATCTTCTGTCTGCTTGAGAGAGCTATCTTGAATTCATCTTGAGCTGGCTTGATCTCAGTCTAAGCCAGCTCGACTATGAATTCGAGCCAGTCCGCTTGTGTATCAACCCCTTATCTTAGCTGATTCTTCTTCTGAGTCTGATCTTTTACTCCATCTTATATTTTAGTGTTGAGTATTATATCCTAAAGCCAATTATCTAGATTGTAGATGGTTGAGCTGAATATAATTTATACTTAAATTATAATGAATAAAATTATTATTCTGGCATTTCATCATATTTGTGCATCTCCTATTTTGAAATCTTTTATGATGAAGTACTTAGGACTATTTAGAATTGGCAAAGAAGGATTTATCATTTAGTCCTTAAACCTGATCGCGATCAAATGATACTTTATTACCTAGGATGATAACGTTTATCGAGTGTAGGTCATTGTGTGCCATATGGATTGGTTGTCCTCTTAACCAAGGAGTATGGAGATACTAGTATGGCATGTAGATGAAATGTAGAGGTATATTTTACTAATCATGACCCAACTTTGGAGCTCTTTACTATCAAGAGTTGCTTGCGAAGGTTATGGGTATAAGCATCCCTTAGACTTGATATCACCATGGTGACTTGCAAGCAACTCACTGTACTTTAATATCAGACTGCCTAACTTTCTAATTCAATGATGGAAGGCTACTCGATATGGTCAAGTACTTATGAAGTTGATGTATATGTCAAGATGGGATTGACCTCTCTAAGTGTTGGAGCAAGTGAAGGAACCAGATCTAGGATTTCATAGGTAGATCTTGAAACTTTTTTAAGATCTTACAGTAAAAGACTTAAATAAATCTAAAATTTATTTAAATAACCATATAAATACCTAGATCTTAAATCTATTACATGATTAAGGCATGATATTAAATCAAAAATTAAAATCAAATAAGAAACAAAAAAGTTGATCAAATCAACCAAGATCTACACTACATCAAATGCAAGTATGAAGTTTATAGATCAGATCTATTACTTGAGCAAGTTTAGACATTCTAATTTGCTGATCTAGGCTTGAGGATGAAGTCATGAGCCGCACATGCATTTGGCCTCTAGGAGTCATCCAAATGAGCCTACGATCTCTGATCTGAAGTCCAATACAGAAAATCAGCATAGCATGCTAGTAATGTGCTGATCCTTCTTTGACGATCGATCCAATGCTTTCTTCTTTAAAATTTGAACTCTCCAAAATATGAGAAGGAAGATGAGAGTTTGTTGATCTGAGACTCTCTCAAGAAAACTCAAAAAAATGGAGGAGAGATTGAAAATAAAATAGCCCTAGAAGAAGACCCTCTTCTTCTTCTCTTTTCTCTCACCTAGACACCTAGTTTGGTGCCTATGGAACCCCCCATGCCCAAGGACCCTCTTCCTCTAATTTTTGGACACCAAAAACCTCTCCTAAATATCTGTATTCCACAAAAGAATTAGAATAAAATTCATCTAATAAATAGAGAAAAAGAAGAGTCTAAATTAGGTCAAATTTCTAGACTAGGAATATCAAAACATGGGAAGTTGTTGGGGCACCCAACTCTTCGGCGCCTCCTCCATAATTCTTAGTGTGGACCAGTAAGGGAGGGTGCACAAAAAAAGAGATTATTTTTATTGAATAAGAGAAGAATTAATTAAAATAGGGGTCGGCACTGAAGGGAAGATGTTTTGGTCAACAAGGACTCTATCTGATAGAATCCTAAGCAAAACCAATTCCTCCTTTAACTTGGTCTTCCACCTAACTTCCCAATATGACTTGGAGGGAGAGAGGGGGCATGGAAATTAGGAAGAAAGGGATTTTCTATAAAAAATACCTAAAAAATAGGTATGGAGGGCATTGGGACCAAGGTGGCGCAAGGAGATAGGGAGTCCTAGTCACACTAGGACTCCTATTTTGACTTTGTCAGACAAGATCTTTTAACCAAAAAAAATCAAGATTAAACTAACCTAGTTAAATAAGATCCTAATCTATTTAAGGGCTTAATTAAATTAAATTAGATTAGATTTAATTTTAATTTATTTTTTAATTAAATTAGAAAATTGGGTTAATCCAAGTCCTAGTTAGACTAGGACTAGTTCTTCCTTGTACTTAGCTTATCCAATAAACCAATTGGACTTGATTCAATCAAGCCCAAATCAAATCTAATTAAATCATATTTAATTATACTTAATCAAAATCTATTGATTTAATTAAATTAAGCCAATTAGCAATCCAATTGCTAATCGATCCTCGTACAATACTTGCATTAGGTTAAACACCAATCGTATTGATTGTTTAACCCTAGAATATTTTTTAATTGTTGATCAACCATCCAATCAGATCATAAGCTCTAATGTGTGTGATCTCATAGATTCAAATGTAAGATGGTAGTATAGAAATAAATTTTTATATCAATCGAAGTGATCATCTAGCAATGATACCCGATGGCCGGATAGGTCGAAGGTGTAGAACACCATCCTTAGAATCCATGCGAATATAGTTTTCATATAATTCAACCCCTTGACCATAATGCTTGTAGGATACATCAAAGTTCAACTATCAACTCTGATCAGATTATCCATATTGTATTTTAAAATACCAAATTCATCTGATGGATTATCCTAGCCAATGTTTTGCTATATTGAAATACAGTGATACATTCTTCTCTAACTCTTGTTGTGGTCAATTTCATCTTGATCATACTCTGACTTTGCAAGTACTTGACTATGCTCAGAAATCTTCCATTGCTGAATTAGAAATTCAGTTAGACTAGTACCAAAGCACAGTGAGTTGCTTGCAAGTCACTGAGGTGATCTCAGATCTAAGGGATACTTATACCTATATCCCATCAGAGACATTCTCGACAGTAGAATGCTCTGGAGTTGGTCACGTTCTCTGACAATGTATCCATACATCTCATTTGTATGCCATACCAATATCTCCATACATCTTGGTTAAGAGGACAACCAACCTATATAGTATATAGTAACCTATGCTCTATAGACGCTGTCATCCTAATTAACAGCCTATCATTTGGTCGTGAACAAATTTAATGACTAATCGATAAATCCTCTCTTTATCATAACTAAATAGTCCTAAGGACTTCATTACAATAATGAAGTTCATTAGAAGATGTAAACTTATGATAAAAAAAGATGCCAAAATATTTTTTATTAATTAATAAATCAATTACAAAATAGCTCAACCATCAACAGGCTAACGATTGGCTTTGGGACACAATTTTCAACAACTCTCACTTATCCTAAAGCCACTCGGTATAGTATCTAATACCCATCTTCGACTTATGGTTGTCGAACTTCTTGATTGCTAGGGCTTTAATGAAGGGGTCAGCTAGATTCTTCTTTCCGTCGATCTTCTAAAGGTCGACGTCACCACGATCCACGATCTCATGGACCAAATGAAAGTAGTGTAGAATGTGCTTTATCCACTGGTATGCCTTCGGTTCCTTTGCTTGAGCTATGGTGCCAGTACTATCACAGTAGAGCAGGACTAGACCATCAATAGAGGATGCTATTCCAAGCTTGGTGATGAACTTCCTCAGCCACAGCTTTCTTTGCTGCATTTGATGCTGTCATATACTCTGCTTCGCAAACAGAGTCAGCCACTATATGCTGCTTGAAATTTTTTCAGTAGATGGCTCTACCATTTAGAGTAAAGATATATCCCGACATACTTTTACTATCATCATAATCAGATTGAAAGATGGAGTCTGTAAACCCCATAAGCTTCAAATCTGACTCACCATAAACCAACCATTGGTTCTTAGTATTTCTCAAATACTTAAGAATGATTTTAACCACCTTCCAATGATTTTCTCCAGGGTCAGACTTGTATCTACTCACTACTCCTACTGAGTATGCCATGTCTGGTCCCGTACATGTCATTGCATACATAATAGACCCCACTGTCGAAGCATATAAAATTCTACTTATACTCTCTCTCTCTTCAAGAGTTGTTGGATAATCCTTCTTAGAGAGAGAAATTTCTTGATCTATCAGAAGATAGCTCTTTTTGGAATTCTCCATGCTGAATCTCTTCAGAATAGTTTCTATATATATGGATTGGGATATACCAAGCATCCTTTTAGATCTATCCCTATAGATCTTCATCCCTAGGATGTAGGGTGCTTCACCCAAGTCCTTCATGGAGAACTGTGATAACAACCAGACTTTTATTTCTTATAGTACGGGGATGTCATTCTCGATTAAGAGAATATCATCCACGTACAAGATAAGGAATACCACTGCTGAACCATTTGCTCATTTATAAATGTAGGGTTCTTCTCCATTCTTAACGAAGCCTTACGTTTTGATCACCTTATCAAAACGTATGTACCAACTCTGAGATGCTTGCTTCAATCCATAAATGGATCTCTAAAGCTTGCATACCTTGGACTCATCTATGGATGTGAACCCTTCAGGTTGTATCATATACACCTCTTCGGTTAGCTCTCCATTTAGAAAAGTTTCTCTTCCAGTGCACCTATTTTTTATAGTAGAAACATTCTGACTATCTCTAATCAGACTTGGGTTTCTCAACCTAACTTTGTACAAATGTCTTAGCATGCTACTGCACCTTCTTATTTTTCTTTTTCTTCTTGTTCTTTTTTTTTAAAAGAGTTGATGACCAAAAAATGATCCTCCCACTACATTTATCGACTCCTTGTAGATCTAGCGATCCTTCTTAAAGTTCTGCAACAATCGCAGCAAACCATGGTTGTTAACTATGGACTCTGTTATTCTATAATGAGTAAGGAATGGAGGTAGGACCTAGGCAAGGAGTTCAATATAACATCTTTCCCAAGTGATTCATGCAAGAAAAATTTGAGTTTGCTTAAGCTATTGCTCCAAAAATTGATTTTGATGATTATAAAATATTTAAGAGGATTACTAATGATTTTGGTTTAAAAAAATATTTATTATATTTCATGGATAAAATCATATTGTTATCAAGTTTTAATTCAAAAACTTCAAGAGCAAGTATAGAAGATTTTTGATCTTTTGGAGGCAGTCCCATGATTTTTGGATATATATTTTGAAAGAAAATTAGTTTTGAAGAAGACCATCGACCCCTAGGTCGACCTCTATCAAAAGGGGTTGAATGGCACACATTTCTGGGCTGGCATGCTCATAGGGGTCGATCTCTACTATTCCGAAGGCCAAAAATATAGATTATGGGGTTTCTTGGTATTTTGTCATAGAGGTCGACCCCTTTGTAGGGGACAACCTAGGGGTCGACCCTGCAATGGATAAACTCCGCAACGACTATTTTTTAGTCCATTTTGACCATATTTAATGCATATTTAATGCATATTTAAAATCCTTCAATGGCTCTAATCATGTCCAAATTTCTCTCTAACACTTATTAATGATATAAAGGCTCAAAAAGAAGGAAAGAAAAGAAGAGAATCAAGCATTAATTTTAGCCCTAAGCAAAGAGCCCTCTTCATGCAAAGAAGCTTTCATTTTAAGCTCACCGTCTCCTCAAAAGCTCATTCAAGTCTTCAAGAATCTTAAGAAAAATTAGAAAAGCTTCCTCTTTATTGTGTAAAGTATTTTTAAAGCTTTTATTTGCTCATTTAAGGGGCTTGAGTTGTATTTATTGACATTAACTCTTATTCTTCGCTCTTTGAGTTGTTTTAAGTTTTGGAAGGATTCTAAAACTTGGAAAAGTTTATTCGAGCCTAGAATTGGATTATATTGAATTGGCTTGTACTTAAAAAGTAAGTGTTCTAGCTTGGGATAGCTAGGGTTGGAAGTTTCCAACATTGTATTTAGTTTGAATATATTTAGTGAATTTAAATTTTCAAGTAGGAGCTTGGAGAGTGGATGTAGGTGCAAGATTGGCATCGAACCACTATAAACTTTATTTATTTATGGTATGCTTGTCCTCTCTCTATCTTTACTTTGTTATATACTTGCTCTCTTGGTATTCACTTCTTCTCTATAGTTAAAATACTTATCACATATTACTTGCATATCATCATGTTGGAGCGAAATCTGGCCATCGCCAGAGTCGAAGCTGGATTTGGAGGGGACAAGGTCACTGTCGAGACTTGCAAAATAAATCTCATCCAGAGTCTGGGGTGGTGGCTCCGGCAAGACCCTTCAACGATCAAGTTAGCTCTTTTGGCCAACAGAAATGGAATATGTAGAGATATTCTAGCAGAGTTTTGAGGAAGAGAAGGAGAGCTTTTTCTTCTTTTTTTGAAAGAATATATGGAGGATCACTTATATGGATGGAGCCTATAACAAACTGATGGTGATAGCCATAACCATCCAGTAGTGGGTCGTTTAGGGCCACATGGAGTTTGTTATGGAGAATAGTGTCTGTTGTCATAATATGCGAGCCCATCGGGGTCCAACGGTCAAAGCTCGGATGGGAGAGATTGATGGTTCTTTTGGCTATATCGAGGATGAGTGCCGAGGTCCTCTGGGCCTACTGGATGGAATTTTGAGAGAGTTTAGCTATTTTGAGGAGTCCGTCTGAAGAAAAAATTTAGGAGGAGTTCGACTGTTGGAGGAGTCTGACTGAAGAAAAAGTCTGATAGAAGTTCGACTGTTGGAGAAGTCTAGCTGGAAGAGAAGTCTGACTGAAGAAGATGTTTGAGAGGAGTTAAACCACTAGATGAGTTCGACTAATGAAGAAGTCTGGAAGGAGTTTGACCATTGGAGGAGTCCGACTGAAGGAGAAGAAGCCTGGAAGGAGTTCAACTGTTGGAGGAGTCTAGGCTGAAGGAGAAGTTCAGAAGAAGTCCGAGTTGGCAGAGTCTAGCTGAAGGAGAAGTTTGGAAGGAGTCCGACTGTTGGAGGAGTCTGAAGGAGAAGTTCGAAAGGAGTTCAACTACTGGGGGAGTCCAGTAGAAGGAGAAGTCTAGAAGGAGTTCAACCGTTGGAGGAGTCCGATTGAAGGAGCAGCCTAGAAGGAGTTCAACTGTTGGAGGAGTCTGGCTAAAGAAGAAGTTTAGGAGGAGTCTGACTGTTGGAAGAGTCTGGTTGAAGGAGAAGTCCGAAAGCAGTTCAACTATTAGAGGAGTCTGACTGAAGGTGATGGGAGGAGTCTGACTATTAGAGGAGTCTAGCTAAAGGAGAAGTTCGGAAAGAGTCCGATTATTGGAGGAGTTTGGCTGAAGAAGAAGTTTGGAAGGAGTTCAACTGCTAGAGGAGGCCTGAGGTTTAACCATGGAGGCTGCTGCCGGAAGGGATCCTTCCAAGATCAAGCATCCAGCCGAACTTCAATAGGAGCA
This sequence comes from Cocos nucifera, assembly GCA_006176705.1. Lineage (NCBI taxonomy): Eukaryota > Viridiplantae > Streptophyta > Magnoliopsida > Arecales > Arecaceae > Cocos > Cocos nucifera. Next base: position 44,557 of record QRFJ01002465.1, on the reverse strand, counting down.
GATTTATCCCCAATACTAGTCCTCCTACTCTCGAATTTGACGTTCAAGGGAAGGGAGTACCGAGTGTGACTGCCAAAGTCCCTTTTCATTTCCTTTGCTTGCTAGGGTGAGGCATTTCTTGGTGCTTCTGCGTCGGCGTTGAAGCTACATAAATTTGAGGCAACCCAAAGAGACTTCTTTGGAGCTCCGCGCCAAAACTCTGCCTAGGATACGGTGTCATTATGGGCCTATCCACCACCAGTCTCTGTCATGATAGAGGGGGCATGCATTGGCCACAGGCCGATCGAAGGGGATTCGTAATTATAACCACCTAGAATCCTCAGGGCTATTTAACCCATTTTCTTTCTCTGAGTCGTTACCTCTCTTGAAATCTTGTTCCTCCTCTTCTTCTAGTTTTCTTCTCTCCATTGCGTGAGAGCTCAAGCTTTTCCTTCCACTTCTTTTGATCCCAGGTGTTCTTCCATCTGTCTTCTATGGCCTTCATCATCTTCCTGCCTCTTCCAATCGACTTAGGTTAGCTTCGCTATCCTTTCTCAAGTTATTCATGCATTCTTTGCTTTTTGCTCCTTAGATCTCTTTGTAGAAGTTTTTATTGCTTGATTTTCTTAGTTTTTCGAGCATTTTTTATGATTTTGCCTTGATTTGGGTGTCCATCGAGGAATCCTGGTTGACCAGCTCGGGGAGTTCGGCTCCTCTAGCCTTAGCGAACCTATCTCCTAGGGAGGTTGAGCTTTCTGAGTTGCCCCCTCCTTCCTTTGCACTGGCAGTTATTGCCTACCAACTTCGGCCTGACGATCTTTCGTTGGCTAGGATTCAATTCGGTATTTCTTTCGAATATGAGCTCAAACTTCTTAGACCCAATGATAGGGCCTGCTCTTCGCCTCCCGACTAAACCTACCTGTATTTAGAGGCTCTTCGAGCTGGGCTTAGGCTACCCTTACCCCCTTTGATGGCCAACCTATTTAGATTTCTCAACATCTCCCATGCTGCTATGGTGCCGAATTTCTTTAGGTTCACCATAGGATTTCTTTTCTTGTGTACCATGGTTGGCGTCTAACCTACCATTTCCTTATTTTGGACCTTTTATACCTTCAAACGCCACCTGACTGCTAAGAATTGGTGGTATGTGTCCCCCCAATTTGGTAGGAAGAGATTACTTAAGGGCCCCCCCTCTTTCATCCATGGCTAGAAGAAGAAATTCTTCTTCATCTCAAACCCATCCTTAAGGTTAGGACTTCCTCCATGGGGGGAGATAAGGAATTCAGTCCATCGAGCTCCAGGACTGGAAAGCGAGGATTGAAGTTCAGTCGATATATTGAAGGGCTTTAATGTTTCACCAATCCTCGACCTTTTGGATGAGTAGATCCTGTTTAACCTCGACCTCAGTCTCCTAAATCCAATAGGTAGTCTTTTTTTTTTTGGTTGGTTGTGGGGTGTTCCTTGTCCAGACCTTGACTTTTCTTTGACCTTTTCTAACTTTGATTTTTATCCTTTACAGAGATGACTCCTAAAGAGCGAGACCATCTGACCAAGGAACTTAAATGCCTTAAGAGGAAAGGCGGCCCTGTTGGGGATCTTCCAAAGAAGGCCCGCATTGGTGAGTCCAGCCATGTCATGCCGATCTAGGCCATGCCCACCCTCGAGCCTGCTACCACCATACCAAGCCCAACCCCATCTGAAGAGGTCGCTCCATCTGCTCGCTCCCCTCCAGTTGGAGGAAGCCATGGGGAAAAGAAGAAGAGGGCCGTTGGCAAGAAGGTTGGAAGAAGGGTCAGGAGCTCTGAAAGTGGGGGTTTCGATCAAGAACAAGCTTCTCTGGATGATCGGAAGGTCATCCAATAACTCATGAAGGAGAATATTCTTTCCCACATTATGGAAAAGATGCTGTGGAGGGGTGACGTCCAGAGATTCGACGAGTCCTTCGCCGCCTACCTTGAGGTAGTCTTCTCTCTCATAGTCTTGGTCTGGGATCTTTTCCATTTTCGAAGTCGGGGTACTCTAACTTTAACTTGGTTTTCTGTCGCAGCTCGATAATTATCTCTTCACCCACTTTGAGGCAATCAGTCAAAGGCAGGCCGAAGCCTTGAAGGCCCTCGAGGAAACTCGTGTGGAGGTCGAGAAGGCCCAAGCCAAATTTGAGTGCATAAGGGTGGCTTCAAAAATTCAATCCATCGAGGTCGAGTGCCTTCAGGAAGAGTTAAGGGCGGAGCATAAGAAAATGATGAACTTGAGGACTGCCTTGACTCAGGAGGAGGAGGAAAAGAGGAAGGCACAAGAAGGGGTCGGCACGACGATAGAGCGAGCGATTGAAAGCTTCAAGTCCTCAAGGGACATGGAAGACATTAAAATAGCTTTTCCTTAAGAGGCCTTCATTAAGGGGTTCCAGATCTGCTTTGGGAGGATCGCTGAGTTTTCTTTGACCTTTTCCGACTTTGATTTTTATCCTTTACAGAGATGACTCCTGAAGAGCGAGACCATCTGACCAAGGGACTTGAATGCCTCAAGAGGAAAGGTGGTCCAAAGAAGGCCCGCATTGGTGAATCCAGCCATGCCGTGCCGATCCAAGCCATGCCCGCCCCCGAGCCTGCTACCACCATACCGAGCTCGACCCCATCTGAAGAGGTCACTCCATCTACTCTCCTCTAGTTGGAGTAAGCCATGGGGTAAAAGAAGAAGAGGGCTATCGGTAAAAAGGTCGGAAGAAGGGTCGAGAGCTCCGAAAGTGGGGTTCCCGACCAAGAATAAGCTTTTTTGGATGATCAGAAGGTCGTCCAATCACTCATGAAGGGGAGTATTCTTCCCCACATTGCAAGGAAGATGCTGTGGAGGGGCGATGTCGAGAGATTCGATGAGTCCTTCGCCACCTACCTTAAGATAATCTTCTCTCTCATAGTCTTGGTCTGGGGTCTTTTTCATTTTCGAAGTTGGGGCACCCTAACTTTTACTTGGTTTCCTATCGTAGCTTGGGTATCATCTCTTCATCCACTCTAAGGCGGTCGGTCAGAGGCCGGCCAAAGCCTCGAAGGCCCTCAAAAAAGCTCGTACTGAGGTCGAGAAGGCCTAGGCCAAAGTTGAGAGTATAAGGGTGGCTTTGGAAATCCAATCCACCGAGGTTGAGCACCTTCGAGAGGAGTTAAGGGCAGAGCATGAGAAAATGATAAACTTGAAAACTGCCTTGGCTCAGGAGGAAAAGTGGAAGGCGCAAGAAGGGGTCGGCACGGCGATAAAGCGAGCGATCGAAAGCTTCAAGTCCTCTAGGAACATGGAGGATATTAAAATAGCTTTTGCTCAGGCAGCCTTCATCGAGGGGTTTTAGATCTTCCTGGGGAGGGTTGCTGATAATTTTTGCGAGGTAGATTTGGATCTCTTGATGGAAGAGCCTGGTGATAGATCCGATCCTTCATCCCTCAAGGTCAGAGTTGTTCCAGCCGATGTCCCTTCTTCTTTAGCTATGGGTGCTATCCCGGAAGCTTTCGAATCCATCGCTGCAGCGCCCGAGTCTACCCATGGATTGAACCAAATGAAGACGCTTTGACCTCTCTTGTGGCCGAGCTGCCCGTGGTCTAGATTCTCGAAGACCATGTAGCTTTCTTTTTCTTTTCTTTTTTTTATGTTGATGTATTTAAAAACATCCAAGTAAATGAAAGATAAATCTTTTTCTAGCTGCACATTTTGTGTTGTCGTTTGCATGGTTCAGAACGCTCTTGTTGACCTAGGTCATGACTCTCCTCTTTTAGTTGATGCCGATCCTTTGCCCCATGGGGTTTTGATTAAACCACTGATTAGGAGCTTGAAGAAGGAGATTCATCGCTTGAAGAAGAAGTTGAGAAAAATTGAAAATGATCTCTAAGAATCGAAGAAGAACGCTTCCAAGGTGACTGTCAAAGTTACCTACCTTAGAAACCTGCACAGGAAGAACTCTACTAGTTTCAGCATTCAGAAGGGCAGCTTCGAGAAAGGAATGATCGAACTGAGAAGAAGCACCAGTAATAAGTCTTGAGAGTTAACAACAAAGATTAGCTCCCTTGAGATTGATCTTATGGCGGCGAAGGAAAAAAATCAACTGTTGGAGAAAACTTCATCATGGTATACCGATAGGGTCTGGTGGTGCGATTAGGATTGGTCCAAGAGGTTCTCAAAATTTCAGAAGCAGCTCCACGATGTCAAAGTCTAGCATAATGAGTGTAAGCTAACTTGGTCGAAGGAAGTGACCAGGCTCAAGCATGAGCTCCGGGCAGCTTACAGAGAGGTGAGCCATCTCCAGCAACAACTGGCTGATGGTCGGCAGGCTATCTCTAGTGGAGAGTCAAAGGAGATTGCCTCCATGAAGAAGACTATTGGCAAGCTTTCAGAGGCTGTTGGGATAGAGAAAGCCAAAGTTCAGTAGTTGAAGCTCTAACAAATCTATGAGCATTAAGCCATCTAGGATGCGGTGGTCGAGTCTGAATCCTAAGGAGGCAGCGGTGGAAGCTTGAGGGCTAGTTTGGGCATAACAATAGAGTGTACATAGATAATTTGTATAAAAAGAAAGAACTTGAGAAGAAAATTGTAAGATTGAAGTAGGCCTTGGTGATGGCCGACGTCGATGATCCGAAGTTTGAGGAGTTCGATCCATCTTAAGGCTTCGCCTCCTTTTATATATATATATATATTTTTATAATCAGTCTTGCCGATCCTTATCGCATTGGCTTCCTTGTAATATGAAGTCAGTTTGACCGACTTTCATCCTATTTGTAATAAATTTAAACTTATAATAAAATAATACCTTGTCTTTCGTTGTCTCATGTGAATGCAATGCTCGCCTTCGATCCTTCTCTCTCTCTATTTTTTTTACTCTTGTTAGGATGAGGTTCTCCTCCCATTCCTAACGAGGCCATAGGGGCATATCAGGAACGGTGTCAGGGCCTCTCTCCTTATCCCATCTGAAGCGAATGAGGCTTTCGATTTCGCTCAAGTTAGGATGAGATTCTTCTCCTATTCCTAATGAGACCGTAGGGGCGTATTAGGGACGGTATCAGGGCCTCTCCCCTATCCCATCTAAAGCAAATGAGGCCTTCATTTTTTGCACAAGTTAGGATGAGGTTCTCCTCCTATTTCTAACAGACTGTAGGGGCATTAGGGCGTTGTTAGGGCCTCCCTCATTCGTCTAAAATGAATGAGACCTTCGATTTGCTATATTAGGATGAGTTCTCCTCCTACTCTAGGGCTATGGGCATATTAGCGTTGTTTAGGACTCTCCCTCATTCGTCTAAAATGAACGAGGCCTCAACTTTGTCACGTTAGACGAGGTTCTCCTCTTTTTCCTATGGATTATGGCACATTAGGGCATTATCAGGATTTCTTCCCTCATCTCTCTAAAATAAACTGGCTTCGAGTTTTTCATGTTAGGATAAGATTCTCCTTTATTCTAATGACTGTAGGATAATTAGAGCCATTTCAAGGTTTCTCTCTCATCTCATCTAAAATGAACAAAATCTTTGACTTTGCTCATGTTTGGATGAGGTCCTCTTGTTCCTATGGGCTGTAGGGCATATTAGGTCGTCATCTCATTAAAATGAATGAGGCCTTCAACTTTGCTCATGTTATGATGAGGTTCTCCTCCTATTACTAACGAACTATAGGGGCACATTAGAGCCACTATCAGGACCTCTCCCCTCATCTTGTCTAAAATGAATGAGGCCTTCAACCTTGCTTATGTTAGGATGAGATTCTTCTTCTATTCCTAATGGGCTGTAGTGAAGGAAAAAACCTTATTTCCTAGATTAGATTCATTCAGATCTGATTAGATCAATAGAGATATTTCAAAAAAAAATTCTTAGATTTAAATCAGATCTGAGACTCTTTAGATCTGATTTTATTGATCTAATAAAATAAAATAAAATAAAATAAAATAAATTAAATCTAATTTAATTATATCTTGTTATGGGTAATCCTATTATCCTATGATGATCCCGATATATGCCTAAGGTTCTGGATGTAGCCATGTGAGCGCTTGACCTCTACCAGTATCCACTCGGGTAGGATTTGGAGTTCTTCTGCTTCTCAATCTATACTCCAATGATCAGATCTGGATATGATCTTGAAGATCTTCAAAATATCTTTTGAAGATTGGGTGTTGTCTCTTGCAGCAGTGCTGCCTTCTTGCTTTCTTATCATCTTTTTCCTGCTTGGGTCGCACCAGACTAAAGCCCAAAACTTTTGGGCATGGAGAGGAGAGAGAAAATCTGAAGGAGGCATAGAGAAGGAGAGAGAGGGGCTATGTGGCATGGGTAAAGGGTAGAAGCTCTCAATCTTAGGTGTAGATAGGTTTTATGTAGACCCTACTACGCCATGCAGTGCCACATTATCCCGATCAATCATGGCATTTTATGCAATCAGATCTAAATCTGACTGGTGGGATGACATCATCTGATCCAATCAGATTAGAGTCCATCATAAACCTTCTTTGGTGGTGCCAAGACTGGTCAAAGAAGAGCCTTTGGTGCTACCCAAGTAGAGAGCATGAAGCAACTGGAGTCCCATCCATATGGGACTCCAATCTTTATCCTCTTTGGGCGCATGCCTCCCTAGGCGTGCATCCTCTCTCTTTCCTTTTTCTACCAAGGGGACAAAGCTCCATCTACTCTCCTATGGATGCATGACACATGGGCTGTTGTCTAAGTGTCAAAGGTCAATGTTTAACCATAGTCAAATAATAAGATTTAGCAGGTGATGAAAAATGGTAGGTATTGTCTCAAATTTATCTTATAAATTAAGATAATTCTTTTCTGACCTAGACAAGCTTCAGTCAGACCAAGTAAAGATTCTTGAGTGAGCCCAAACATATTTGGCTTAGTCGAGATAACTTTTAATGATTGTTGAAGGAGAATATCATGCTTAATCGTGTGCTAGCACGATTTTCTTGAACCTAATTGAATCTTATTCAAATCAATTGAACTAGGTTAGTCTAATTAATGATATCCAGATCTAAACCCTTGTTTGTATGATCTAGTTAGATTCAGTTCCATATATTAATATGATATGTCATGATCTCTATCATTGCCATCATCAAAATACCTTCCGATGGATCAGAACTTTTTTGATTCAGACAACTAGTATGATCAATCATCCAAATCATTCTAATTACTCCCAAAATCCACCAGTGATACCTAGCAGCATGTGGTGGCAACCCATCAGAACTAAAAATAAACATCTCGGTGCAGTTACCTATGTGATTAAGTTTCTCTATCTTAAGTCCCGATCGGATTAGGATTAAGATGATCTTGTCAATCCCTAATTTCCATCATATGAATTAATCATTCAATTTAAGTCTAATGTGAAAACTATAATAGAAACTCTTTCTATCATTTCACTCTGCTATGGCCATGGGCTTACGGACTTGATTCTCATGATCATCATAGGACTGCTCCTTATCTATCGAGGTAGATAGATCCCCTATTGGTGCAATCCAATTCCTATAGTGAACATGCTATAGCCAACATATACTTCAGGATTTTAAATGGCTAGGAGACCGAGTTATGGTGTAGTCAAACTATAACACTCTCAAAGTGAACTATCGATGCACCTCAAGTCAAAGAACCAGACACACCACTACAGCTTCAAGCCAATCACTGACGAGAAGATAGACTTCCTCATGACTGCTCGAGGTGGTCACGCTCAGTGCCCTCGTTCCCTAACGAGTACCTATACTCTTGCTCCAGTGTCTCTACACCATTGACTCAAGACTCATCTATCCTAAAGAAGTGATCGTACATCAATTTTTTGGATCAATCACCATCCTCATGATGATCCTATGGTCGGAAGCATTTTATGAGTTAATAATGAAAATTCATGTCTGAAATTTTTCAACTCTTGAAAATATGAACTATCATTACCATTAACTCAAGGAATGTATCATAGACATTTTCAAATAAACACTATGATAAAAGTAACCCATTTTATTATTTATAGTTAAAATTATAATTTTGCCCTTAGATGTGTATTACAAGTATTAGCCAATTCTGGCTTCTAGGGCACACATACCTAATAAACTTCCACTTGACCAAAAGCCAATTGGCTACAATTCTAAGTCCTATCTTCTCAAGGTGGGTTTCGATCTTCTACTTGCCCAATGACTTTGTGAGTGGGTCTGCTGTATTGTCTGTAGAGTTGACTCTCTTGAGCTTGACATAACCCTTCTCGAGATAATCATGGATGAGGTGGTATCGCCACTCGATGTGCTTGGATTTTTGGTGAGACCTTGGCTCCTTAGCTAGGGCTATGGTGCCATTATTGTTGCAGTAGAGAGGAATGGCATCTGATAGCATCACTCCAATTTCTGTGGTAAATTTTTTATACCAGAATGCCTCCATCATAGCTTCTGATGTAGCGATGTACTCTACTTCCATGGTGGAATCTACTGTCACTGTTTGCTTGAAACTCTTCCAATTGATAGCACCACCATTACACACAAACAAACTCCTAGATGTCAACTTTCGATCATCTATATTGGACATAAAATTTGAGTCTGTATATGCCTGAACTTGGAGTTCTCCATTACCAAAACCAACAACATATCCTTAGTTCTTCTCAAGCACTTACATTTCACAGAAGTCCAGTATTCTTCGTCTGGATTCGACTGATATCTGCTCGTGACACACACAGCATGGGCTATATTAGGTCGTGTACATAACATGGCATACATGAGGCTCCCTATTGCTGAAGCATAAGGAATCTTGCTCATGAAAGAAATATGCCCTCAAGCCAATTAATTTTTTGGATTGTTCTTTGTCTTCCAAACTCATGTAATGATATTTTTAATAAATAAATAAAGACATTTATTTCATCATATGCAGTATCTTATTATTTATTTAAGATTATGATGAACCCTATAAATTAGGGCTATGATTTTAAGATTATGATGAGACCATACCAGTGAGACCTAAAATCTTAAAACTCTAATTTAAATATTTTTAGTCGATGGGACATTGAATTAGGGATCAATATTTTTCGGTAAGACTAGCACATTCTTTGTATGCTCGATTGAGAGGATGATTGATCTCACAATAACTTGTGTAGGATACTAATACAAGAATGTGGGCACTCATTAGAGAATGAGTTCACTGAATTGATCCAAATCGAGAATATCTAATGGAGTCTTATCTACATGTCAATAGATGGTTCTCATAGTGAAATTTGTGCATGTAATCTGTTGATCTGAAACTACCACAGAATCTTATATATATAAATCTATATTTTGGTTCATACTCATTCATGACTCAGTTATGTACAGGATGATCTGGATATGGTAGATTATATATATGAAGATTGTGAGTAGGTTAACATGGAATCAATCTCTCCTGGTAAGAGGAAATAGCATCCTACCTGCTTCAAACAAATGATGATTCAAGAAGACTTTGATCAAAGCATAATAAAAATTAGAAATGGTTTCTAATGTTTCACTAAATGAATCATCATCATAAGATTAAAAGAGAAATGAATATGATATTGGGATTGACATATTTTCATACCTAGCATCATATTCAGGATGGAGGGAGATCGAAGGATGTAGTTGCATGGTAATATTTACTGAAGGATATTTTTGATATTTCTATCAAAATTTCAGGGTCTTCTGAGAAGTCATGATACGTTGCTAGACGTCAATCATGTCTTATGGGTTCGATCAAATTAAAATTTTAATTTGATCATTAAATTAGAAAGTGATCTAAATTAAGTCAAATTGGGTTGGCTAGTTTTGACCTAAATCGGTTTGGTTGAGTTCTAACCTAATTAGGTCAAATCACACCTAGACTCACTGCTCGTTAGATGTGGAACCCAATGGGTCACATACAAAGAGAGTTGATTAAGGGTCTAATTGGATTAGACCATGTTTGCAAGATGAACATGCTAGCATATGTAGCAAACCCTAGCACCTAGTTTCGAATTGGATTCGAATCAGCTTCCGATTTGGGCTAATTAAGATCCGATTTGAGCCAAATAGGATTTGGTCTTGAATTGGATTAACCTAGACTAATTGGGCTTTAGTTGGGGTGCCACATACCTGAATCCCACATGCTAGAGAGTCTCTCTCTTGCGCGTGGGAAGTCTTTTATGCGCAAAGAATTTTTGGTGCATGGAATTAGTTGGCGCCTACCTTCTTTGACTTTTCCCATTTGTTATGTTGTATAAAAATTTTGAATAGACATGGACATCAGACATGGGGTGATAAAGAGTCCTTCTACAAGTTAAAAACTCCATTTTCTTTTTAATTTTTGTCACCCAGGAATCTTTGTCACCCAAGACTCCTTGCCGCCCAAGACTCCATGCCGCCCACTCCTCCTTGATGCCTCTTGGACCAAGTCAAACTCTCTTGGGACTTTGACTACTCAAAGATCATCTTCATGCCTTCTTGCTGAATGGGCATCCCTTTTTAGAGCCATTGGATGGCCTTTTTATATGATCTAATGGATGAAATGGGTGGTGCCAAAGATGAAATATTGCAACTCTTCGTAAATAACTTTCATAGAATTAGTCCAAGAATCCTTCTGCTTTAAGGCACCTCTTGGACTAAGTCTACATCTCGTTATTTACTAATGAGATATGAGATTGGCTGAAGGGACATGAGATTTTTTTAAAGGGTGCGAGAAATTTAGTTGGCACCCCTACGTACATTATAAATAGGGGTGCGCACCAAGAGTCCGTGGTGGTGAAAATTATCTTTGTTTCTTATAAGAGTTTTTTTTATCAAATTTTCTTTCTTTTCTTCTCTTATCTAGACCTTATCCTTATAAGGATAAGAAGTCATCTTAAGACTAAGAGGTTAGGAAGGAAAATTAAGAAGACAAAGAAAAAGAAAGATAGATAAGGAAAAGCAATGAGGTGAGATAATGGCTAAAGAAGGTCTTGCCCTATTACCTACGAGGAATATTTCCTCTACATCCTCTAAAATAATATCTAAGTACCTTTCAGGAGGATGAAAAATCTTTTTCGATCTACGAGATGGAGGAGGTAGTGATTGTATTGGCTCAATCTGATTTGGTTCCATGGCATCCTTAGCTTATTGCTCTTATGAGACTTTCTCCTTGAGCTTGATCTGCTTTTCAATGTTGCTATCTTGAATAAACTATCTTTCAAGAAAGATGGCATGCCGACTCACAATCATATTGTGGTCTTCTGGAATGTAGAAATAATATTCTAATAACTCTTTAGAATATCCTATAAATCAAGCTCTAAAGGATCTATACTCTAACTTATCCACTTGTTGTCTTTTGACATGAGTGGGACAACCCCAAATTCTAAAATGACTCAGACTTGATTTCCTACCATGCCATATCTTATACAGTGTGGTAGGAACGATTTTAGAGGAAATCCTATTCAGTATATATAGTAGTTAACAGATTATGTCCCCAAAGAAAATCAAGAAGGTCTGTAAAGCTCATCATGGATTGGATCATATCTAATAGGGTCCGGTTCCTCCATTCTAAAATCCTGTTGAGTTAAGGTATTTCAGGTGGAGTCCATTGAGAGACTATGCTATTTTGCTTGAGATTGTCCAAGAATTTCTGACTAAGATATTCACCTCCTCGATTTGATCAAAGAATTTTAATAAATTTTTTAGTTTGCTTTTCTACTTCATATCTAAATTTCTTGAACTTTTCAAAAGCTTCAGACTTGTGTCTCATAAGATACACGTACCCATATCGAGATAAATCATCGGTAAAGATTATGAAGTAGATAATGTTGCATCTAATCAGCATATCAAATGGGCCGCACACATCAGTATGTACTAGGGCAAGTAGATTCATAGCCCTTTTCCCATGTTCTACAAAAGGGAGCTTAGTCATTTTGCCATGAAGACATGATTCATAAATTGGATATGACTCAAAAGTCAATGGACTCAATAGCCTGGTTTTCTTCAACTTGTTAACCCTATCTTCTGCTATATAACCTAGCCTTAGGTGCCATAGATACCTATCGTTTGGACTATACCTAGGTCGTTTTGATCTTATGGCATTCACATTTTGCTCGATATTAAAGATAGATACATCAATATGTAACTGATAGAGATCGTTAATGAGGAAACCACTTGCAATTTTATTTCTTTCATAAAGAATATTACAATGATCCTTAAGAAAACTAATTATATAGCCTTCTTGTGCTAAACATAAAACAAAAATCAAATTCTTACTTGCAGTAGGCACATAGTAACAATCCCTAAGTACTAAATCTAAGCTAGATGGTAGTCGAAGAGGATAGATTTTCACGACCACAACAGCAACTCTTGCTCCATTTCCAACACCTAGGATCATCTCACCATCCCTCAGCCTCCTGCTATCCTCAAGATCCTACATGAAAGTGCACAAATGAGCACTAGAACCGGAGTTAAGCATCCAACTAGATGTAGAAGAAATCATAAGATTAGATTCAATAACGAGCATACCTTCAGAAGGACCTATCTCCTTCTTATTCTTCAGGGTGGCTAGATATATAGGATAGTTCCGCTTCTAGTGAACATCTGTGTTACAATGAAAATACTTTTGTTTATCAGCAGCCTTCTTGTTCAGTTTGCCTTCTTCTTCTTTTTACCTTCCATCTTTTGCTTTTTCACCGACTTTCTTTTTCCAAAAGACTTTCTCTTGAAAAAAGTCCATTCCATAGCAAGTACTGAGCCTTTAGAACCTTTCATAGAAAGCTCAGTAATAACCAGCACGTTCATAAGTTCGACCAGAGTACTCTTAAGTTTATGCATATGGTAGTTCATGATGAACTGTCTATACGCATTAGTCAAGGATTGCAGAATTATGTCATTTTATAAATCCTGATCTAACTTCACTCCGAGCTTCTCAAGCTCTTCCAAGTTTTTGATCATCATCAGACAATGATCTTGGACTAACTGCCCATCATGCATTTTAGCCCTAAAAAATTATTTAGTGACCTGATACTTGGCTCTGCGACTTTGTTCACCAAACAACTCTTATAGGTGAGCCAACATTTGGTGGTCAGTCTTGATATCTTCATGTGGGCGCTGAAGCTCATCAAACGTTGAGCCCAACATGTAGTATCTGACCTTGTTATCTTCATCCATCCATTTGTCAAAAGACACTCTCTGTTCAATGGATGGAGGAACTGGTAAAGTAGAGGAATTCTGATCCAATACATGAGTTAACTTCTTAGAATCCAAATTAATTTTGAAGTTCTGGAGCCAATTGTTGTAATTAGGTCCGATCAGTCTATGGGTGTCCAGGATACGGGTTAGTGGGTTGGATGCAGATATTTTTCTATAGAAAGTCAAAGTTTCTAGTTAGATTTTGTAATTAAGATTTGACCAATTTGTTTAGAATTTTGATTTTTAAATAAATTAGCTTCCATTATTTTTTTGGATCCCTACACTCCCTCTGCAGAGATGTAAAAATCTTCATGATTAATGATTTCTAGTCGATGGTGCAGTCCCACCAACTGACTCATCACCTCACCTAATAGTTATTGGTGATGGATTAGCTAATAAGTGAATAACTCTTGTCCAATGATTCTCTAATCATGGTGCACCCATGCTTGATCTATAATTCATGAATCTTACCATGCTCGAAATATTGATTCACCTCTTAGTTAAGTCAGACCCACTATTTGCATAGATTGGATTCCTAATTGGGTCTCTCAACATATCTAGAATTTTGAGCCCAATCCATCCTCCAGCCTATAGTATCCAATGCCTAATAGACATGGTTGCATCTTTTCGATGCAACTAAGCCACTGTGACCAGCCGAGAACAATCAACCCCAGGAAGGGCCCGCACATTTATAATGGTGGAAGATCTTAGACTTAATATTTTCTTAGGAAGATTTAATTTAGGTCTCTTTAAACTTGACTTGACATAGTCATAACCATTATGACTAACCTAGTGGCATGGGTTAGCTCGAATTATTAGCCACCTCAGATTAGGATTGAGCCGACAAATATGGCCAGGTAAGTAAGACTAGTGAAAGAAATATGCCATTAACTTGATAAGAACGTATTCGAGTTGAGTAGCTCCCAATTAAAAACCAGTCGATCGTATTTGCAAAACTTACCTTAGACACCAAATTATTGAGCCAAAACCAATCAGATTAGCCTACAATCCAAATTCTAACCACTGAGCCTAATTAGGTCTTAACATGATCGATCATCGTGTGACTCGACCTTGACCCAAACTTAATCCCATTAGGCTAGTCAATTTAAGCACTTTGATCCCATCTAACAGACTTTTGATTCAATTTGATCAACTGCTAGACCTAATTGAGCTATCCAAGTTCGAACCCAATTTTATAAATATATCTTAGATTTAAAAATTTTTAATTTTAGACCTAATATATTTCATAATCTTAATTCTTAATTAAGTTTTGGGTTCATAAGCAAAACATGTAAATAAAATCCTAGGGTTTCAAGATCTAGGATTTTGTAGAAAATAAGTTTTTGATTCTAATTAAGGACGAACGCGCAGCACCCCTACACATCATAAGAACAACCCATCGAATGAAAGAAGAGGGCCTTTAAACCCTTCTTTATTCTTATGACCGGACGGCCAAGGAGAATGCCTTAATTAGAAATATGATGAATCTATAAAATTAGTTAGATCTATATATATATCACATATACAAAATTGATCTAACTAAAAACATGTTTTGCATACATCTCATGTATCATATCAGGCATGTTTTTAAATCTAAATTATCTCATAAAGATTTAAAAAGTAAAATTTAAATTTGATCATATCAAATTAAATTTCTTCAAGATAATTTTGTAGAACTATTCCACAACTAGTCTAAACACGCATCTATCATATCTCATATGAACAAAATTAAATAAATTTATTTTCTATTTTTTAGATCTAATTATAATACTTATAATATTAAAAAATAGTAAATAAATAGATCTAAAATTATAATTAATCAAATTAAAACTATGATCATCCTAGACTACACATAGAATAATTCTATTCCTAGTCTAGTCATGCATCTCATACATCTTAGATCTAGATTATTTAATTTTTTTAATTTCTAATTTTAGATCTAATCACATCTAATTTGACATATAAAATCATCTAATTATTAGATAAAAATTATAATAAAATTAGATCTAAATAATTATGGAACCTGGTTCTAATACCAGTTGAAGGGAAAAATCCTATTTTCTGGATCAGGTTCGTTCAGATTTGATTAGATCAAGAGGAATATTTCAAAAATTTTATCATAGACTAAATTAGATCTGAGACTCTTCAGATCTAATTTTATTAATTTGATAAAATAAAATAATATAAATTAAATTAAATTAAATCTAATTTAATTATATCTTGTTATTTGGTAATCCTATTACCCTATGTGATCCCGATGTTTGCTTGAGATTTCGGATGTAGCCACGCAAGCTCCTGACCTCTACCAGTATCCAATCGAACAATATCTAGAGATCTTCACCTTTTCAATATGTACTCCAAAGGTTAGATCTCGATCTGAGCTTGAAAATCTTCAATACCTTTTGAAGATCGTGTGTTGTCTCTTATAGCAGCCTTCTTGATTTTTTTGTCATCTTTCTCTTGCATGGATCATACCAAACTAAAGTCCAAAATTTTTGGACATGAAGAGGAGAGAGAGAATCTAAAGGAGGCATGGAGAAGGAGAGAGAGGGGCTATGTGGCATAGGCAAAGGATAGAAGCTCTCAATCTTAGGCGCAGATAGGATTTATGTAGATTCTGCTCCGCCATGCAGTGCCACATCATCCCGATCAATCATGGCTCTTTGTGCAATCAGATCTAAATCTGATTGGTAGAATAATATCATCTGATCTAATCAGATTAGAGTCCCTCACAAACCTCCTTAGGTGGTGGCAAGACTGATCAAAGAAGAGTCTTTGGTGCCACCTAAGTAGAAAGCATGAAGCAACTGGAGTCCCATCCATATGGGACTCCAATCTTTATCCTCTTTGGCTCAGTCGAGATCAAGTAAAGATTTCTGAGTGAGCCCAAATATATTTGGCTCAGTCGAGACAACTTTTAATGATTGTTGAAGGAGAATATCAGGCTTAATCGTGTGCTAGCATGATTTTCTTGAACCTAATTGAATCTTATTCAAATCAATTGAATTGGGTTAGTCCAATTGATGATATCTAGATCCAAACTCTTATTTGTGTGATCCAGTTAGGTTTAGTTTCATATGATAATAGGATATATCACGATCTCTATCATTGCCATCATCGTAACACCTTTCGATGGATCAAAACTTTTTTGATTCAAACAACTAGTATGATCCATCATCCAAATCATTCTAATTGCTCTCAAAATCCACCAGTGACACCTAGCAGCATATGGTGGCAACCCATTAAAACAAAAAATGAACCTCTCAATGCAGTTACCTATGTGATTAAGTTCCTCTATCTTGAGCTCTGATCGGATTAGGGTTAAGGTGATCTCGTCAATCCCTAATTTTTGTCATATGAATTAATCATTCAATTCAAGTCTGATGTAAAAACTCTAATAGAAACTCTTTCTATCATTTCACTCTACCATGGCCATGGGCTTATGGACTTGATTCTCATGATCATCATAGGGCTACTCTCCATCTATCGAGGTAGATAGATCCCCTATTGGTGCATTCCAATTCCTACAGTGAACATGCTATAACCAACATATACCTCAAAATTTTGAATGGCTAGGAGATTGAGTTATGGTATAGTCAAACTATAATACCCTCAAGGTGAACTGTCGATGCACCTCAAGTCAAAGAACTAGATACACCTTTGCAGCTTCAAGCCAACCATTGATGAGAAGGTAGAATTTCTTATGACTGCTCGAGGTGGTCACACTCAGTGCCCTCATTCGCTAAGGAGTATCTGTAATCTTGCTTCGATATCTCTACACCATAGACTCAAGATTCATCTATTCTAAAGAAGTGATCCTATACCAATCTTTCGGATCAATCACCATCCTCATGATGGTCCTACAGTCGGGAGCATTTTATGAGTTAATAATGAAAATTCATGTCTTAAATTTTCAACTCTTGAAAATATGAACTATCATTACCATTAACTCAAGGGATGTATCACAGACACTTTCAAATATACACTATGATAGAAAATAACCTATTTTATTATTTACAGTTAAAATTATAATTTTGCCCTTAGATATGTATTACAAGTATTAGCCAACTTTGGCTTCTAGGGCACATATATCTAACATGTAGGGGCACATTAAGGCCATTGTCAGGGCCTCTCTCCTTATCTCGTCTAAAATGAATGAGGCTTTCGACTTTGTCCACGTTAGGATGAGATTCTCCTCTTATTTCTAATGAACTGTAGGGGCACATTAGAACTGTTGTTAGGGCCTGTCCCCTCATCTCGTCTAAAATGAGCAAGGCCTTTGACTTTGCTCACATTAGGATGAGGTTCTCCTCCTATTTTTAATGGGCTGTACGGGCACATTAGGGCCATTGTCAGGGCCTATCTCCTCATCTCGTCTAAAATAAATGAGGCCTTTGACTTTGCTCACATTAGGATGAGGTTCTCCTCCTATTCTTAATGGTCTGTAGAAATATATTAGGACTGTTGTCAGGGCCTCTTCCCTCATCTCATTTAAAATGAATGAGGTCTTCGACTTTGCTCATGTTAGGATGAGGTTCTCCTTCTATTCCTAACAGACTGTAGGGATATATTAGGACTGTTGTCAGGGCCTCTTTCCTCATCTCATCTAAAATGAATGAGGTCTTCGACTTTGCTCATGTTAGGATGAGATTCTCCTCCTATTCTTAACATGGCCATATTTATCATGAGATTAAGTTTAGAGGGTAGTCCCCCTTTATTATCGATATACAACAAAGATTAAGGTGTTGAAGTAGGAGGATTTCATTACAATCAAATCATCGGTAATACATTCATAAATTTTTCAAATTCTATGATCGAGGTAGGTCTGCTCCTCCAAGTTTCTTCAAGTAGTAAGTCCCAGGTCGGATGACTTTCGTGATCTCATACGGTCCTTTCCAATTTGGGGCATGCTTCCCCTGATTCTGAGGCTGAGAGATGGTAGCTCGCCAAAGCACTAAGTCCCCTACTCTAAATATTTTACCTCTGACTCTGGAGTTATAGTATCGGGCCACCTTTCGCCTATAAGCTGCCATCCAAATTTGAGCTTCCTCTCTTTTTTCTTCTAGTAGGTTGAGGTTGACTTTGAGATCTTGCAGATTATGCTGATCATTGAAAGCTACTACCCATGTCGATGGAAGCTTAAGTTCGATTGGGATGACTACCTCTATTCCAAAAGCTAAGGTGAATAGTATTTCTCTAGTCGGCAGCCATTGGGTAGTGTGGTATGTCCACGGAATATGATAAAGTTCATCCACCCAGGCTTCTCTTGCTCTTTTGAGTCTTGTCTTCATGTCTTGCAATAGGATCTGGTTGGTCACTTCAGCTTTTTCATTTTTCTATGGGTGAGCTATCAACAAAGTGGTGGAGATATTCAAACCTTCGCAGAACTTGATGAATCTGACCCTAGCAAATTATCGGCCATTATCTGTTATGATAGTTCCGGACAGTCCAAATTTGCAGATGATCGACTTTCAGATGAAGTCCTACACCTTGGCTTGGGTAATCTTTGCCAATGGTTCGGCCTCAATCCATTTAGTAAAATAATCGATGGAGACTAGAAGAAACTTTCGTTGCCTAGATGCCATTAGGAAGGATCCAAGAATATCCATTCCCCACTGCAAAAATGGCCAAGGAGCACTCAACGGGGCAAGCTCAGTGGCTGGTTGCGTTTGGACATTTGTGTTCCTTTGGCAGCGGTCACATCTCCTTATGTAATCAACACAATCACCATGCATAGTCAGCCAATAATATCCTTATCGGAGCAACTTATGAGACAAAGATCTGGCACCTAGATGGTTCTCACAAATTCCCTCGTGCACTTTTCATAGTGCAAAATTGGCCTTAGAGGGTCGGAGGCTCCTCAATAATGGTAGGGAATACGATCTTTTATACAGCTTATTCTCATAAAGAACATACCGGAAGGCTTGGTTTCTCAACTTTCGAGCCTCTTTCGGATCATGAGGAAAAACTCCATCCTTAAGATAAACAGTTAGTGGGTCAATCCAGTAGGGCTCCTGGCCAACCTGCATGATGGGCTACGGTTCCTCTATGCATGGGCATTTTAATGTCTCATAATAAGCTTCTTTTGTAAGCTCGTTAGGAGCTAGGGTGGCTAGCTTGGGAAGAAGGTCGGCCCTAGCATTTTTTGTTCTCAAAATTTATCGAATGCTAAAGCTGCCAAAGGCTAGGGTCAAGCTCTTCACCTTCTCAAGATATTTTACAATGCTCTCATCTCGGGCTTCATAACTACCACTGATCTGCCCCACGGCCAATTGGGAGTCACTGCAAAACTGAAGCCGATCAGCTTTTGATTCTTTGGCTATCTTGAGCCCGACTATTAGGGTCTCATATTCTATTCCATTATTTATCATCGGGAATTCAAAATGTAGCATGTACTCTACGATGATTTCTTCTGGATTGATTAGGATCAGTCCAGCACCTTCTTCGAAAGCATTGGAGGAGCCATCGACATACAAGGTCCAGAAATCTTTAGGAAGGTCCATTCTTTCTTCAAAGAAGCTCGGGTGCAACCATAGAATATTGGTTTCATTTTGAAGCTCAACATCGTTTGGGATGGTATATTCAACTATGAAGTCGGCCAGTGCCTGAGCCTTGATTGCTGGCCGAGGCTGATAGTTGATGTTGAACTCTATTAATTCAATGGCCCATTTTGTAATTCTTCCAAAAGCATCCATTTGTTGAAGGATCACTCTGATCAGTTGGTCAGTGAGGAGTGTTATAGCATATCTCTGGAAGTAAGATCGAAGTATTTTTACTGTAATCAGAAGAGCATAAGTCAATTTTTTCAACTTTGTATACCTGATCTTGGCATCCATTAAGATCTAGCTTATGCAGTAGATTGGTCGTTGCACTTTCGCCTCTTCTTTGATCAGGATTACCGCCAGCACTGCAGGAGAGATCATGAGGTAGAGAAATAGCTCCTCTCGAGATTGGGTTTGGCTAGTAGGGGAGGCAAGCCGAGGTAGTTCTCGAGCTCGTCGAACGCCTTTTGCCATTCCTAAGTCTAGTGAAAATCTTTTAGTTTCCTGAGGATTTGAAAAACGGACATGCAGTGCTTGGCCGACCTCAAGACAAAATGATTCAAAGATGCCACCTTTCCAGTTAGGCGCTAAAATTCTTTGATGGACTTCGAAGTGGTCATCTTCTGCATAACTCGAATCTTCTCCAGATTGGCCTCAATTCCCCGTCTCGAGATCATGAACCCCAAAATTTTTCTAAGGCTACCCCAAAGGCGCACTTGGTTGGGTTCAGCTTCATCTTATATTTTCTGAGTGCATCGAAAGCCTCTTCAAGGTTAGCACATGATTGATAGACATTTGACTTTTGACCAGCATGTCATCGATGTAAACCTCTATATTGCGGTTGATTTGCTCCTTGAAGATTTTATTGACCAAGTGCTGATAAGTCGAGCTTGCATTCTTAAGTCCGAAGGGCATGACCTTGTAATAGTAAAGATCATGGTTAGTAATAAAAGCAGTCTTCTCCTCATCCTCCGATGCCATCCAAATTTGGTTGTAGTCAGAGAAGGCATCCATGAAGGTGAGAAGCTCGTAGCCTAAAGTTGTTTCCATTAGTTGGTTGATTCTGGGTAAAGGATAGCTATCTTTTGGGCAGACCTTATTCAGCTTCTTAAAGTTGATGCACATCCTCCACTTATCATTAACCTTCTTAACCAGGACCATGTTAGAGACCCAAGTCGGATAGCTGACTTCTCGAATAAATTCGACATTAAGAAGCTTGTTGACTTCTTCTGCTATTGCCTTTTGCCTTTTTGGTGCATAGCCTCGAACTCTTTCTTTCATTGGTCGATGCTTGGGATCAACAGCCAGCCGATGTTTCATAACCTCGACATCAATCCCTAGTATATCCACTGAAACCCAAGTGAAGATGTTGGCATTCCTCCGTAAAAAGATGATGAGCTGCTCCCGAACTTCATCTTCCAGATTGGAGCCAATTTGCACCTATGCTCCATATTTCTATCATTCAGGGGGATGGTCATAAGATCTTCTATGGGCTCGCGCCATTCTTCAATAAGGTCATCGTGGACATCAAGCTCGTCAACTGGGCAGGGGTCAAGTTAAGTGTTGTTTTGTAAGATGATAGAGTAGTAGTGCCGGGTCAATGCTTGATCACCTTTGATTTCACCTATTTTATTGTTTGTTGGAAATTTTATCTTTAGATAATAGATCGACACCATAGCTCATTGTGCATTTAGACCAGGTCGATCGAGGATTGTGTTGTAAGCAGAGTGGGCTTTAACCACCAAAAAATTGACCCATGCTTTGGCCTGCTTTGGATATTGCCCTACAATCACGGCTAGAGTTATCATTCTCTCCACTAGCACAGTATCACTAGTGAAGCCAACCAACGGAAAGCTCATGGATCCCAGGCGATTATCGGATATGGACATTTTAAAGAAAGCATCATAATACAGAACGTCAGTGGAACTTTCATTATCTACCAAAATGCAGCGTACATCATAATCAGCAATGTTTAAAGAGATTACAACCACATCGTTATGCTGGAACTGGATTCCTCGAGCATCCTCATTGGTGAAAGTGATGGACTCCTCAGTCCTCTACCTCTTCTCAGGCTCTGTCGATCCACTAGCCTTCCCACATCAAAGTCCCTCAGAGATAGTGTTAATGATGCCAATTGGAGGCCGATCTTCTTATTGCTCCTCGCCCCTTGGTGGTTCTGGTGGTGGGGGTGCTCTCAGTTGATCCTCCTATCCTTCTGATCAACATCATAGGAACCGACCAAGCCTACCGTGCCTATTGAGCTCCTCAATCTCATCTTGGAGCTAGATGCACTCTTCTGTATCATGACTGTGATAGTGATGGTAGAGGCAGAACTTGCTAGGATTATGCTTGTGGGGGTGTGCACATCCATTCTGGTCTCGATAGTTGCTTCCTGATCTCCATCAGTACTTAGATTTTTGGAGCATTGAGAGGGGTGTAATTATGAAATCTTTTGAAGGAAGAGCTCCATCGCACCCTTCTATCCAGGCTTCTTTGCCTCTAGGCCCAGGTAGGAGTTTGGGCCTGCTTAAGCTCTGGAGGAGTTCGAGAGCATGATCGAGCTCTGCTCGATTTCTCTTCAGCCATGGGCATATTCGGTTCGCCCACCTGCCACTCTTGGGTAGCTTCATTATCCCTAGCCTTAAAGGCCTCAGCTCGAGCATAACCTTCAGCGCAAGCCAGTATATTAGCAAAGTCCCTGGGATACTTCTTCTCTAGGAAGAATAGCAAATCATTCTTTTGAAGGCTGTCCTTAAGTGCAGCCATTGCAATAGACTGGTCCAGGTTCTGGACCTCCAATGCAATAGCATTAAACTGGATGACATAAGTTCGGATAGATTCTCCCTCCTTCTGCTTGATATTCATTAGAGAATTCGAATCTCGATGGGGACGTCGGCTGCTAACGAAATGAGCCACAAATTGATGGCTCATTTGATCGAAGAAAAAGATGGTATCCAGCTTAAGGAATGACTACCAATTCCTAGCGGCTCCCTTGAGGGTGGATGGGAAAGCCTGACACAAAATGACATCTAGCGCATCATGGAGCAACATCATTATCCGAAAAGCCTTTAGATGGTCGATCGGATTAGTGGTCCCATCGCAACTCTCAAATTGAGAGAGTTTGAAGTTCGGTAGGATAGATTCCTGCATAATCTTCTAAGAAAATGGAGGGTCAGTGCAAATATCGTTACCATGGGAGGAGGGAGCATGATGGAGTTCTTCAATTTGTCAGTTCATTTTTTGAAGCCTTTGATCTAGGAGATCTTCATGATTGTTGATCTCCTAGATTTTCTAGTGGAATGGGGGCAAAGCTACCCTTGAGATCGAGTCATGGTCCGAGCAAGGGCTCTCTACCCTCTGCTTCCCTTTTTGGAGGGTCGCCAGCCGACTGACCTAGGTCGGCCGCCCCCAGATTGGGTTCTCTGGCTCCTAAGAAACTTGCTCCAACTGAGATGGCACTGGAGATGGCTGCCACTACTGCATGGCCTGCACTGCTTCAGTGAGGCTGCGGACCTGCTGGACCAGTAGGTCAAACTGCATCGTGTCCACCATCGTAGGTGGTGGGGCTTGAGATGCAGGAGACAAAACAAGGATGGGAAGATCCGGATGAGATCTAGCCAAGGAGGTGGTTGACCATCGGGTTGAAGCCTTTCTAGGGGACATCCTCGAGAGGTCAAAAAGAAAAGTAGGACTCTAGCTGGGATGAAAAGGGATCTCCATCATGTATTCCTTCAAGAACAAGGAAACCTCAATCACTTGAGAACCTCCTTCTAGCACCAATCCTGTTGGAGCAAAATCTGGCTATCACTGGAGTTAAAGCTGGATTTGGAGAGGACGAGATCGCCGCCAAATCTGCAAAACAAGTCTCATCCGGAGTCTGGGGTGGTGGCTCCGACAAGACCATCCGACGATCAAGTCAGCTCTTTCGATTGATAAAAATGAAATATGTAGAGAGATTCTAGCAGAGTTTTGAGAAAGAGAAGGAGAGCTTTTTCTTCTTTTTTCAAAAGTGTATCTAGAGGATTTTTTATATGGATGGAACCTATAACAAACTGATAGTGACAGCCATAACCATCTAGTAGTGGGCCGTTCAGGACCACGTGGTGTTTGTTATGGGGGATAGTGTCTATTACATGATGTGCAAGTCCATCAGGGTCCAATGGTCGAAGCTCGGATAGGGGAGATTGACGGTTCTTTTGATTATAATGAGGATGAATGCTGAGGTCCTCTAGGGCTGCTAGATGGAGTTCGGAGGGAGTTTATGAAAAGAATATGCCCTCAAGCCAATTTTATTTTTAGGATATTCTTTGTCTTCCAGACTCATGTAATGACATTTTTAATAAATAAAGGCATTTTATTACATCATATGTAGTGTCTTATTATTTTAAGATTATGATGAACTCAATTAGGGCTATGGTTTTAGGATTATGATGAGATCATACTAGTGAGATCTAAAATCTTAAAACTCTAATTTAAATATTCCTAGTCGATGGGACATTGAGCTAAGGATCAATGTTTTTTGGTAAGACTAGCACATTCTCTGTATACTCGATTAAGAGGGTGATTGATCTCATAATAACTTGTGTATGACATTAGTACAAAAATGTGGGTGCTCATTAGAGAATGAGTTCACTGAATTGATGCAAATTGAGAATATCTAATGGAGTCTTATCTACATGTCAATAGATGGTTCTTATAGTGGAATTTATGCATATAATCCTTTGACCTGAAACTACCGTAGAATCTTGTATATATAAATCCATATTTTGGTTCATACTCATTGATGACTTAGTTATATATAGGATGATCTAGATATGCTAGATTATATATATAAAGAATGTGACTAGGTTAATAAGGAATCAATCTCTCCTAGTAAGAGGAAATAGCATCCTACCTGCTTCAAACAAATAATGATTCAGGAAGACTTTGATCAAAGCATGATGAAAATTAGAAATAGTTTTTAATATTTTATTAAATGAATCATTATCATAAGATTGAAAGAGAAATGAATATGATATTGGGATTGACATATTTTCATACCTAGAGTCATATACAGGATGCAGGAAGATCGAAGGATCTAGTTGCATGATAATTTTCACTGAAGGGTATTTTTGATATTTTCATCAAAATTTTACATCTTTCGGGTAGTCATGATACGTTGCAAGATGTCAGCTCATGTCTTATGGGTTTGATCAAATTAAAATTTTAATTTGATCATTAAATTAGAAAGTGTTCTAAATTACGTCAAATTGGGTTGGATTGTTTTGACCTAAATTGATTTGGTTGAGTTCTTACCAGATTAGGTCAAATCACACCCTGACTCACTACTGATTAGATGTGGAACCCAATGGATCACATACAAAGTGAATTGATTAAAAATCTAATTAGATTAGACCATGTTTGCAAGATGAATATGCTAGCACATATAGCAAACCCTAGCATCTGGATTCAAATTGGATTCGAATCGGCTTCCGTTTTGGGCTAATTGATCCGATTTGAGCCAAATAAGATTTGGTCTTAAGTTGGATCAATCTAGATTGATTGAGCTTCAGATTGGGTGCCACATACTTGCATCCCACATGCCAGAGAGTCTCTCTTTTGTGTGTGGGAAGTCTTTCATGCGCAAAGGACTCTTTGGCGCATGGAATAAGATGGCGCCTACCTTCTTTGACTTTTTTCATATGTTATGTCATGTAAATATTTTTAATTGGCATGGAAATCTGATATGGGGTGTATAAGAGTCCTTCTACAGATGAAACACTTTTTTTTCCTTTTAAATTTTTTGCCCAGGATGTTTTGTCGCCCAAGCCCCCTTGCCGCCCAAGACTCCATGCCGCCTACTCCTCCTTGATGTCTCTTGGACTAAGTCAAAGTCTCTTGGGACTTTGACTATTCATAGTTTATCTCCACACCTTCTTGCTGAATCGGTGTCATTTTTAGATCCATTGGATGGCTTTGTTTCATGCTCTAATGGATGAAAAGGGTGGCGCCAAAGATGAAGCATTGCAACTCTTCATAAAAACTTACGTAGAATTAATCCAAGAGTCCTTCTGCTTTAAGGCACCTCTTGAACTAAGTCTATATCTCATTTTTACTAATGAGGCATGAGATTGGCTGATGGGGAATGAGATTTTGATGAGGAAAGGGCATGAGTTTTTTAGATGGCAACCTTACGTACATTATAAATAGGGGTGCACACCTTGAGTTAGGGGAGTGTGAACATTATCTTTTCTTTCTTACAAGAGTTTCTTTTTGTCCAATTTTCTTTCTTTCTTTCTCTTGTCTAGACCTTGTCATTATAAGGACAAGAAGTCATCTTAAGACTAAGAGATTAGGAAGGAAAATTAAGAAGACAAAAGAAGAAAGAAAGATAGATAAGGAGAGGCAAGGAAGGTGACATAAAGACTAAAGAAGGTCTAGCCCTTTTAATTAAAGTTCTTATTATTAGAACTTTAATTATATAAATCAAAGGTTCTGGTGTCTTGATCAATTCTATGTGTGGATCAACGTTGGACGGTGAACACATGGGCACTTGGTGGAAACCCTGATGGACTGCTACTGACGATCAGGGTCAATTTAGGGTTTACCGATAAAAGGTATGTTCTAATACTTTCTTTTATATTACAAATGCATGTTATATGATTTAATTGCTAATAAGGTGATCCTTGGGTTTGGTTTATTTGATTTCATATTTTTGCTTTAAAATCCATGCTTCCACCCTGTACAACAAATCCAACAGTGGTATCAGAGCAAGCCTTATTAGGTTAAATCATATAATGCTTTGCTTATAATATAATAGCATAAATGAAAAATATGATATAATATTTTTAGCATGCTTTATTTTATATGATGAGATCATATTCTTTTTCTTATCATAATGAGATTATGTTGTATATATTATTCTGTAAAGGTTACCCTGATATAGTGAAAAGTATTTCACTATATAATGATGGTTGTCCTAGAATAATTATATATGTTAATTGACATATATAATTTTTATCATAATTAATGCTATTATGCATTTAGTTTGTTTCCAATGAATATGTGCATTGAGACCATTTAAATCCCTCTATAAAAATTATATTATGTTGTAGTGTAATTAATCTTTAGCTCAATCAGTCAGGATGTCTAATTGATCAATCGGTGTCTAGGAAAAATGGTTCTTGATTGATAAAGAGAACATGATTTTTTAATTGGTTCCGTTGTCTGACTTGGCCTATTTATTGGTGTCTAAGGAAAGCAACCGGGAGACTCCTATTTTTCTCCCATTTATCTGGCCGATTCGATTAATTTAATTCCAGATTGAAATGCTTAATATTATATTTACTGCATTAAGGCCTTCCTTCATACTAGTTTCTTATTATGTTCATAACCATATTAGTTCTATTGTGTAACCACAAGATCTATCATGGGGAAAGATGTAATATTAATCTAGTGCATTGAGATGCTTACAGCATTTTGAATATACTACTTTGTTGTGTAACCACAAAAGTAGTTATATTTCATTTTTGATTGTATAAAATGAAGGGTTTTACTTAAACTAAAATATTAAAGTTTGTTGTGTTAACACAAGGCTATTAATGTTTTAGAGGCAAAAGTTTTTTGAGAGTTGCATAAAATGCAATTGAAAAGAGTTTCCTACCTTTGAACTTATAACAAGTTTGTTGTGCAACCACAAGACTTTTTATAAGGAATTAGGATCTTATTCTCACTAAGAAAATCAATAAGAGGGTTATGATTTTTAGTGGAAGACATAATTAAATTAAAATCCTAATTTAATTATGTTTGTTATCATGAATTTTTTGCTTATGTATTGTTCTTTATTATGTAGATTAAATGGCTTCATCAATTTCATTACGTTCAATTTTGGATTCAAATAAATTGACTGATCAAAATTATGTTGATTGGTTAAGAAATTTTAAAATTATACTTAGTCAAGAAAAACTCTCCTATATTCTTGACACTCCTGATCCTAGCCATTAGAAAATGATGCCACAGATGAAGATAAGTCCACATATAAGATGTGGTAATGATTTTCTTACTATCAAATGCATCATACTTGCCTCTATGAATAATAAATTACAGAGGCAGCATGATAGCATGGATACTCAATCCATATTGCTCAATCTAAAAGAGCTTTATGGAGAGCATAGTAGGACTGCTAGATATGAGATATCTAAGCAATTATTTTATGCAAGAGTGAAAGAAGAAACATTCATACAAAATCATGTTTTGATGGTAATTGATCTAATCACTCGATTAAGTCAATTAGGTTTTATAATGGATGGAGAGTTAAGTTAGGATTTGACCCTGCAATCACTCTCAGAATCATTTTCTCAGTTTATCATGAACTATCACATGAATAAATTGAATTATTCATTGCCTGAGCTGTTAAATATGCTCAAAATAATAGAAAGCCATATCAAGAAAGATAAGGCTCCTCTTCTTCTTATGGAAGGGATCTCCAAGAAGAAGGCAGGCAAATAGGGTTCAAAGAGAAGGTTGAATCCTAAAAATGGTACAAATAAGAAGAAAAAGGGGAAGAAAGTCTTCGAACAAATGACCTATTTTCACTGTGGCAAAGCAGATCATTAGAAGAGGAATTGTAAGGCTTACCCTGCAACCGTAAAGTCTGGTGCAAATAATGCACCAAAAGGTATGTATGAGATACATACTATATTATCATTAAATTCTTTCATTTCAAATTCTAAGGTATTAGATACTGACTGTGGTTTTCATATCTACGATTCTTTGTACGGGCTACAAAAAATTAAGAGTTTGAAGAAAAATGACTTCAAGCTTCATGGCGCTAGAGGACAATCTGTCCAGGCAGAAGATGTAGGGACAAATATATTAAAGTTACCTTATGGAAAGATCTTAGAGCTTACAAATTATTATTATATGCCTAAGATCATTAGAAATATTATATCTATACCATTGTTATTAAAATAAGGTTATAGTCTTAATGTAACGAGCGAAGGTTGCTCGATCAAATATTCTAATGAAATTATTTGTTTTGGCATATTTGGCAATGGTTTGTTGACTCTATGTTTGGATAATAATATATTTCATATTGATGAAAATGGAAAACGTAAGAGAGATGACATAAATAATACTTTACTCTGGCATTGTCGATTAGATCATAGTAGTGAGGCTAGGATTAACAAGTTATACAAAGAAAAGTTCTTTGATCCTTTTGATTATGAATCATTGGGAACTTGTGAATCATGCCTCATGGGTAGATGACCAAGATTCCATTTAGTGGACATAGAGAAAGGACAAATGAGTTATTAGGACTTGTACATACGGATGTATGTGGTCCTATGACAACTCAAGCTAGAGGAGGATACTCTTATTTTATTATATTCACTGATGATTTATCTAGGTTTGGATATGTATATCTTATGAAACACAAATCAGAAGCCTTTGATAAATTTAAAGAGTATCAAAGTATGGTCAAAAAACAAACTAGACAATGTATAAAAATCCTTCGATTTGATCGAGGAGGAGAATACTTATCTAATGAATTTCTTGACTATCTTAAATTTAGAGAAATTCTCTCTGAATGGACACCTCCTTAAACATCACAATTAAATGGTGTAGCCGAAAAGAAAAATTGTACCTTATTAAATATGATATGGTCCATGATGTGCTTCATTGATTTACCTATTTTCTTCTAGGGTCATGCTCTGGAGACTGCAATTTACATCTTGAATAGAGTACCTTCTAAATCTGTATCTAGTACTCCATATGACATATGGAGAAGTAAGAAATCTAATCTTAAGTATCTTAAGATATGGGGTTGTCTAGATTATGTCAAAAAAAATTTTGGACATAAACTTGATGCTAAATCAGACAGATGTCTATTTATAGGATATCCTAGAAATAGTATAGGATATTTATTCTACCATCTTACTGAACAAAAGGTATTTATAAGTATGCATGCCATTTTCATGGAAAAAGAATTTATCCTAGAAAAGGGCAGTGGCAGAAATATTGAACTTAGTGAAGTTCAAGAAAATCAAATAGAAATTTCTCAACCATATAATCACATAAAAGAATCAGAACACATTACTCCTATCCATAGGTCTAAAAGAGTATGAAATACACCTGTGAGGTATGATTTTATTATTGAGAATAATGAAGCTCAAGTCATTAAAAATGACAAACCTCTGACCTATGCGGAACAGTCAAAAGTAAGGACTCTTACAAATGGCTGGCCGCCATGCAATCCAAAATGGAATCCATGCACACCAACAAAGTATGGACTTTGGTGGATGCACCAGACGATATAAATCCTATTGGATGCAAATAGATTTTTAAGAAAAAGATTGGAGCTGATGGTCAAATTGAAACCTATAGGGCCAGATTGGTGGCTAAGGGTTTTAGGCAAAAAGAGGGGATTGATTATGATGAAACATTTTCACCTGTTGCCATGCTCAAATCTATTTGGATTATGCTTGCTATAGCAGCATACCACGACTATGAAATATGGCAAATGGATGTAAAGACTGCCTTCCTTAATGGTTTCCTTAAGGAGAAAGTCTATATGTCACAGCCAGAAGGATTTGAGTCAAATGAGAGACCAAATCAGGTATGCAAACTTAAGAGATCCATTTATGGATTAAAGCAAGCATCAGGGAGTTGGAACATCCATTTTGATGAAATAGTAAAAGAGTTTGGTTTTATCAAGAATGTTGATGAACCATATGTGTACAAGAAAACTAGTGAAAGAACCATAGTCTTCTTGGTTCTATATGTAGATGACATACTCCTCATTGGGAATGATATCCCAATGTTACAATCAGTCAAATTATGGCTATCAAATAAGTTTTCCATGAAAGATTTGGGAGAAGCATCCTATATACTAGGAATAAAGATCTATAGAGATAGATATAGGAGGATGCTAGGCTTGTCCCAATCAAATACATTGACTTAATACTGAAAAGATTCAATATGGATGGGAGTAAAAGAGGTTATTTACCCATGAGTCAAGGCATACATCTCTCTAAAAAGATGTTTCCTAAGATGCCTGAAGAGAGAAATAGAATGAGTTCTATTCCTTATGCTTCGATTGTTGGATCAATAATGTATGCCATGTTATGTACAAGGCCTGATGTTGCTTATGTTTTAGGCATTGCAAGTAGATTTCAAGCTGATCCAGGAGAGGATCATTAGAAAGCTATGAAAAATATTCTTAAGTACTTGAGAAGGACTAAAGATATTTTTCTAGTATATAGAGGTTCTGATCTTAAATTAGAAGCATATTCTGATTCTAATTTTCAATCAGACCCAGACGATAGCAAATCAACTTCAGGGTATGTCTTTACTCTGAATGGTGGAGCAGTGAGTTGGAAGAGTACTAAGCAGCCAACTATTGCTGACTCAACCACTAAAGCAGAATACATAGCTGTAAGTGAAGCCGCTAAGGAAGCTATTTGGATGAAGAAGTTCATCACTAAATTAGGTGTAATTTCTGAAATTGAGAATCCAGTACCACTTTACTATTTAATACTGGAGCTGTAGCTCAAGCAAAGGAACCAAGGTCTCATCATAAATCCAAACATATTCTGAGACGCTTTCATCTCGTTCGAGAAATTATTGAAAGACATGATGTGGTTATAGAACGAGTGGATACAAAGAACAACATAGCATACCCATTCACTAAGGCTTTACCACTGCAACTGTTTGATCGCCACCTTGATTATATGGGATTAAAATATAAGGGTGATTGGCTTTAGTGCAAGTGGGAGATTGAAAGGAATATGCCCTCAAGCCAATTTTATTTGGGATGTTCTTTGTCTTCCAAACTCATGTAATGACATTTTTAATAAATAAAGATATTTTATTACATCATATGCAGTGTCTTATTATTTTAAGATTAGATGAACTCTATAAATTAGGCCTATGATTTTAGGATTATGATGAGATCATA